>ML796817.1:232874-268777 GCA_009831015.1 Picea engelmannii
ATAATTAGAGGGTGGGAGAGGAAGGAATGTGGAGAGAATATAGAGAGAGTGAGTGGGGTATAGATAGAGAGGGGGTATTATGGGGAAAAGAGAGAGAGGGTATGAAGGAAACAATGAGAGAGGGGGAGGGAAGTTAGAGAAAGTGGGAGAGACATATAGAGAGTGGGGGATAGAGGGGAAAAGAGGGAGAAAGGGAAGGACAAGGAGAGAGAGAGGGAGGGATAGTGGGGGAGAGAGAGGAGGGGAGAGGAGGGAGAGAGAGGAGGGGGGAGTGAGGGAGGGATTGGGAGAGTGAGGGAAGGATGGAGAGATAATTAGAGGGTGGGAGAGGAAGGAATGTGGAGAGAATATAGAGAGAGTGAGTGGGGTATAGATAGAGAGGGGGTATTATGGGGAAAAGAGAGAGAGGGTATGAAGGAAACAATGAGAGAGGGGGATAAGGGGAAAAGAGAGAGGGAGAGGGAGAGGGAGAGGGGGCGGTGAGAATGAATGAGATATAGGGAGAGAGTGTATGGAAAGAGAGAGAGAGAGAGAGAGAGAGAGAGAGAGAGCGAGAGAGAGATTTTCTTAGTAGGAATGCACTCGCACTTTAGGAACACACATGTGCACATTCTTTTCATTTCAAAGTTTTTTTTGGGTGGGAATGGATAACTGTACCTAGGACTAACCTTTGGAATAGGTTAGAAGACCCTTTTGAGTTAAGAGTTGTTGCATTAAGGCTATATGAGAAACTTATTGCCAAGTTTAGGAATACTCGGGGTTGGTCAAAAGAAATTGACTATAATATAGAAGTCAAGCAAGGTTTTCCCCTATCCGCTACCCTTTTCGACACTTATATTGATAAATTATAAGATTGTTTGGAGGATGCAGGTTGTGTTGGCCCGACTCTCGATATTATAGTCATCATCCTTATTCTTTATGATGATGATATTTTTCTTATGGAGAAGAGTCCTTATTACCTTATAGGTAAGCAACTTATAATCCTCAAGGACTTCTGCTCTAGTATGGGCATGACTATGAACAATGTAAAACAAAGGTTATGATAATTAAATCCAAAAGGATCAGCTACGATACTTTTCTATATGACAACGATAGCTTGGGGGAAGTTCCTTCATACAAATATCTTGGAATTGATACTCACCTCAAGCTTAATTGGAGCTATAGCATTAAGAAAAGGATAAATGGAGGGTGGAAAGATTATTATGGGATTGAAAACAATTGTAAATAAGTGGACCTTTGGCTTTGGGATAAAAAAAAATGCCTCTTTCACACTCTCATCACTCTGGTTATCTTATATGGATGTGAAGTTTGGGGTCATAGTATCTCTAGAGAATACTAGAGAAAGATAGAACAGATCCAAAAGAATTATATAACTTATAATCTCAAAATTAAGGGAAATACACCCTATCCTCTCCTCCTCATAGAAGAAAGCCTTTCCCCCATTGTGAGCATTGCTATGACTAGATACCTAACTTAAAAGAACAAGATAAACAACATGGACGACAAGAGGCTCCCCAAAATAGCTTCAAACCATCGCAAAAAACACCAACAACTCAAGCGGGGATGGCATAAAGATGCCAAATTTTAGCTAAATCATTGGGAAATACAAGCAGAAGCCATCATGCAGTTCATACTGATAATCTTACAAATATTATCACTTCTAAATTTAAGGAGAATATGTGGTGTGATAAAGAATTAGAGGATAAAAGGAAATTAAGATACTACAAGGAGGTGGTCAACCCTAATTTAGAAGATCAAAAGTACCTCTTAGTTTTGACAAGTGCAAAGAAGAAAATAAACACTGCTAAAATAAGAAGAAACTCTCATGAGCTACATAGTCAAATTGGGCATTGGACAATTCCCAAAACACCGTGGGATGAAAGAATTTGCCATCTTTGTGACACCAAGAGGGTTGAAGATGAAAAACACTTCCTCTTAGATTTCTTTGCCTATTCCCAAATTAGATCCCAATTTAAAAATACTTTCCACAATACAAACCTTCCTAACCTCCTAATTCATCAAAACTATGGTGATCTTGGAATGCTTCTCTCAATGTTTTTTTATAATAGAAATACAATTTTAAAGAAATCAAAGTAATCTCTTACAAGTTCTTAAGTTCCTATAGATCAATTGGTCTTATTGGACGTTAATCATCATCATCATCATCATCATCATCATCAATTAGGAATTTTACAAATTTTCCACCTCCCTTCACAGAATAAGGGGGAGAGAAGATGAATTTTCCTACAAATGTTTCTTATACCAATTTCTTATTGATAAATTCTAACAAATTAATTAGATAGAGAAATACAAAAAACACATCATAATTATTGTTTGTTTGTTATAATCTCTCCTTTAATCAAGGGAAAGTCAAGAATGTCTACCGTCCTAAGAGAATATTCATTTATGCTTCAAAATTTATATGGTCGTGATTAGATTTCCTTCCTATGTAAGAGGAGGGAAGGGATTTGGGGCATTATTATTTAGGACTTCAACAAAAGAGAAGGATTTAGAGCACTTAGAGTGGACCTACACTTCTGGTTCGACTTCATTTTCTTATTTTTGACATGATTCCCTTTCTTTCTCCTATGTTTCTTCTTCATAGTACTTTAACTCTTTTGTGTCTTCCTTTTTTTTTTTGCTTCCTTCTCTTCTTCTTGGGCATTAGCCATTAAATCCTCATAGGATGAATCTAAACAATCATTATTGGGTTGAATTGGTCCAAAGTTCAGGTTCTTTCCCGGTTCCTCTTCAACTTCCTTGTCAATATCTTTATAATACAATTATAATTTATTAATTCAAAAAGAAGATATATTTAAAAATAACACCATCTCCATTCCATCTAATCACATCAAGGAAAAGTTCAAAAAACAAACTTTGCAACGTTCCAAATGCATCTCAAGCCACTTCACATGAAGGGAGCACCATCTTGAGGCATTAGTGGGTGCATTTTGCTAGTTGAATCCCTATTAATTCCAAAGTTTGCCATTGTTCAAAATATCCTTTATTAATCCTATTTTCCAAAATTAAAATCCCTTTTTTCAATTATTACAATAGACCTGATTTAGCATGTTAGATTGGAATCCTCCCTCTTCATATCAAAGTAAATTTAGAGTTTTGTATTTAAAAATAATAAAAATTCTATTTAAAAACTTGATTCGATGCCACGTAAGGTAGCTGATCTAATTATTCAAATTTTTATTTACTTTCTAGTATATACATTTTCGCTTATCCATTGGGATTCATTTCAACGAATTACATATATGTTATGGCCACGTAAGGTGCCTTGTGGCATCCAAAACGAAGACCTGGCCATAAAACACGTGTGTATTACGGGCATAGAAGAAAGAATTGTGTTGTGGGCTCCAAACTGAAACCCCTGTTCATAGGAGTTTGTTACAATTGCGTCGAGCCCGGCTGCGATATGGACAAAATCGGTTGCTAAAAAGATATCACTCACACGTAATATTTCCAGTGCTACGCCAGGGTGTACGAGACTACGGTAAAATCGGGGAACTTTTCCGTGACCATCGATGTGAAAGTTACATATAATGGTGAATGATTGTGGCCACTCAAATACGTACCGAGCAGCTCGTCTTCTCGCTTAGAATCATTTCTGCTGTGGGCCGAGCATTCCACATCTCGGTCTCGGCTATACGGGTCTCTGGAGGTTTGTGAGATCTTGAATCGGGAGCATCTTTCCGCCATTTCGTTCCTCCATAATGAAGCTTCTGGCGCTGGAATTAGCGGTCCTCCTTCTGAGCCTCCTGTGCTGTGCAAATGCGTTCAACATCACGAAGATCCTGGACGGATATCCAGAGTACAGCCAATTCAATGACGACCTCACGCGGACGAAGCTCGCGGACGACATCAACAGCCGGCAGACGATCACGGTCCTGGTAGTGAGCAACGGTGCCATGGCTTCGCTCAGCGCCCTGGATCTGGCCTCACTCAAAAGTGTCCTCAGCTTCCATGTGCTGCTCGACTACTTCGACAGCGACAAGCTCCACCAGATTACCAACGGCACCACGCTCAGCACCACGCTCTACCAGACCACCGGCGCGGCGGCGGGCAACGGCGGCTTCATCAACATCACCGACCTCAAGGGCGGTAAAGTGGGCTTCGGCATCGCGGACGGGTCCAGGCTGTCTGCCACGTACGTCAAGTCCGTGAAGCAGGAGATCTACAACCTGTCGGTCATCGAGGTGAGTCAGCTCATTGTGACCAACGTGGCGGAGGCACCGGCGCTCTCCCCCGGCGAAGTGAACATCACCGCAGTTCTGATAAAGGGCGGCTGCAAGATCTTCGCCGGCTTGATCTCCACCACGGGGGTCATCAAGTCCTACGACGACTCCATCAAGTCCTCCCAGGACGCCGTCAAGAAGGGGTTGACTGTGTTCGCCCCAACTGACGGCGCGTTTACAGATGTCATCAAGAAGTTGCTGAAGAAGCTGTCCAGCGAAGACAAGGTCTCGTTGCTGAAGTTCCACGCGGTGCCCTCCTACACTCCACTTGGTACCCTCAAGAACACCAACGGCCCCGTCACCACGATGGCGAGCAACTACGCCGTCACGGTGTCCTCGTCCGGCAACACGGTGACTCTGAACACCAGTCTCACCAAAGCCACGATCAGCAGCACCCTACTGGACAACCTGCCCCTTGCTATCTTCACGGTGGATAAGGTGCTCGAGCCCAAAGAGCTCTTCGGCACGGCTTCCCCACCCTCTAAGGCCCCCACCCCCGAGCCCCCCACGCCCGAGGCCCATACGCCCGAGGCCCATACGCCCGAAGCCTCGTCTCCTGAAGCTCCAGCCGGAAGCCCCGCCGACTCCAAATCCAGCAAAAGCAGCAGCGCTGCATTCGCCCCCGCCGCCGGCAGTATCTGCCGTGGTTTGTTGGCCTTCTTGGTTGCATACGTGGGATCTTTAGTTTTCATGTGATAAGTGACCCAGCTTCGCTACTAGTTGGGAGGAGTCGATCCAGTGGAGGGAACGAATAAAAGAAGTGCGCCGCTCGGCCTGATTTGATTGGAGTGGAGCAATTGCTCCTCCTCTTGTTATGTTCTTAGCTTGTATTTGGTATTTACGAGTTACTGTTTCATTTAATATTATTGTGAAATACCTCAAACTACGTAGAGTTGTTTTGGAGTGTTTAGATCTCGTGGCATTGAGCACAAATGAGCTGCTCCTGTGTGTATGTTTTTCCATCTTTAATTCATTTATTTGATCGACCCAGGCATTGTTTTAAGGATGATTTTCTTGTTGGCTTCTGTTTCACCCTTCTCTTATAATCGCCACACAGTCTACCAGGTTGGCTGCCTTCTGGAGTTTTGGTGACAGCAGCCATGGGAGGCGCAGCGATGGTGTCCGCAGTCATGGGATGTGCCGGAACACTTGGAAACAGCTGCAAATGGTAACACATGCTGAAGGTTACAGAAAATGAGAGACCATGATTACATGGGTTGGGAAGATGGTTTAGAATATGGAAGACTGAGATGAATGGAGATTGATGGTTGAGAACTCTGCTCCATCTTTCTAGTAAAAACTGTCTCAGGCGTAAATAATTACAATACACTTAACTGACCTTAAAATATATTTAATCCCAATTAACATAAAGTTAGTTCATTAATGTTTTAATTCTAATTATATATTATTAGTCCTAGGTCCATGGGACTATAGCAATCGATAATTAGTCGAATTTATATTAATTTGTCACCTTCACTATTTCCAATGTTTTAAATGTTAACATATCCAAAGTTTTGAGCATCTACACTCTTTTTGAATTTTTATTATTTTTATTTAAATGTTTACATATCCAACTTTTTGAGCATGGACACTCTTTTTTAAGTACTTAAAGAGGCCTGACACAATGCATTCTTTTTTAAATGTTTACATAGCGTGAGGCCCTTAAACAGTCCTGGAAGCCTTAAATGTTTACTTAATTGGCCTGACGGTCTTAAATGTTTACTTAACAACCCTGACACAATACATTTTTCTCCAATTTTTTGAGACAATCTTGTATGCAATGAATTTGGGCAATATTGTTGTCCATCGACACTTGCATAGTTGACTATAATGATGGAGTTGCTTCTACATCATATGTTTCATATTTCTTCTATATTTGGAATGCAATCTAGTCATCAGTGAGGATTCATATATTCTTCACTGGTTCACTAGTTGTTGCTTGCTCTTGGTTTGTTGGTTCGTTGGATGTTGCTTATTGTTGTTTGCTTCAACTTTGCAAAGTTGAGGTCCTATAGTTGCAGTTGAACCTCTTGGCGCTTTCTCACTAGTTTGTTGTTTGTTGCTTGCTCTTGTTTGCTTCAACTTTGTGAGGTTGAACTCATGCACCTGCAGTTCAACCTGTTCTTGCACTTTGCAGGGTTGAAATCCTACACCCTTGTTTGCTTCAACTTTGCAAGGTTGAGGTCCTGCACCCGTAGTTCGACCTGTTGCTACACTTTGCACTTGCAATTGGAGCTGCGATTATGTCGTTCACCATTCACGAGTAAGTTTCAATACCATAGTTTCATTCATATTCATTGTTTACTGCTTACTATTTACAGTTTGCAAGTAAGAATGTTCAATAATGGGACGTGTTGAAAATCAAAATAAATATAAAAAAATCTAGAAATAATAACCGAGTGAAAATGCTCTTACAGAACATCCTTAAATGTGACTACTTAGATCAAAGAAATAGGAATGCATTACTACCCCGAAAAGTGTTGAACAAGAAAGCTTGTTTCCTTTGCAAAATGTTCTTGTAGAAGAAAACTGCAGCTAGGTATAGAAGGGCTAAGTATGGTACAAAGTTAAGCAAGCTGCGAGAAAATCCGACAACATTGTCGGCCCTTATGCATTTTTTTCAATGACATATTTCAGTAAGTTATATAAAAAAAAGTTGCAGGACCTAAAATGCAAATCTTGGGTGGAGGATGAAGATAAAACACAAAACGACCCAAGTCCAAACAATAATTATTGTTTCTCCTTTGTTGGCAAGTTAAATTCTTAGTGGGCATTGGAGTTTGAACACTGGTTTCTTTGTAGATTAAGGGACGGAGATCAATAGACTTGTGAGAAACAAGATGTGTAATTGCAATATTAGGGGTATTATCAATAGGTTTAGGAAAATAAAGGGATCTTGGAGGATTAGGCTAAGGGTCCATAGGTTTTAACAAGTACAATACTATTCAAAACCTCTTAAAACAACTGCCATTTTTTTTTTTATTGCATAGATCATACCTTACATATTCACATACTCGGCGTTGAGATGGTATTGGTTTACCCTCTTGTGCATACATTGCAAGTTGCTTTTTCAATTGAGGGATGGTACTAAATCACCCTCTTGTGCATCCATTGGACGCCATTTTGTTCACTTCTTGTGTTTACCATACCTTACATCTTCACATACTCGACGCTAGGATTTCCTATGTTTACCATACCTTACATCTTCACATACTCGACATTAGGATGGTGTTGGTTTACCCTCTTGTGCAGACATTGCAAGCCACTTTGTCAACTGAGGGATGGTTCTAAATCACGCTCTTGTGCAACCATTATGTTCATTGTCTTTTTTTACCAAAGGGATAAACTATAGGCGTAAAGGGTAGAAAAATGATTCCAGATTGGAGCCCAATGACAAAGGTGTAAAGACAGATGGTAGTGCATAAGGTAACGAGAGCTTAGGAAGGTGACTAATGGCTTGTAGACGTGGACAGATTTGAGGACCTTATCTCTTCCACAGATAGTTATTATTTACATAGATGAGACATGGTTAACCACATGTCATGGTTTGCAGCATGGTGGACACTTAGCACCAACGAGCTTTGGTTATTGTTTATGTTTGATTAAATTAGTCTAGCTAGTTTTCTTTCAAAGTTCCACATGCACAGTGACTAGTCTACATTTATTGCACGTTCCCATATTGCTCTGGGCCCGTACTACTCCGGGTGTTGTACAAATTCTACATTCAGAAACTTCGAAATTGTCGAATAGTCGAAGTCTTGAAGTCCTTGATAAGGATGGTTAAAGTAATATCAGGTTAATTAATAATAGGAGTGAGTTAATGACTCCGGGAGAAAGTCACTCCGGGAGACTTTCACGCTTCACATTCAAAAATTCTCGAAGTACCAAATTGGTGCCATGTCTAAGTATGGTTAAAATAATTCCAAAATTTGGCAGAATGATAAAACTTTAGCAAGGGCACTAAAGTAGCAGGGTCACTCAGATTGCAGTTTGCAAAACTAATCGACGTCCCAGATTCATTTCGGAAATAAGAGGCTTCCAAACATTAATCTCTTAAATTTAGGGTTCTAAAATTAAAACCATGGTATAGCTTGAGAATAAGTTGTCTACACATTCAATTATCTCCAGTGGCCTCAAACAATGGGTAGGCATGTCAATTCTCGATATAGAACCCACCTCTGCCACAACCATACTAACATACAAAAAAGGAAATGGGATGTTCTCCTCATCTTTTTGTTTATGAAACATACATTTAGTGCATTTTCTAGGCTATCCCCTTTCCAATCACATATGCTCACTTTCATTCCCTAGACATCATACCATAGCTCTTTGGAAAACGACAGTGCACAAGGATTTGTGAGACGAATTCAGATTTTTCATTGCGGAGCAAGCATCTACGAGGACCCCTTCTTTGCAGATTCTGATAGGGAAATATTTTATTCTTTGAGGCAAACCACATATAGTTGTTAGTTTTATGTTGGACTTTGGGACTTTCAAAGCATATTCCATCACCATTTCGACATCTGGACCTCGTCTTGTAGAAATAATTCTTTATAACCTAAATGGATAGTTCATTGATCTGTCTCAGGATGAGTGCCCCAATGCCCAATCTTAGAATATCTTCTTCATCTTGTAAGATAATTGAAACCTTGACAAGTTGTGCTATGTGCTAGTTCCATTCCCGTGGTAGAGGTCCATGAACACCTAATTGTTCCCCTTTTGTTTATCCCAAATACCATCTATGTGCATGTTCTGAGTGGGAGACATCAACAAGTCATTTCAAATCTGTTTAGTCTTGATTTGTGAAGAGTGAGGATGAAATTAATTGATGAATACGATTGTAAAGTTATATACAATGTCTACCATAACCCTTATAAGGTGCACAACTAAAATAAATTCTAAAATTATATGTCTTAAATACTCAATCTTTGTATTGGGCAAGTTTATACTATTGTTTTATTTGCATTATCTCGTGTATATGGTTGAGCACTAACTATAGCTTTGTTTCTTTTTCATATGCTATAGCAACCATGGAGCACTGAATTTGAAACGAAAAAGGTTCAAGGATACATGGCAGAATTGGTATGCACTCCCGAACTTATAGTTATCGTTTTTGCTATTTGCATATTATCTAAACATAGCTAAGAAACATCTTGAAAATCACAACTTAAAAGATGGAGAAAGTAATAGATGTTGAGTGCTATCAAATAGATGCAGACTCCATTGTACATGACAACATCGACCAGGTATTGCATAACAATGCCCTTTTCATATTAGATGCATTCTCGTATACTACGGGATATTTCCTCTTCGATGCATTTTAATTTCTATTGCACTTTCGTTATTCCTTAACTGAGTTGTGCAATGGATTGATAGATCATTTCTTGGCTTGTTTAGAAAATAGCAACATTGAGGCATTAGATTCGTATCAATACGAATTGGCATCTGATTTTCTTTGCCACTTGCATGGAATACATGATTTCAGTACGTATCTTTCAAAGATGTGGTTGTTTTCATCTGCAAATATGCCTCCACGTGAGAGAGGACTTTGGGGAGATACATTTTGTATATGGTGGCTATCCAAGTGGTTGAATATATCAATTGGAATTTGGTCATTAACAAGAAAAAGAAGATATCTATTGTTCAACAAAACTGCATCTAGAGATCCATATTGCATCTTGTTCCATGATGCCAATCCTCTAATTGACCATTATGAACCACTACTCTATAAAAAATTATCCATATGCAATCTTGGAGAATCTGATATTTACTTGTCCCTCACCTGCAAAGACCTTCAATTGCATTGGAAACAAATTATGCATCATATACACTCTCATGGATTACACATAGCAACAACTACATATACTTGTGGAGATAGTATGTTCAATGCAATTTTCTATTTGATAGCAACAGAGTTTGATGTGTACTCATTTCGCCTTTACACTGTGCAATCCTTTTGCAATGCAATTATAGGTGGAAGTCAACAACCATTTAACTGCTTGCATCAATACCTTCTACCATATCTCATAGAAAGTATGCCGACAGTTGGAAGTTGGCAACAATACCTTGTAAACATGGCAATGCCATATGAGAAAGGAAATATAGAGGGTGGTACATTATGTTTACAATGGATATATATCATATTCAGAGTAAATATCCAGGTCTGGTCAACCCTTTTAGACGATACTGTCCATTTACACTGTATTGATTCAAACTACGATCAAACAATTGAAATCATGTCGTTGAAAATAGATATGTCACACATCCATTATAAACCTTTGATAAGAAATACTTCCAGTTCAATATTTAGTGTCCATGCTTACCAAACCGCATCGAATCTACATCAATGTCGCATATTGTCTAATCACTATGAAACTCATCCGAATTGGCATCAAGTCATAGAGAGATTAAACAAAAAGCGTAAACTGACTTATCACAAATTGAAAAATTTCATACGTGAAAGAAATAAATACATTGGTGCACTTTCTTCTAGGCCTCTAAATTGTATGACCAATCATCATGAGGTGAAAGGGAGCTCGACCAAGAAACACAAACTCACATATCACAACCTAAAAAACGTTGTGCGTGCACAACACGAGCGCATTTACACACTTCCTACTGAACACAAACATCACATGTCCAATGGCAAAGACCATAACCCTTTGCATCATCAACATGGTGAGGAGGCAATGCTCGTAACAAATGTCGATTCCACCTTCAACATGGATTGTCAACACGTGAAACTAGTTTCGAGTGGCAACCATAAGTTAATCTACCACATGTTGAAAAAACATATACGTGAGAGAAACATGTGCAACTACATATCCCATAGTGGTCATGATACTGATCGAGGGGGGGGAAATCACATATCGTAAATTAGATCCAACACTGTGCAATGCTAACATTGAAAACCAACAAACACTTGTTATGCATCCTCATCTAGGAAAGAGAGATGCAAAGAAGACCTATATGAAACAAATTGAAGACACTCCTTCCTTTTCATGTGTGATTTGTGAAGAATTGAATTCCTCAAAGAACATTAAGTATGTCACCCCTGGCTTGCAAAAATAATACATCGGCTTGACACAAAATGATAGAACATTTTCCACTAGAAAAATTTGTCTTCCATGCAAACGATCACTTGAAAATGGAAAACTACCACAATTTGCAACACCTGACCAAATAAGATGTAAAACACCACTACCAAATGTAAGTACACTTACATAACTTGAAGAGAGACTTGTGTCTTTGTGAATTGCATTTGCACAAATCAGACCCTGGGGCTATAGACGACCCCAAATGGACTTAACAAGATCAATTATTAACGTGCTTATGCAACTAGATGTTTTCCAAAAAGCACTTCCACAATTAATGAGTGAAACAATGATGATTGTTGTAGCTCTCAAAATATGTTTGCAATACAAGAATGTGTACTAGACAGGTAGAGTGTGTGTGCACATTTTCATGAAAGCATTAAAAGAATTATGTTCCAGGGCCTTGTAAAAAGCAAAAAACATTTTTTATAAATGAGAACTAGAACCATGTTCTTGAACAAGGAAATGACAACTCTGCACAAACTTTTGACACTATTAGTGAATTTGATACAAGCGATGAATCATAGATTGAAAGACATGCTGAAAAATTGATACATGGATTCACTGACTCACAATGCATTCATGACTTGCAAGACAAGATTGTCGAAATCGCACCTGTTGAAGGGAAACGTCCACTTGGAATATTCAAGGACAAATTTGTTGAGGAAATGAACTTCCCAACACTGTTCTATGGAGATCCATGTGCCAGTGACATCACGGAATGATTCAGCTACCAAAAAATAGTTTGATGGGAACTGCTACATTCAAGCGATGACTTCTCCTGTCACATAACAAATTTGTTTTTCAAAAAATGCACATAATAATTGAGAAAGTGATCTCTTGCATGTGGGTGAAAATAAGAAAAGTCTAGCCACGAGGAAGAAATTTTTTGGCCAGAGATTTCAAGTACAAAGAAAACCTAGAAAAAATCCTAAAATATGATATTGGATACATAGATTTCAAAAATATTCTCATCTCTCCTTACTACTTGCAACAAAACAAGAAAAATATATTTGCAATGATCTGACAATTGGGACCTCCAACCTTTTTCATCACATTTAAAAGTGTAGATCATCACTGGGGTCCATTGGTGACTACGATGTTTGCATTATATAGGAACATGCAAAGGAAAAACAAACTAGGACATTGGAAAATGATGACATTGACTACCTCATAAGAAAATACCTAGTGACATGTACTCGTTACTATAGACATAGAGTAAATGCTTTGAGGCAATTGATATGTCATGATGAAATTTTCTTCAGGAAAATATCAGACTACTATTTTGTGACTGAGTTACAAAATAAAGGGAGTGAATATGACCACGCATTGTTATGGATAGAGGGTGCACCGGTCTATGGAAATGACAACAACTCACAAATTAAATAGTTTCTGGAAAAATACATAACATGCAACACAGACCATTTGGATCCATAACTTGCCAAAGTTCATAGACATTACCATACAAGAAGTTGTAAAAAATGAAAGAATTCACATTGCAGATAGAACTTCCATGTGTCGCCAATGAGAACAACAAGAATCATAGAACCAATTAGTTTAGAGAACAATGTTCTCATTGAGAAATCAAAATCCGTGTTCAGATTTTTAAAACAACGAGACTTCGATGACTTAATCTAACATAATATGAGTACATCCAAGTGATACAATCTACACTTAAACAACCAACAATTTTCCTTAAACGAAAATTTCACATATTTGGAACAACGGTTTCTCCAAGGACATGCCAATTATGTGGAATGAAAATACAGATGCACAATATGTCCTCAACGCATATGATGCGGCATCATATTGTACCTCGTACATGACAAAGGTTGAAAAATCTACGACAAGTGCATTCAAAAGAATATGTAGAGAACATGAAAAAATTCAAATTGATGATATGCAAATGATACATACACTTGGAAATACATTACTTAATCTTCAACAAATGTCTGCTCAACAAGCAGTCCAGATTGCACTTTCCTTGCCTCTGAACTGTAGTTCAAGGAAATGTGTCTTCATAAACATATCTCCACTTGACACACGCACATTCGTGCTTAAACCACCATCTTTGCTAAAACAAGAACCTGATAATTCAGAGGATGTCATATGTCACTCTATTATTGATTACTACCTCTAGCGTCCACCTCCTATTAAGCATATTTTCCTTGCAGAATTCGTATCGCATTACAAAAAAAATGGTACACCCATATCAAAAAGAAAAAAAACAAATGTAATACACTTTGTCAAATACAACAAACACATCGACTATGAAAATTTTTGTAGAGAGAAACTATTGTTGTACATTCCATTTGATCAAAATGGAAACACATTAAAACATAACTTCCCTACATGGGAAGTTGCATATACTGCTTATGAGACTACAATACAAACCAATGAGGCTAGATTTACATACAATGTGAACCCAACATGGGGTGATTTAGAAAGTGCATTTGATGAACTAGAAAACCCTGACAATGTTGATGAAACATTAACAAAGCATAAAACAACTAGAACTCTCTGTGAGTCCTATGACTTGCAAGCATATTTTCCTTGTCCTCGAGCATACGCCATTGAAAAATGTATCAATCTTGGGTTTAAAGTCACAAAACATCATTTCTTTATCAAAAATGAAAAATACTACAAAGTTAGACGACTGTTGAATCGAGAACAACAAGCAATCCTAAAGGACATTACAATGAAAAAAACTTAAGCATGCACACTCATGTGCACTTGTTCCTTACAGGTGGGGCAGGAACAGGAAATACATTCACAATGAACGCACTATTCCAAATGCTTATACAAATCTATGATTCAAACAGTTCGAGTGACCATATGAAACCAAAGGGAATAATAATTGCATATACAAGAAAAGTAGCATATAATGCAGGTGGAACAAAATTCCACTCTGCATTGTTAATGACTTTTAACAAGTCACACTTTCTTCCACTAAGCAAGGAAATGTTAGATACCTTCTCTAATATTTATGATGAACATCAACTTGTCTTCATATATGAGGCATCCTTGATTGGAATTCACTTCTTATATTCCATTTACAATCGACTAATAAATATAAAACATGTGCACACCAAATACTTTGGGGACATTGATATGATATTTTGTGGGGATATTTACTAGGCACAACCCATACAATATTCTCTTATACTTGAACAACCTACGGTCAAAATGCAAACAGTGACGCATGAATTTTGGAAAGATAACATACAATTCTTCGAATTACATACTACAATACGCCATAAAAATGAAACATTTATTGCAATTATGAATAGAATGCGGACAAACAACCAAACATGTGATGACTTAACATATATCAATTCAAGTTGCATGCAACCTGCACCGACAAACCCAACCTTCCCTTACCTATTCTACAAGAATAAGGATGTTTCAATGCATCACAAGTGCATGTTATCGCTCATGCCTTACAATGATATCATCATCAATTCAATTGACCTTAAAGAAGACAACCATGGCAATGTACCATGTCATCAACCTACAACCACTTTGCCTTTGCAACTTGTCCTGAAATTAGACATGCTAGTTGAAATATATGCTTGCAACTATGATTCACAAGATGGCTTGGTGAATGGTGCAGATGGAATACTCAAATATTATACCAAAAAAGAAAAAGTTGACATCCTCTGGATTAAGTTCTATGACCCGCATATTGGCCACCGACAAGCAAACAAGTTAGCTTATCTATATAATTCAGACACTTTGTGTGATTGGACACCTATATTACGAATATCAAAACCAATATCAAGATCGACAAAGATAGGTCAACTGAAGATTTGAAAACAGCTTCCAATTAAACTTGCATGTGCACATACAGTCCACAAATCACAAGGTCTAACACTTGATAGTGTTGCATTAGACCTTGTTGGAATACGAATACATGGACTTGTATACACAACTATGTCCCATATTAGAAGCATAGACTCATTGTATTTGCTAAGCTCTCTTATAAAATATAACTTCAAAGTCAAACTTAAAGTCTATACTGAGATGCAACGCCTTCAGACTAGTGCAAAATGGAATCTACCATATGATTACCAATCTATACAAACAAACTCATATGTATCAATTCTCTCACTTAACACGTGTAGCCTACATTCACATATGAATTATATACTCAATGAATATGACACAATGCAATATGATATTTTGTGCTTGCAAGAAACATACATGACATTATGCATGCAAAACAAGCAATTTCCAAATCACAATTGCATATCAAGTTACATTACACATGGAGTGATGATATTAGTGAAAAAACATGTAACAATTTTGAAGCATACGCATTTAGAAGAATTTTTTTTTGAGATGGTGCTAGCAAGAGTAATCTTCCATGAATCGGAAATTGCAATATTGAATCTTTGTGTCGCTCTGCATGCAACATTTCCCAACATACTCAATGTTGTTTCAATGAAACCATTATCATTCTAGGAGACTTCAATGTTGACATGCTACAAAATAATGCCAGAACAAAAGAATTGGAAAACTACATGTGCGATTGCAGTTTCCTCTTTCTTTTGAATAATATAAACCATGTACAAAACACACTTATTGACCATGTATGGTCAAATGTTGCCATTTCACAATACACCCTCTTTATCTTAGACACATACTGGTCTGATCACGATACAATTTTTATCGTACTTGAATTGTGAAATATACATCAAGCATATTACAAAATCATATTTCCATCTCGCAAAGCATATCTGGATACTTTGTTGCACAAAACTAAATTATTCAACTAGGATCATCCAACTTCATAATGTTTTCTGGTTTGTAATAGATTTTGGACAGAAAGGATTTTATATAACCACAAACATGGATCAAGAAAAAAAATGGTGCATGCTTCTAACTCTATCTATTACTCTATTCCTTTGATTCTCATTTACTATATGTACATATTGCTTGTTTTTCCTTACATACCAACTTACATTCATGTTCATTATATTTTGTACGTTCCCACATTGAAACAAAGAGAATAACTAGACAAGACGAAGGACTCTTAACCAGAAATGTAGAAGAAGACATACGAAGGTGCATGCTTCTACCCTTATTTCATACTCCATTTCTTTGTATTTCATTTATTGTGTGTATATTTATTCTACTGCTTTGCACCTCATTTTTTTATATGTAGATACTACATATCTTCCTACATATTAACTTATCTTCATGCCAATTGTATTTTTTGTGCTGCTACATTGAAATAAATAAAATTGTATTTAATCTTTTTACATGTGTTCCTACATAACAAATTACCTTCATGTCCATTGTATTCTCTGCATTACTACATTGAAAAAAAACAGACTAATTGAACAAGAGGATGAAGTCTTATGTGCCACAACAGAGGAAGTTGAAGTACAGTCTTCCAAAAGGTATACCAACAATGATAGTAAATCAAACACAGTTCATGTGTTTAATGTACATACATATCAATTATGAACAATATACAATGCATATGGATATTTAGTTATTGTCATGTTCGATGTACACATGTTTGCATCAGAAAATGTTGGACAAGTGACATAGGAATGAGTAGTCAATCATCGCAAACATCAACACAACAACAAGGCCAAAGGTAAGATTCATAAATTATGCTCTTGCTATGTTTAGGAAACAAATATCCTCAGTTATTTATTCATCTATGCCATGGTAAATATGTTGATGTCATCTACAAAACATGCTTTTTATTTCACAATAAGTATCGACGAGTACAAGTGAAACGCCCAACATAGTGCAAGGTCCAAAGACTAAGAGGTATGGTTACAAAACTCTAACCTGCATACTTTATCCAAATTGTGCATCTACTTGTACACTGATGCAAAAAAAAAGATACAGACTGTCATTCACATTAATTTTCCTATTCAAAAATTGTCACCAGGTCTAAACTTATACCACCCAATATACTATCAATAGAAGGCTTGAACAACCACTGAACTAGACAACTGTTCATTAGAGACATAATGGTCATGTATAACACCTACTTGGACAAGGAAAACAAAGTTAGATGCATTATGCGTACAAACATGACAGACAACGAAGCCATGATGATAGTTACATTGATTATCCCTACACAACTTGTCCAGAAACATGCAAAAAATATATTGTCAGGTAATCGAATATCCATTGCAAATTTCAATATATTACCGAAAACAATATATGACCGTGGTGATTGTCATCGGATTATATCACTCAATGAAACAAGTGTTGTGGAAAAATTTATCGTGGTTTGCTTAGAATATCATTTTGTACCGGACATAACAATCAACCAATTTGCAGAGAACAACGACATTTACCCAATTGGAACCATTGGTGCAATTGTCACATTTGCAAGAAAATTTGGCTCGCAACACTTTCTCCATATAAAAGATGGAAACTCAGACAACAACAAGGCAATGGTATTGTTTTCCATACCCATTTTTGTCCTTTGATTTCACATGCTCATATATCTCATACATCTTACACAACTATTAAATTTCTCCATGGTGCAACTACAATTGTTCGACACCTATGCAAATTTATTTTCTTCAATGGAACAACAATTGAATAAAGGGAAATTTCCAATTATGTTGTTCAAAAATATAACGAAGAAAAAGGATGTTAAAGAAAGTATATTTCACACAACCCAAGGAACATTTGTAACATAATTGTGAACAGACAAAGTACAAGATCTCAAGAAACTAACTAGCTCCACAACTGTTGTATGTATACATATACACTTCCACCCACAATTTTCACAAAAAAATTGCCTTAAACAATTTTGTGCAGCTTTTTTGTTGTACACATATATATTATATTGTTCAATATATTAACTACTATGCTC
Source organism: Picea engelmannii (assembly GCA_009831015.1). NCBI lineage: Eukaryota > Viridiplantae > Streptophyta > Pinopsida > Pinales > Pinaceae > Picea > Picea engelmannii. The sequence goes on from ML796817.1 coordinate 251,066, forward strand.
ACATGTGCAGATTGAGGGTGTTTTGGTTGCAACAAATGCCTACTCAACCCCCTTCGAGCATGTATGTGCCAAATGTAATTCTCCTGCTTCTGCCTCTGCATTCATAAATGATGGCACAATTGATTGTCTCGATGCGGTACAAAATTCCCTTACATGTATAAACATTGCCTCAACGCTTTCATCTGAACCCTTAGCAACACAATTGTACATTGTACAATTAGACAACCTATATTACAAGATGTGTTTCTTGGGTTGATAGAGTTTCCATATGAAATATACCTACATAAAAAGGCAAACAATGTCTACATTCTACGCGACTTTCACCTCCATAGAAAATTTACCTTAAATGAGGACAATGCCATACTCCATATCGGCTGAACCAAAAAAAACAAAATCATATCATGCGTTGAAAAGAAATGAAACAATATAATATGTCTTTATCCATGTTACCCAATGATGCAGGAGCATCGCCAACATCAAGCGAGCCAATGCGGAGACAACGGACAGCTGGAAAAACCCCCAACGCAAATTTTGAAATTTCCTTGAAGTTGATGCGCAATCTTAAATGAAGCCATTAAGAAGAAGTGCACTTGTAAAATGTAATGGACCTTGAGCCATTTTCTCTCGTCCTTAGTAGATAGAAGGCATTTAAAGTATTTAATGCAAGTAGGTAGAATTGAATGTGTAGATTTGACAGTTTTGGAGCGCAAGAGGGAAACGGGATATAGACACCCTCATTGTGTATTGTAACATTATCAGAGGAAGAGAGCAAGAGCGTGCAGAGAGTTGTGTAAGAACACCCATGTACAAATATTTGGATTAATAGAAAGAGTTTGATTCAAATTCATGGTTTCGTGTTTGTTCTCTGTGTATTGATGTTGAATGATATGCTCATGAATGTTTGCTTCCTGTTATACATTTGCTTTATATGTTGTGTATATGACTTCATGTTTTGAGTTGAAGTTTGAGAGGAAATAGGGATGAGTTTCAATTGTTTCTCTATCTAAGAAAGAGTTCCTGCAAGGAGGGCAGTGAAGTGTCTACAAGGAGTGCGTTGACAAGGGGTTCAGATAGGGTTGCTTTTGTTCTCATTTCCGCATAGGTGCAGTTGGGCACAGGAGCCGTGCAAGGAGTGCGCAGGCCGAGTGAAGTCTCAGGGTTGTGGACTTGAGTGAAGCATTGAGAGACTGTTGTTGTAGGTGTGCGCAGAGTCAAAGGTTTTCAACACTTGGAAGTGGTTGAAGGTTGTCGCAAGGAGTGCGCGCAAGAGTCTTCTCTAAGACTCGGAGTTGTAAGAAAGATCAGGAGGTATAGGACCTTCGAGTAATCGCCAAAGGGTTGCACAAGAAGTTTGTGCCATGGAGTGTTTAGCCGGCGTTGCAAGTTTACGCCGTAGGTGGACGAGTTTTGTGGAGAGAAGCACTTTGGTCAGTCGTGCAGAGGTTCTTAGAGGAGGAACGGACGGTCAGAATTCTCGATAGAGAATTCGCGAATTTCCGTGAACCGTCAGATTTCAAGAAGGTGCAGGGGAGATACGACGAGTATTCCCAAGGGGTTCAAAGCTCAGGAGGGGTAGGACCGTAGATCCATGCCATAAGGACCGTTGGATTTACACGTGAATACGTGCATCGGGTTTTCGTTGGTGAAAGTCCCACAAACGTTGCAACGGGAATCGCGAAATCGCGAAACGCGATATCCCGAAGGCTAAGAGAACAGTGTGGGGCCACAGGAGTCAGTGAAGTGGACATGTGGCACGCTATATCGGAGTTTCGTGGGGTGAAATCCTGAAAACATTGCATCAGGATTCGCGATACTACGAAGTCCGAAATCCCGATAGATGTGGAGTGTCGTTGAAAAGTCAAACTTGTGCGGGTATCAGAGTTTCGGCAAATCGGGATTCGGGAGTCGGTAAGACAAGTTGTTCGACATCGCGAGTGTTGAAATCACGATAGGAAAAATCCTGAAAGGGTAAAGGAAGGGTCAACATTGACTGTTGTCGGGTTTCATGGATTCGAGAGACCAACACTCGACCATTGGATTCGCGAAGTTGCGAAGTCCGATCTCCCGAGTGTAAAGAGGGGATCTCGTGAGAGTTGTTGTGGGTGCAGATTTCCCCATAGGGAAATAGAAGAACCATTTAGAGTTCTTTGGGCCGTGGTAAAGGGAATATCCTGTATGCTGACGTGGAATTTTTCGACCTGCGGGTTGTGAAAGGAGCATGCATTGGTGTCAGTTTGGTATTAGAGCACAGAAAGGTTCTTTGCTTTATGTAGCAGAGAAAGAGAATTCACCATGCCGCCAAGGAGAAGGGACAGGCAAACACCTGATCCACCATAGGATAGGGAAATGCCGAGAAGAAGAGGCAGGCATATGATAGATCCATATATGGAGAGAGAGATGCGTGATCTACGAGCTAGACTCGGAGACATGGAGACAACCCAAAGACGCACAGTCAGTGCGGGGGATCTAAGTGATTCTGAAAGTGAGATTGAGGTTGAACATGAAGAAGAAGTTGCAGCTGAAGATGCATCAAACGAGCGTTTGATCAGAGCTATTGCAAGAATGGGTGCAAGAGCAAAGATGGACATTCCAGTTTATGAAGGAAATTTGGATGTAGAGGAGCTTCTAAACTGGATTAGAGATCTAGACACATACTTTGACTATGAAGATGTCGAAGAGGACAAGAAAGTCAAGCATGTTGTCACTAGATTGAAAGGACATGCAACATTGTGGTGGGATGAACTACAAGCTGACAGACGCTGCAAGGGCAAGAAGAAGATCAAAAGCTGGGATAGAATGATCGCAAAGATGAAGGTGAAATTCATCCCCAGGGATTATCAAATTACTCTGTTCAGGAGGATGCAGAACCTGAGACAGAAGTTGATGACAGTGAAAGAATACACTGAGGAATTCTACAAGCTGAACATCAAGGCAGGTCATCGGGAGAGAGATGATGAAAAAGTTTCCAGATACATGAATGGTCTGAGATATGATATCCAGGATGAGATGAGCATGGTAACCATCTGAACGGTGGAATATGCTTATCAGATGGCTCTGAAAGCTGAAGAGAAGCTGAGCCGAAAGCAGGGTCAGAGAGGCCGAGGTAGAAGTCAGCCCAGAGGAAAATCAGTTTCCCGGGATAAATATCAGAAGCCCAAGGAGGACTGGAAGAAACCTCAGACTCGAACTGAGAGAGGTGGAACCTCACAGTGAGGGCATCATACTGAGCAGAGAGGAGATTATGCTGACAATAACACTTTTCCTCGTACTAGAGGTAGAGGAAGAGGAAGAGGTGGAGTAATAACATGCTTCACATGTGGAAAGAATGGGCACAAGTCTTACGAGTGTCCAGATAAAAAGAAAGAAAGTGGATAAGCTCACATCGCCGAATCACAGAGGCGGGATGTTGAGGCAGAAGACGCTGAAGGCGGAAAATCACTGATGATGTGAAAAGTCCTTTTAACACCAGAGAAGGAGGTGGAGAGTTCAGTCCAAAGGACCAGACTTTTCAGGACTGCTTGCAAGACCAAGGACAGGGTATGCAAGGTCATTGTAGACAGTGGTAGCACAGATAATCTCGTTTCTACAGAGATGGTAGAGAAGTTGGAGCTAGAGACGATTGATCATCCAAGCCCATATAGAGTTTCATGGCTACATAAAGGACACCAGGTAACTGTCACTAAACAATGTTTAGTTGAATTTAAGATAGGAGGATATAATGATAAGATATTATGTGATGTCATTCCTATGGATGTTTGTCATCTATTGCTGGGTAGACCATGGAAATATGACAAAAAATGTGATTCATGATGGGAGAATGAACACGTACACCCTGGAGAAGAATGGGAGGACACACATGTTGCTTCCAATTAAGGATAAGGAGGTGAAGCCAGAAGTAAGAAACACTGTACTTCTCATGAGTGGGAAGGAACTTCTTACAGAGGTTAAGAAGAAGGAGGATCCACAATTTATTGTGGTCAGAAAATCGAAGATTGTTTTGACTAGCACAAGGGTGGATGATTTACCAGAAGAAATTCAGGAACTGCTGGAAGAGTTCATTGATATAGTAGTGGAAAAATTACCTCGTTCTTTGCCACCAATCAGAAGTGTGAGTCACCATATCGATCTCATACCAGGAGCCAGTTTTCCAAATAAATCCGCAAACAGATTGACGCCGCAAGAGAATGAAGAGGTTAAAAGACAAGTCCAAGACTTGTTGGACAAAGGTTTGGTCAGAGAAAGCTTGAGTCTGTGTGTTGTTCCAACAGTACTCAGTCCGAAGAAAGACGGAGGCTGGAGGATGTGTACTGACTCAAGGGTGATTAACAAGATAACCATCAGGTACAGGTTTCCATTTCCAAGGATGGATGATATGATGGATTGCTTGAGTGGAGCAAAGTATTTTTCAAAGATTGATTTGAAAAGCGGTTATCATCAGATCCGCATAAGAGAAGGTGATGAATGGAAGACAACATTCAAAACCAACGAAGGGTTGTATGAATGTCTTGTTATGCCGTTTGGTTTAAAAAATGTGCCAAGTACCTTCATGAGGTTTATGAACGAAGTCCTGAGGGAGTTCATCGGAAAATTTGTCATTGTGTATTTGGATGACATATTGATTTACAGTAAAACAGTGGCAGAGCATCTGAAGCATTTGGCTACAGTGATGCAGATATTACAGCAGGAGAAGTTGTTGATAAACATAAAGAAGTCCTCATTCATGAAGACAGAGCTCATTTACTTGGGATTTTTTATTTCTGCAAATGAGTTGAGGATGGATCCCGATAAGGTGGAGGTAGTCAAGAATTGGCCATCACCAAGGAATGTTTTTGAGGTGAGAAGTTTTCACGGATTAGCTAGTTTCTACCAAAAGTTCATCAAGAATTTCAGTGGAATTAGCGCAGCAATGATGGACACAGTGAAGAAAAGATACAAATCTTTTCACTGGACAAAAGAAGCTGAGAAGAGTTTTAACCTGTTGAAGAGGAAGATTACGGAACAACCAGTTTTGGTGTTGCCGGATTTCCGAAAGACATTTCAAGTGAAATGCGATGCAAGTGGATTTGCAATCGGGGCAGTCTTGAGTCAGGAAGACAGGCCAATAGCATATTTCAGTGAGAATTTGAATGAAGCGAAAGTGAAATACTCCATTTATGATAAGGAGTTCTATGCTATCATCCAGGCATTGAAGAAATGGAGGCATTACTTGATCTCGAAAGAGTTTGTCTTATACAGTAACAATTACAGTGACAATCATGCATTGCAGTTTGTGACTCAACAAGAAAAGTTGAATCAGAGACATGTTAAATGGGTTGAGTATATGCAGAATTTCACTTTTGTGATTAAACATATTTCTGGTACTGCTAACAAAGTTGTTGATGCTTTGAGAAGGAAGTGTTTGTTGTTGCAGGAGTTCAGTTTCAAAACGTTGGGTTTTGATGATCTCAGGGACATGTACGCAGACGATCAGGATTTTAAAGAGGTGTATGAAGCAACTGAGAATTCAATTCTCAGGGATAGAAGCCAGTGGATAGAGTACACGATCCAGGAAGGATTATTGTTCAAAGGTAATCAACTATGTATTCCGAAATGCTCCATGAGGGAGAATCTACTGAAGGAGAAACATAGTGGAGATTGGCAGGGCACTTTGGTCATGACAAGACGTTCGCAAAGTTGAATGAGTCATATTTTTGGCTGGGAATGTGAGCAGATGTCAAGAGATTTGTGGACAGATGCAGAATTTGCCAGCATTCGAAGGGAAGAAGACAGAATGCGGGATTCTTTCAGCCATTGCCCATACCTGACAGGCCGTGGGATGCAATCAGCATGGATTTTGTATTGGGGTTGCCAAGAACACAAAGAGGTGTTGATTCAATCTTTGTGGTAGTGGATAGATTTTCCAAGATGGCACACTTCATTCCATGTCAGAAGACCAGTGACGCAACTCACATTGCGAACCTGTTTTTCAAAGAGGTCATTCGACTTCATGGTTTTCCAAGGAGTATAGTTTCGGATCGAGACACAAAATTCATAGGGCATTTTTGGAGGACCTTATGGAAGAAGCTGGGAACTAAATTGTTATTTAGTTTAGCTTATCATCCTCATACGGATGGATAGACGGAAGTAGTGAACAGAAGTCTGGGAGACTTGCTGAGAAGCTTGGTGACAGAACACCACATCCAGTGGGACAACATATTACCACAAGCAGAGTTTGCTTATAACGACTCAGTTAACAGAAGTACAGGGCAAAGTCCATTTGAAGTTGTTTATGGCATGTAGCCGAGAGGAATTTTTGAACTGAGGGATTCAGAACAGACTGTGACTAGAAGCGCTAGTGCAGAAGAAGTTGCAGAGGTGATGAAAGAACTTCACTGCCAGGTGAAGGAGCGATTACAGAATTCAACCCAGGAGTATAAGCGTAGAGTCGATCAGCATAGAAGACAACTTCAGTTCGAGGTTGGCGACTTGATTCTGGCACATTTGAGGAAGGAAAGGTTCCCGAGAGGAACATATAATAAATTGAAGATGAAGAAAATCGGGCCATGTAAGGTCTTGAAGAAATTTGGGGTGAATGCTTATGAGATTGAATTACCCGATGGGATCGGAATTTCTCCAATATTCAATATCTCAGATTTGTACCCATATAAAGCTGAGGAAACAGGGACTGGAAATGAACAGCCAGTGATCCAGTGGATGAAGTAGATGTCAGTTGCAGATAAACCACAGATGGAGTGCATACTGGACAAAAGAGTAAGCAAGAAGACCAGGAGGAAAGAATACTTTGAGTATCTGGTCAAGTGGAAGAACCATCTAGTTGAAGATGCCAGCTGGGAGACCGAAGCAGAGATAAAGAGGCATGGACAGACCATGCACGAGCTCATGGACAGGATCCCATGAAAATTTTCAAGCCAGGGAGTATGATGCAAAAGCATTGCCAACATCAAGCGAGCCAGCGCGGAGACAACGGATAGCTGGAAAAACCCCCAGCACAAATTTTGAAATTTCCTTGAAGTTGATGCGCAATCTTAAATGAAGCCATTAAGAAGAAGCACACTTGTAAAATGTAACGGACCTTGAGCCATTTTCTCTCGTCCTTAGTAGATAGAAGGCATTTAAAGTAGTTAATGCAAGTAGGTAGAATTGAATGTGTAGATTTGACAGTTTTGGAGCGCAAGAGGGAAACGAGATATAGACACCCTCATTGTGTATTGTAACATTATCAGAGGAAGAGAGCAAGAGCATGCCGAGAGTTGTGTAAGAACACCCATGTATAGATATTTGGATTAATAGAAAGAGTTTGATTCAAATTCATGGTTTCGTGTTTGTTCTCTGTGTATTGATGTTGAATGATATGCTCATGAATGTTTGCTTCTTGTTATACATTTTCTTTATATGTTGTGTATATGACTTCATGTTTTGAGTTGAAGTCTGAGAGGAAATAGGGATGAGTTTCAATTGTTTCTCTATCTAAGCAAGAGTTCCTGCAAGGAGTGCAGTGAAGTTTCCGCAAGGAGTGTGTTAACAAGGGGTTCAGATAGGGTTGCTTTTGTTCTCATTTCCGTAGAGGTGCAGTTGGGCACAGGACCCGTGCAAGAAGTGCGCAGGCCGAGTGAAGTCTCAGGGTTGTGGACTTGAGTGAAGCATTGAGAGACTGCTGTTGTAGGTGTGCACAGATTCAAAGGTTTTCAACCCTTGGAAGTGGTTGAAGGTTGCCGCAAGGAGTGCGCGCAAGATTATTCTCTAAGACTCGGAGTTGTAAGAAAGATCAGGAGGTATAGGACCTTCGAGCAATCACCAAAGGGTTGCACAGGAAGTTTGTGTCGTGGATTGTTTAGCCGGCGTTGCAAGTTTATGCCGCAGGCGGACGATTTTCGTGGAGAGAAGCACTTTGGTCAGTCATGCAGAGGTTCTCATAGGAGGAACGGACGGTCGGAATTCTCGTTAGAGAATTCGTGAATTTCCATGAACCGTCAAATTTCAAGAAGGTGCAAGGGAGATACGATGAGTATTCCCAAGGGGTTCAAAGCTCAGGAGGGGCAGGACCGTAGATCCATGCCATAAGGACCGTTGTATTTACACGTGAATACGTGCATCAGGTTTTCGTTGGTGAAAGTCCCGCAAACGTTGCAACGAGAATCGCGAAATAGCGAAATGCGATATCCCGATGGCTAAGAGAACAGTGTGGGGCCACATGAGTCGGTGAAGTGGACAGGTGGCACGCTATATCGGAGTTTTGTGGGGTGAAATACTGAAAACATTGCATCAGGATTCGCGATACTGCGAATTCCGAAATCCCGATAGATGTGGAGTGGCATTGAAAAGTCAAACTCGCGCGGGTATCGGAGTTTTGGCAAATCGGGATTTGGGAGTCGGTAAGACAAGTTGTTCGACATCGCGAGTGCCAAAATCGTGAAAGGGAAAATCCCGAAAGGGTAAAGGAAGGGTCAGCGTTGATTGTTGTCGGGTTTCGGGGTTTCGAGAGACCAACGCTCGACCATTGGATTCACGAAGTTGCGAAGTCCGATATCCCGAGTGTAAAGAGGGGATCTCGTGAGAGTTGTTGTGGGTGCAGATTTACCGATAGGGAAATAGAAGAACCATTTAGAGTTCTTTGGGCTGTGGTAAAGGGAAGATCCTGTGTGCTGACGTGGACTTTTTCGACCTGCAGGTTGTGAAAGGAGCGTGCGTTGGCATCACCCAATTAAGATATGAATAAAGTTTTGCAGTACCATGACAAAGTGAACTGGAAGCACATAAGATTGTTGAGTCTAGGAATGAGAAGCATGAGGAAAGACCTTATACAAAGTACCCAATTGTGAATAAATCAGGTCCATCCTTTGAGGCGTCAAAATGGCTTTCTCCTCTGAACAAAACCATCAGGAATTTTCAATAATATTGCAAATTTGGTATTGTTCAAACTCCATTAAGTTAAACGATGGCAGTCTTTTCCATAACTAGTAATGTTAGAATATTGTCAGGTCAACGTCATCTTGGTTCATAGTAATATCAGAAGAAAATGTTCATAGTGATATTGGTTCATAGTAATATAGTAATCGGAGAAATTCTTGGTTCCCATTTGGGAATTTGGTTATAGATGGGATACAATGCCCAATCTTTGTTGATTTGTTCATGTGTTGTGTTTTCTAGAATTTTGATGATGTGCTTTGCTATTGTAGTTCAAGGTTCTCATGGGCCTGGTTTTTGTATTATGATTGGATAATAGATTCAATATCTTAGCGGTTTTTCTATGATCTTAAGGAATATAGAAGACCTGCCTTGCCTTTTAATGTAGGATCTGTGGAGAAAATGTAATATGTAGTTCATTTAACCAATTTTACTTGATTAATGAAATTACCAAAATTCTTCTTTGGAAATATTTTGAAAAAAAAAAGATATATGCTAACTAAAGTCAAATGAAAATATGCTATCAACCACAAAAAATTAAAATTCAAGTTCGTAATTGTTATACTTACGCTCAAGTTGACAGTACAATAAGTTTATTTCAACAACCCTCCATTGATTTCTCTATAGCTTTTCAATGCTTCTCTTATGAAAACACATCCTCAAAAATATAAGTATGACTCACTTTCTCTATTCTTTGATTGAAGTGCCTGTAGAGTTTTCTAAAGGACTTCATAGTTATTGTTGGTCCTAAAGTTTTCACCTGACTGCTAAAGGGCAGAGCTAGGCCACCACAAGTTTGGAATATTCGCTCTTTTCAATTTGTTGATCAGTTAGAGGGTTGGTTCACCAAGACAAGAGCATGCTGAGATTGGAAAGATGATATGGATGAGGGATCTCTTTGGATATTGTTGCACTAATGACAGAAAAGTGACATAATAGAGGTAAAAATGGAGGGAAACAACAAACCATTTAATGAATAATCTGCTGCAACAAGTGTAATACTTAAAATAATATTTCAACGCATTAAACAATGTATCGAAAACACAATTACTCTCACGGGTTGCAATAAAAACAAATCTTCATCAAAGAATTAGTTGTTCTCATAGGTACCCCATATGTACCCCAGTCGCCTGAAGTGACCGATAGTTCAATCTACCAGATCGACCTCCCTATTATCAAATTGACAAATATGAATATTATGGGATTAGACAATTTTTTTGTGTGAGTATTGAATTGGAAAAAAATGTTTCTTATTTTAGTTTTTTAAAGGCACTATCGCAGTAAGAATGAAAAATTATGCTAACCCATTTTTATCTACAAAGGCCAAACACCAATAAGGCATGTAAATCAACTATACATAGTTACAGCCAAAAATCAAGTTATAGTTTGTATTTGCATTTTCTCACACCCTTTTTAATGATACAAACACAATACAAAACGAGTATGTCGATAAAATATTGGACTAGAAAATGATGATTTGGAAACAAGTGAAAATTCTAACCCATAATTAAATACCAATGCAAAATATCAATGACACTTGTAAATACATCTGCAAGAATATCCGCAGAAATAAAAACCTTCAAAAAATTTTATCGTTTCCAAAAACAATCAACTGGATAGACATGTTACAAATATTTCAGGTTGTACTATATTGAACTGTCATCTGACAGTTCCTCTTCCTGGAGCACAAATGCAGTTCAAACTCTGCAAAGTGTGCTTGCTACTCATGGTTAAAACTTTCAGGAAAAGGGCATCTTCCTCTATCTTGACACCTTGTTCTAACACAGTTTAAATTAACTTCAATGAGTTGAAAACGCATGAAAATAAAAAATCATATTAGGTGTGTGTTGATATATAGAAAAAACTAGCAAACACAGAGGTCACACAAGAATATCAAAGAATCTTTGACACTAAACACATTTTCAAAGAAAATTATATGGGTTTTTTTGGCACCACATATAAATTTATTTATCCTAACACATATACAAACATACAATCCAGACAGACTATCTAATAGAATGAAATGGATATTACTTACTTGGGATGAAAGTCACTTGGAAGTTTACAAAGATCATTAAAAATTAATTCCATAAATAGATTAAAGAGATAAAACCTACAACATAGGAAGGGAAATTTCCAATATGGCAAGTCAGACTCCAACAATATATCAAGTTACAAGTGATGGGAATATTTGTGTTTTTTTTAGTATCTATTTGTTGCACTACTCACAGTAGGAAAAAATTCTGGAATTTTATTAAGAAAATAAAAGAAAGATGGATTATGAAAAACACATAGTATAATTAGAATAAGAATACTTTCAAAAAGTAAATGGTTTCAATGCCAAAATTGATTTACGAGATTAACACTTAGGCGCTTTTTATTTCCGAAATGAATGTCATCCGTCGATCACTTTGCAATGTGCAATCTAGGAGACCCTGCTATATTTTTAGCAGCCTGCCAATTTTAGAACTCCCCTAGCTATATTTAGCGATGGCACAAATTTCTTAGAGCTCGGTATTTTTTGAAAACGGAGCATGAATATCTCCCAAAGTGACTTTCTCCCACGGTGACATCGCAACCTTTCGTCACTTCGGAGTTCAGGATTCGGGAGTTGCAGGGCGCATAACATACATATCCTCCATAAGACAGAACTTCCAAACTCATTAACTAAATCTATTTACTTGTTATCCCGAGATTAATATAATATTATCATTAACTAATTCAGGATTTCAGGACTCCGGCTCTTCGGGGCTCCGGGCTTCGGGAGAACTGTGTTTGTTCTGGATGGAAAAAATCCCAGAGTACATTCTCCTGCAGTGATGTAGTGAACTAACGTCAAAGGCTGACGTGTCACTGAAATAATATGTGCCACGTGTCACTTGAAATAGTACAAATGTCAAACCAAAAATATGCTTCAAATGAATGCCACGTGTCATGGTCTAGATATGAACTCATTAACAAAGGCTATTTACTTGTTAACCCAAGATTAATATAATATTATCATTAACTAATTTGGGAGTTCGGGACTTTGGCTATTCGGGGCTCCGATCTTCGGGAGAACTGTGTTTGTTGTGGATGGAAAAACTCCCAGAGTGACATGTCATGATCTATATGAGATCCATGTGTCCTAATAGATGGGCGCCATGTGTCAGCGACGGATCGATGCCACGTCTCTCTGGTACTTATGGATTCAGACGTTTATGAATGTGAAGCTTGTATAACCCCCAAAATAGTACAACCCTGGATTAATTTAGTGGCCTCGTGTCACATGATGTCACTTGTCTTTACTGATGGATGCCATGTGTCCTTCACGGATGAGTACCACATGCCTTTGGCACTTCGCCCTTCAGGAATTTATGTATGCATAGTTTGTATAACCCTTGGAGTGGTATGAGCCCAGAGTCATTAACCATGTTTATTTATAATTAAACCAATATTAATGTATCTTATCATTAAGTATCTCGGGATTTCTTGACTCCGTCTCTTCGGTGTTCAGCGATTTCGGCCTGTTCTGGATTGAAAACTCCTAGAATGGTACAGGCCCGAAGTGATGTGGTACTTTGAGCATTCAGATCTGCGGCACTTCAGCTATTTTGGGTCAAAAGGATGACCTTTCACATAAAGAATATGTGCCACGTGTCACTTGAAACAGTACAGATGACAAACCCAAAATATGCTTGAAATGAGTGCCACATGTCATGATCTAGATAAAATCCACGTGTCCTGACTGATAGACGTCATGTGTTTGCGACAGTTTGATGCCACGTGTCGGTGACAGATTGATGCCACATCTCTCCGGTACTTAGGGATTCAGAGGTTTCTGAATACAGAGCTTGTATAACTCCCAGAGTAGTACGGGCCCGGAGTGATGTGGTGGCCTCATGTCACATGATGTCACGTGTCTTTACTGATTGATGCCACATTTCCTTCACGGATGAGTACCACGTGCCTCTGGAACTTCTCCCTTCGCGAGTTTCTCTATGCAGATTTTGTATAACTCCTGGAGTGGTACGGGCCTAGACTCATTAACCATGTTTATTTCTAATTAACCCAATATTAATTTATCTTATCATTAAGTATCTTGGGAGTTCTTGACTCTGACTCTTTGGCGTTCAAAAATTTTGGCCTGTTCTGGATTGAAAACTCTCGGAGTGGTACAGGCCCGAAGTGATGTGGCACTTCGAGCATTCAGATCTGCAACACTTCGGCTATTTGGGGCTTCGCAAGTTGTCGCTTGTTCTTAAAACCTGCATGATTTTGAAACTTTGAATGCGAAGGTGTCGTTGATATGAAGCCACATATAGGTGTTAGTTTTATGTTGGACTTTGGGTTTTCCAAATCATCTTCAATCACCATTTCCACATCCGGACCTCATCTTGTAAAAATGATTCTCTGTAACCTAAATGAAAATTTGACTGATATGTCTAAGGAAGACAGCTCGAGTGCCCAATATTAGAATATATTCTTGATCTTGTAAGATAATTGAAGCTATTAGAACACTTTATAATTTTAAACTTTTAAATTTTAAAATCTTTTGTTTTTGCCTCCTAAAAATAAAATTTCACCAAAAAAACTTAGGGAAATTATTTTCAATTAAATAAGTCCATGATCGTTATGTATTAATAAGGCATTTACAATATCATATGTTGATGAGTTTCATTAAATTTGATCAAATGACTCTCGTGTTCTCCGGATTATAAACCTACCCAAATTTTAAAATAAAACCTTCAACGGTCACGTTGGGACTTATCACTTCGGGAGTTTCAAGGCATCTAAACAATAAAAACCTTGAATCTACGAAGCTCCGAAGTCCTGAAGACACTTCCTTGCAATAATCTTTAAAAGGGTCTACACATGCGTTATAGGACATGTGTCATTAAACTTTTTCTTGGGCTGGCACCTGGCACTTGCTTTAAACATTTGTGTTAGCTTATTTGCACATTTCTCAGGTGAAACGTGTCGCCCATATTTCTTGACATGTCACTAAAAATGATGTCATCATTGTCACGTCGCTCTGGGAGATTTCCCTTCGAAAAATAAACCAAAGAATACTTTTAGGACCACCAAACTATCAAAGTGTCGAAGCATTTGATGTCATAACAAATAAAAATGTTTCAAAAAGCTAATAAAATACTTAACAATTTTAATTAATCATTATTAACTATTAACTAATCACTTCGCAAATTCATCCTTCGGGATATTTCTATCGTGATACATCCAAAACTCCCAAATGTCAAAGTGTCGAAGTACGAGTTGCACATTTAAGAAAATGAACTCCTGGAGATCTGGGGTTACGAAGCCCTGAAATACCTATAACGGTTTGAATGTTTACTCCAAGAATTACGCCTTTAGAGGATTTCTATCATCCTTCATTCAAAACCCCCGAATATTGAAGTTCTGAAGTACTTAAGGCTAAAAGATTTTTAAAGAATGATTAATTAAAACATAAAAGTGATTAGTTGCTCCCGCAATTCTGCCTTTCGAAGATTTATGTCGTCTTACATTTAAAACCTGCGAACACCGAACCACCAAAGTATTAATGACATTTGTAACTAGCTAAAGTTAAGTATTTGGGTAAATATCGCAATTTCCAGTTAATAAACTCCATAGATTTTTAATAATCACCTTGTTAGTAGATCAATACGAAGATTCTTAGACTTTATGAATAAACACATTTCGAATCTCAAGTCATTCTACCATTTGCAATTAGAGTTTTTCATTCAGTAGAGATTACAGACTTTGCTTATGACAATTAGGTTAATTTCATTTCTCTTAGGATTATGGCGCCACACAAACTAGGGAAGAAGAAATATGCATCAATAGATGATTCCAATCCAAACACAGATATTCTCTCAAACACCACTTCACGAATTACAGATGCCATTAATTCTTGGAAACAGGTCTACAATATCTTGGAACATGAGATTCTTCTATGTCCGGACGATTCAACGGAATAAGAGGATGAGTCGTTCCCAACCAAGCTTAGGTTGGTAGCTCAGTCTCAACTACACATGATTGTTGCTCGACCAAAGATAATACCCTACAATGACATGATAAGTTGGGATCTGGAGCATGTTGACATTCAAACCAGAAGCATTATCAGTTACCAGAACACCTTCATTGGCTCCTTTCATCTGGAGGACATACAAGTAATATATAAACTATCTTTCACACCCAAATACGCATATAATGCAACATTTATTATAGATTTTGAAAGGAGAGAATGCACTCAATATGGAAGAGCTGGTCATGACATAATCAAGACCCACTAGGGAAATCCAACCAAGTTTAAATCTGACGCTCATGGTATATATTCCACAACATCTTTAGATGCTCACATTTTATACATTGCCATGATGTTATCTTGGTTATTTGGAAGGAAAAACCCTGCACATTTCACAGTTGAATGGGTGTTTGTAATCAATGAAGTGGTCGAAGGCTATACCTTCAACTGGGAAAAAATGTTGTCGAATAACTTATCTAGGGAGGTTTCTAAGTACAAATCATTGAAATCAAGAGGGAAACATGCTCATTTTTAAATGTCTGCCTACATCATGGATGTCATTTTCTTCATGACTCTATTTCCCCTAATGAACAGGAGTTGGACCCCGACTAGTTCTGAGCCTATACATTTCTACCACTCCAAACTATGGGAAGAAAATGTTAAATATTTATTTTATGAGATCTGTCACAATGTAGTGTTACCCATTCATGTATCTATCTATGATCACCCTTCGCCCAAGATTTCTGAGAACATTATGGGGAACTTAGGCATGATTGCAGATTGGTACATTGAACAGAACTTCTCTTACGTTAGAGTGTCTAGATGCTTTGTTTCTCCCCATGCCCTTCCAATATTATTTCCTGATAGGCTAGTCTGCAAAGAAGTGGCATACCAAGCAGTGGCAGGATGAATCACCAAAGACTTGAAAGTGGCTTAGAAAAAGGTATGGCCAACTTTTCTCATACAGGTTGGCATGTTTACATTGTTAGATTTTTGTCATTCAAAATTCGAGGCTGTAGCCTTGGAAGATTTAAAATTAGTTGGCATTGAATTCAAAATACATGATCCTCATAGGATGGTAGAGAATCATTTGGCCTAGTTCAACATGAAAATATATATACATGAAGACTCGACTTATGACAATGTTTTCTGAGGAGCTAGATCCTATGAAGAATTTGAAAACAAATTTCAGAATCTGCCTCTAGACCAACAAGATGGCTTCCTCGACTTTCAAAAGAATAGAAGGACAATCTTTCCTAAGATTTTTCAAGGAGAGTCAAATCTCATTCCATCTTCACATGAAACTACATCCATAGAATGCCAACCAAATAGCTCCATTAAGGACAAAACTGAAGAAGTATTGAACAATAAAGATGCATTATTTAAACATATAAAAGCATCAATGCCATGCCTAAATGATTAACATTTATTAGTTTCCCTTGAAGCCTTCATGAAACATGGTCATGCTTTTCCCCCTTCATCACCAGCTACTACCACCGTTACTCCCAGTGTTACTAGTCTAGAAAAGTCTACTGCACTTATTTCCCATATTCCCTCAGTAACTCCTTTATCAACCAAATTTTAGGTTCCCATTTCCGAAGTCATCCATCTAGATGAACTCACTCCCATCTTTCCTGAAGAGATGCCCCCATATAGTTTCTTTTTCAATAAGAAAAGAAAATATATCACCAGAAAATAATCTCACCAGAAGAAAGGAGTACCACCAAGAGACATAGAATAGTATATGATGAACATGAAAAAAATGACCCTGAATTTGCCAAATAGGTTGTGGATTCACTAGGAGCCTTTTCCACTGTCAACCAATGTTCAGTGGGAAATCTTACAAAGAAACTGCAATAAAATTCTCTCTTGGTTGAACAGTTGCAGAATAAAATGCAAAGCACATAATAGGTTATCAGGGGCAGAATGAATTATGACATAGAGAAAATTAGGTTGGCTTATCAACAACAGATGAAGCAACTACAGGAAAAACTGGAGATGAGTCTCCAGAATTTACAGATTAGTAATTCCATGATTACTCAGCAAGAAAGTTCAATACAACATTTGCAGAGCAAGATAGCTTCACTAGAAAAGACAAAGACATATAATATTTCATTCCAAAAACAAGCATATGAAATTAATGAAAAGATGGAAGTTGTACAGTAGGATCTATATCAAAAAATGGATACTATTCATAAATACTATAAGGCAATAAATAATTCTCTCAAAAGTATTTATGAGAAAGAAAATGATGTATGTATGGACAGATCCAAATTTCAGGAATTCATTGTATGTAGGAAGAAATCCAATATTCCTGGTCTCGCCCCTTTTTCACAATATGAACAGGTGAAAGGTGAAATGGCCTTGAAAGTTTGGGAGATGAACCTAGAATAATTCAAGAATCTTGCTAGGGAGGCAAAGGAGACTTGTATGAATACCCTGTCTATTGTAGAGACATAATTGGTTGAATTCAAAAGTAATGATATCTCTGAGACACTCAAGCAAATCGACATAGAAAAGAATAAAGAAAGATCCAAAAAGAATAAGGAAAGTATACAATCTATCATCCAACAGATGAACCAAATTGATTTTCTCAAGATCAATGAGTTGTTGGTAAAACTTAGTTTTCAACACCAAATTACAACCCAGGTAGTAATGAAGATCCAGGAAAAGCTACCACTAGTATACAAGAAGGTATTTTCCTTCAAATTGAACGAGAACATTGAACCTTCGAGATTTTTCATAGCATTGATGAAAATGTGTACCCAGATCAATGAATATATGAAAGAAAGCACATATGGGAG
>ML796817.1:269980-287232 GCA_009831015.1 Picea engelmannii
GCCATGCCAACGCAAAATAACTGGACATTCATTAAATCCATTAAAACCCACCTTGTCAACCCTTCCATTTCGACACTTTCAAATCAGAATTGGAATCTCAGACTACGATATTGTAGAGAAACCCCTATTATTAAGAACCCCTTACATTAAATATAGAGTAATATGGAATTTCATGTTGCATATGCTGACAAAAATTCGATAAAACCGGTGAAGGAAATCTCAATCAAAGAATATATCAAATTACCTCATGCCAAATCTATCGAACTGTCGAATCGACAAATTTTGGGTATGCTATGGGGATCAACGGTTCCAACTCTGTTTCAAGATCAATGGCTCACGATTACATTAGGCCTCCATACCTCTGCATTTATTCCCAATTCAACTCGACAGGGACTATGTTGACATGCATCACTTGTTACACATGTAATCATTAAATTTTGTCACATAATTAAAACACACTTAATTTTAATTAACACTAAGTTTTTTTTATTAATATTTTGAGTCTTATTATGTAATTATTACACATATAACCCTTAATTAACATACATATCACCTTTTTTTTAATATCTTAAACTTTTGTACGTCATTAAGATTCAAAAGGTACATAAAATACTCTCTTGTTTCAAAAAAGATTGTGTAGACTTTGGTGTTGTACAAAATTATTCAGTCTCAGGTGTGACATTGTATATTGATTTCGGTGTCCAAAATTGCCGAGTCTCATGTGTGACATTGTTTGTTGGGTAATTCTTTGATTTTATGTGGTGTTTATTGATCTCAGATAAAATCATTATTTTTATTTTTTCTTAAGAATGTTGAAAATTACTAATAGATTGACTTTTCACCATAAAGTTTGAAGCAACAAGTAAGACAAGATTTCAAGGTTCCATTTCCCCTTTTTGTCACTTTGAGTTGTGTGCAAAAAGTTTGTAAATTGGAATTGGATTTGGGTTCGAATCTCCATTTGACCCTCTTCATTACACCATGTTATTTCTATTTGTGTGGTGATATTATGATTAAGATTCGAAATGGATGAAGTACTAAGTGTATTTATAAAAGGGATATGAAGACGAAGTTGGATAAGCATGTGGACTTGTAAAAGAGGACAAAATTTGTTGGTTAAAAAACAAAAAATCCAAAAAAAATGGATAAATATCATTAAAATAGTTTAGAGAAAAATATCATCTAAATTACAACCCAAGTTATCACAAAAACAAAGTATTTATTTATTTATTTTGACACTTATTTTTGTTTAGGTGTTAATTGGGGTTTTAATGTGGTGTATCTTGATGGTTAGAGTGATTCAACACACAACCATAAGGAGGAAGTATGGAATGAAGTCACCACTTAGTTTTAGGGAAATTTTGAAAAACCCTAGACAAGGAAGAGAGGCAAACAAGAGAAAGAGAGGAGGACATGAAGGTTTTTAGGATTGATTATGTTATCTAAGGATGTTTCTTAATTAGGGTAATTTGATTACCTTTCAACAAAAAATAGGAAAGAGCAACAAATTAACAAATGACGACAAACCAACTAAGGTTAATTGACTAGTTTCTTTTGGTGAGCTAATTAACCTATTTACCAAATATTAAATAGAGGGGAAAAGGAAGGAACAAACCAAGAAAAATTTGTTGTAGGTGATGAAGCTACTTGGTCTAAATATGAGAGGTGTGATAGACCTCCAAGAGAGCACTACCCCACTTAAACAAACCTAAACATGTTATTACACCTTCTTGTAAAATGGACTTGATCTTGATCTCCAATATAACGCAATAAAACAACTAAATCTACCACACAAAATAATTAAACGATGGAATGTTAAACGTTGATCAATTATATCCCTACAAAAGAGACACCTCCCTTACCCTAGTTATGCTCAAATGATGTCAAACCTCCCTTAAGGTAGAAGAGTTGAATTGTCCAAGGTGTGGGAGGTGGCAAAGCTAGTGGAGATGCCCTAGGATAAAACAACAAGACTTCAAGGAAGAAACCAAAAAAAAAGAAAGTGGTACCTATAGAGGGGTGTAAAATCATGAAGGTGGGTAACACATTCATGAGAATGGAGACAAAAAAATTGTTAGAATCAATTTTTCGGTCGAATTTTTCAATTTTTCAGCCGAAAAGGTACATCTTTCAACCAAAAAGATTTTCGGTCAAAACCTTGAATGTCAAATCGAATGAAACATGAACGATGTCCTTGGGTTTTGTGCAATAAAAAACGACAGCCAATTGTTTCTCCAACAACACAGAGTTCGGCCGAAAAAAATTTCGCCCGAAAAACTAATTTATAAATAGTCATCCTTTTGCACCCCTGTTACTATACAGACAATGGAAGTGAAATATGGCGGCTTGGTGAACACTGGCAGTTGGTGTTTTTGGAGAACGGTGGTGTTTTTGGCATTTGGCATTGGCGGTTGGTTGTTGGATGTGTCAGGGCCAGGTAAATGTGATGTGTGCTTAATTAATTAATTTATTTTTTTATTTTTTTTTCAATTTTCGTAGGACTATGCATGGAGTCCATATAGACTCTTTCCATTCACACATAGTTCCATATGGACTATGTATGAATGGAGTGCATAGAGTGTTTTACAATACCTTCCATTCCTAACATTTTTTAATTTTAGTTTCAATTTTTATAATGAACTTTTTATAATTGTCAAATATGTTCATTTTTACTTTACAAATGTTGTTGGTGAACGTTGGTGGTTGGTGTTGTTGGTGAATATTGACAGTTGGTTAACATTGGTGTTGTTGGTGAATGTTGGTGGTTGGTTAACGTTGATGTTGTTGGAAAATCTGGGCATAGGGCGTAGGAGTCAGGGCCAGGTAAGTCTGGTTTATGTTTTTAACTTCTTCTTTTTTTAATTTTTGTTTAGTTATAGTTTGTTTTGTTTTTTTGGTTTGACTCTACACAGAGTCCATATGAAATTTTCCCATTCACATTGTTACACGTCAATATTACTCAATTGGATAAGTGTCGCATGTTCCTCTCAACTGTCGTAAGTGTCGCATGTTCCTTACAACTTTCGCAAGTGCCACAAGTTGTTCACAAGTGTCGCAAATGTTGTTCAAGCATACTGCCATAATGATGACACTAAGGAGGCACTTAAGAAATCTCATACACTTGATTTGGAAGAGGGAAAATGATCAACTGAAGTCAAGGGACTCTTATCACCTGGAAAGAGCCCTTAAAACAAGATTTTGAAGGAGAGCGCTCCCCTATGGCATCCTTAGGAGCGTTGGCGCTCCCCCACAAGCTACTGGGGAGAATTATAACAACAAACCACTTCTCTGGGAGAGCGTTTCCCATCCTTAGAGCGCTGGCGCTACCCTTGAGCCTCCTAGGGAGCGTTATAGCGCCCTGATGCCCCTTTTGAGGGAGAACTATCTAATTTGTGGCAGTGGTTGGCCCGTTGAGGAGAATAAGGGGAGGATCTCTCAAGTTTAGAAGGCAGTTGCATTCAAATTCTTGGTTCCATCAGGAGATCCCTGATCTAAGGAGGGGGTTATTCAACTTATTCTAAAGATAACTCAAGATGTTAAGCTCCTCTTAACCTATATAAGAAGGCTCTATGATGGTGAAAAGGGGGGAGAATTGCTAGCATGAAACCTATGATCTCATAGGAAACACACAGTCAGTTGAAGGAGAGTGATCAGTGAAGTTTCTATCATCCAGGTTGTGGATTTTTCGAGCAAGGGTTAGACGAAGGGGATTTGACGAAGCTGTCGCATTCGCATCTACGATTGTAAGTATTGTTGTCGTTATTCTCATTAATATGACACGCTTGGCCTATTTCTTTCTAGTTTGTGTCTGATCTTACATGAACTTATCATTGATAGATAGATCTGTTTCCTAGCTAATATCAATAGAGTAGGAAGTGGTCGTGCTTTGTTTGTCCACAGGACTCAGCGAGGAGCAAGAGTTTGGAGCTCGATTTGGAGTGTGCAGGGACAAACATCGATTAAAAGGTACCTCTATCATCCTTCCTTCTCATGTATTAGTTTGTGTAGATCTGAAAGGAAGTCAGTGTCCACGTTAAGCACTCTTTGTCTTAGAGTTAGTGTCTAGCTCTTTGAGGCGATCTACCTGTCCGCAGGGAGATTTTCCTACAACAGATGGCGACTCCAATGGGGATTTTTCATGGGTTCTTTGCCAAAAACGACCCATCCAATTAGCTATTGAGGCATTGGTATCTTATCCATCCCTTTCTAGAACATGTTTTCAAAAAGAATCCCCTTTTTTCATCATTTCTAAAAGAGGTCGATTTTGATCTTTTTGGGGCAATTTAGGGCTTCATTTTTAAATTGAATGATGCTATGAAAATCAATATTAAACCATGTAATTGAAAGAAGGAGAGATGAAGATCTACCTGGTCTGAACGGAAAGAAAAACGGTCAACCGTAGCTCCGGCAACGAGCAAAACAAAATCCACCTCAAAATGAGAATCTCCACTACTCCAAAATCCTTGTGCAAATGAAATGGTAAATGGAATTTTCATTGTATTTCTATTTATAAACTTTCCACTTGTTATAAGGTATAGTCATTTATGGGTTTCTCTAACAATATGATGGCTTCACTAAACCATATGACATCAAGGCCCTCCCTCGACGAGTCCATTCCTGTCGACTTCAACACATTATCCGGGAATCAGGCTTAGAAACCAGTTAGTACTTTGGGACCTGCATGCCTCAATGGCAGGCCTCCTCACATTCAAAAGTAGGTTTACATAATTAACCTTTGATCAGATGATTCAATGGGTGTTTGACCTCAGCTCATCTATTCACATTCACTGGAATGTACTAGGGTACCTTGGGAATCATTGGCATTAATGGTGATCTCCCTCACACTTGTTAACGGTTCACACCATTGACCGGTAATCAAGTGGTTTCTACCATGTTCGACATCAGGACATATATTCACATGGTTAGAATTGTACCACATTGGGATTGGTAAGAAGACCCTGGGTTGATTCGTCATTTTGATACATACTTTTCCCAGGTTGTGAAGGAGTTTCTCTTGGATGAATGATGCATACACTGTTACATAGATCCACTTTGTATTGGTCGTGGCTATGTCCTGTCATCTCGTAGATCCACTGTGTATTCCTCATGGCTACGATCAGTCCGAGTCATCAGAGTATAGATCCACACTGTATCTTCGGTGGCTATACCTTCTTATCAATACAATTATGGATCCGCAGTGTATTTTATGGAGGCCATATCTTGAAAGTCTTGATCACCCAAGCATAGGTATGCCTGCCTTGGGTTTTGAAATATGTCATGATATTTGTTGGATGTTTGTGTGCAGCTTCTGTTAGGTTATCCGAGTCTATACCCTTGCTTGAACATCTACAAATCATTTCAGTTATCAGTTCTCATCTTCTAACTTCATGCTTTGGGGGGAATTCTGTTACACGTCCATATTACTCAATTGGATAAGTGTCACATGTTCCTCTCAACTGTCGTAAGTGTCGCATGTTCCTTACAACTTTCGCAAGTGTCAAAAGTGTCGCAAATGTTGTTCAAGCATACTGCCATAATGAAAACACTAAGGAGGCACTTAAGACTTCTCATACACTTGATTTGGAGGAGGGAAAATGATAAACTGAAATCAAGGGACTCTTATCACCTGGAAAGAGCCCTTAAAACAAGGTTTTGAAGGAGAGCGCTCCCCTATGGCATCCTTAGGAGCGTTGGCTCTCCCCCACAAGATATTGGGGAGCGTTATAACAACAAACCACTTCTCTGGGAGAGCATTTCCCATCCTTAGAGCGTTGGCGCTGCCCTTGAGCCTCCTAGGGAGCGTTATAGCGCCCTGATGCCCCTTTTGAGGGAGCATTATCTAATTTGAGGCAGTGGTTGGCTCGTTGAGGAGAATAAGCGGAGGATCTCTCAAGTTTAGAAGGTAGTTGCATTTGAATTCTTGGTTCCATCAGGAGATCCCTGATCTAAGGAGGGGGTTCCTCAACTTATTCTAAAGATAACTCAAGAGGTTAAGCTCCTCTTAACCTATATAAGCAGGCTCTATGATGGTGAAAAGAGGGAAGAATTGCTAGCATGAAACCTATGATCTCATAGGAAACACACAGTCAGCTGAAGGAGAGTGATCAGTGAAGCTACTATCATCTAGGTTGTGGATTTTTCGAGCAAGGGTTAGACGAAGGGTATTTGAAGAAGTTGTCGCATTCGCATCTACGATTGTAAGTACTGTTGTCGTTATTCTCATTAATATGACACGCTTGGCATGTTTATTTCTAGTTTGTGTCTGATCTTACATGAACTTATCATTGATAGATAGATCTATTTCCAAGATAATATCAATAGAGTAGGAAGTGGTCGTACTTTGTTTGTCCACAGGACTCAGCGAGGAGCGAGAGTTTGGAGCTCGATTTGGAGCGTGCAGGGACAAACATCGATTAAAAGGTACCTCTATCATCCTTCCTTCTCATGTATTAGTTTGTGTAGATCTGAAAGGAAGTCAGTGTCCACGTTAATCACTTTCTGTCTTAGAGTTAGGGTCTATCTCTTTGAAGCGATCTACCTGTCCGCAGGGAGATTTTCCTACAACACACATAGAGTCCATATGGCATTTTGTGTGAATGGGAAGAGTCCATATGGTCTCTACCCATTCGCACAAGGTGTTGTATGGCACTATGCGTGAATGGGCAGATTCCATATGGACTCTACCATTGTCAAACACGTACATTCAAATTCTTAGTTAAGTAGTAAGTATTTTATTATATAATGTAATTAAATTTTTGAAATTTATCTAAAGTTACTGTCAAATGTACTTGTTAATTTGCTACTTATTTTACGTATATGTTGTGTTTGAGTTATGGATGGTCTATTTTTTTAGCATAATAATAGATAAATCACTAGATATATTTGTAAAATGAAAATTTGGAATGAACTACTTAATGTTTTAGTTTTTTTTTACTTTTACTTCAAGTATATAAATAGAATGCAGAGATTAAAGTTGTTCATCTGGTGATGCATAACAAAATGTCTACACACATACTTTACTAACAACAATTTCAATTTTTTAAATTGTAACTAGGAGATTTAATATCAATAAAAAAAAAACTACATGAAAGCTATAGAGCACATACATCAAGTTATGTTTCAAAAGTGACACATAATAACTAAATAACAGACTATGTATGTAACATCCCACTCTTGCGTGCACTGAGTGAACTTATTCTTTGAGGACACTTGCTTGCACGTGATCTGGATTATTATAATATTGGTCGTTTGATTATGATTATGAGGCATTATGGATATGTTATTTTGTCTGTTTACATAGACAGGTGCTATTGACTGGTTTCTCCTAAGTGTGCAGGACTTTGGACCTTAAGGATGCAGAGGCATCGATGAAACCCCTTGGACTTCGGATCGAGTCAGGGAGTGGACTATTGGGTTTTGATTGTTGTTGATATGACATATGTACATATGATTAGATTTTATGATGAATGATTATTATTGCTGACATGATCTGTTGATGCTGCAGGTTGACGATAACCTACCAACTAGACTCACATGTGGAGTAAAGGGGTCACTCACGACAACTAGATACATTGAGGGAGAGGTGTGGACAACGTCCCTACCACAACCTACTAGCACTCCCGCCATGGCTCAAACTGTAGGTTAACGATTACCTAGTTCGAGAAGACCCACAATGTCGTGAGGGCAGATTGTGACAGTCGCTCATGATGATTCTAAGGGGTGCGCAATAAGGAAGGGGCCTTATTCCTTAGAGGCTCTTAGTCTCCCACAAGATCACTGGTGGAGTATTGATTCCAGGGGTTTTTGATGTCTACCAAGTCAATCAAGAGGCAAGTGGCACCCTTGGAGCACGTAGTGCGTCCTGAAGGGCACTTCGTGCAAGGAAAATGGAAAGAGACGAGTGGCACCCTTGGAGAATGTAGTGCATCCTGAAGGGAACGTCGCGCAAGAAAAATGGAAAGAAGTGAGTGGCACCCTTGGAGCACATAGTGCGTCCTGAAGGGAACGTCGCACAAGGAAAATAGAAAAAGGCAAGTGGCACCCTTGGAGCACCTAGTGCATCCTGAAGGGAACGTCACAATTTCAATGGGTAAGTGAATAAACCTAGTTGGCCTTAAAATGAATGGCGTGATAAGTAAGAGTTAAAAACAATTTCCCTAATAAAAATGTTGCCCAACCTAGGAAATTAAAATCTAGGTCTAAGTGATACTTGTGGTAAAAATAAGAATAATAATAATAATAATAATAATAATTAAACATGTGACGAGAAGGGGGTAAGAAATTCAATTAATTTATTAAAATCAAATTACCTTGGGGGATTAATTGAAAAAAACAAAAATGATTGTTTTTCTACATATGCTAATTAAAATTTATTAATTTAAAAGAGAAAGAGGTGGTTTTTCTACACTTGCTAATTTGAGTTTTAGATAAAAAAGGAAAAGAGGGAAACTTAAAAGAAATAGGAAACTAAGGGAAAAAGGGGAAACATAAAGAAAAAGGGAAATGTAAGGAAAAACCAGACTGACTAACTTAGTAAGGAATCTTGTCTTTAAAAACTTTCTAAATATGAACTCAACTAGGAATTTAGTAAGGGTGTAAAGAATTTAAAATGTGTAAGGGAATATGGGGACACCAAGGAGCAATTTTAGGAAAGCTTTTAGGTGGGTGACGGAAATAGGAATAATTAATTAATTAAGGAAATTAATTTTTGGTGCAACTAGGGGGGATGGGTGACATGTGTACGGGGAAGGTTTTTCTGAATTAAATTAATGAAAAATAAATTAAATGGGAATTTGGGAAAGAAATCACTTAGAGACTCTATAAAAAGGATGGAGGAGGAGGACCATGGATTTGAGCTTTGATGCGTAACTTTATGCTACAGAATGTTTGTCTTGATTGACTTATCTTGTGGGAGTTGGGATACCCAACTCGGGTTACGAGTGGTATCTCGACCTTGCGAGGCGAGTTGGTTTCTAGTTGTTCTTTGGTTTAGTGTGTGTGGCCCCTTTGCGGCTCGGGGGGTTCAGGGGGAAGAAGAGTACCCCTAGTGTTGGTTGGGAGGTACTGGTGAAGTCTCATCAGTCGGAAAGTGGGAACTGGATGGAGCACACGCGGGACAACGACTCGGAGATGTCACCTTGGGCTACGGTACGCATGTGTTTATTTGAATGGTAGATTATTATTTTTCTTGTGTTTTCATTACTGTACTTCTATTGTGTAAGGAAATGTTTTTTACTCAACGTTTTTAATCGAGAAATTTAAGTCATCATAGCTTTACGCTCATTATCTTGAATTGATTTCCTTGGCAACCTAATCCCTGATTGCTATGACTATTCTATTTTTATTTACTGATTATTGTGATTATATTGTGCTTTATCTTCCGCCCTTATCCCTAGGGCATCATTCCATGCCTGAGCAGTCGGCCAGGAGCCGAATCGACGGTCGTCACTTCAGTGCATAAAAACCTATAGATTCTAATGCCCTTCTTTTTTTTGCATGGATGATGAGCGAATGATAGTTTTTCCCAGATGTTCACCCCTTTATTATCTCTGCGTTGCATTGGGCTCTACATTTTATAACACATCTTCGTTTTATTATATTTGATGGAAAATATCCTCTGCGTCAATACATTCCACTCTAATTTTCCCTCTGCAATTTAATATATTTTGAAGGTGAATTTACCTTACATTTTAACACATCTGGCCTGCAATTTTCCTCTGCAAATCATTACTTTTTAATGGCAAATTTTACCCTGCGACTTTACCCTTGGTTTATATATTTATAGATTGTTATTTTACCCTTCATTGGACAACGTTTTTTTTTTATATATTATGACTGAGTTTGAATCTTCATGACAACGTTTTCCTTACCTTTTATTGACTTCGAACTTGATGTTAAACTCAACGAATTTTTTGATGGTAAAACTCATCAATTTTTATTGATGAAACCTAATGAACGTGATGTTAAACTCAACGAAATTTTGATGGTAAAACTCAGCAATTTTTATTGATGAAACCCAACGAACTTGATGTTAAACTCGGTGAATTATTTGATGGAAAATACCCTCTGCGTTACAACACTTTCAGCCATGACTTTTTCTCTGCGTTTTATTATAATTGATGGAAAATTTCACCATGTTCTTTTAATTGGACAAACGCAGCTCATTTTACACCCAATCAATTGCCTGGAAGCGTTTTAGACTTCCCCAATGACACACGATCTTGCCAGCGATTTTCTCATAGCTATTTTGCATTGAGTTATCATTTGACTGCACTTACACAGGCCTGTGTTCTGTATGACGGGAAATGTCTATGTTTAAATATATTTCTGCATTTCCGTTAATTATATCCCAACCCCTTTTCTTTGGCTATCCGGTGAATATTTCAATGATATCCCAGCGAAACTGTTGGGATGAGTCGTAATTACTAATGGATAGCTATATGGTAATTACTATTGTATAGCTATATTGTAATTATCGTAAATGTATTTACTAATATATTTCACACATAGCCTTATCATAGCTCGCTATCATTGTTATTATTATACTCTGCACAGATTTCACACAGCCTTATTATACTATGTAGCGATTTCACACTCAGCCTTGGCATAACTCGCCCATCGACATCACCATTTCCTTCCTTAGTTTTAGCGACAGCGTTGGATGTGTGATGGGTGCCAGAGATTTGTAATTTTAGAAACAACGATTTCATGTAATAGTAACTGCGTTTTATGATAGTTTATTATGTTGACAGTTATGTTATTCTCAGAAATTTTAATGGTTATAATTATAATGGTTTTCCTTACTTCCATGTGGCAGTGATTTCAAAATAGTTATAATTGTAATGGATTTATTAGTATGACAACGTTCCTATATTGGTGTTGTTATTATTCATATGACAGTGAATTAATGTTTGGACTACCACATCTTGGGCAATGTTTTTATATTGTTGACAACTTGACAGTTGACAACTTACACATATTGACTTCGTTTTTACATTTGTTATCCTCAATAGTTTCCAATGAATTTATTATTTAGTGGATATGTTTTGGTTAGCTAACACACACCTTAAAGGACAGCGATTGTATTATATTACTATCTTCAGTTCCATAGTTAGAGATTGTATTAGATTTGTTTTTAGTTAAAAGGTCTTCATTATATAGAAAAGTTATTTTACTTGTTACATGGATTATACTTGTTCCATAGATTACAATTTATAATTGTTTTTGATAACGATTTACCATTTATTTTATTAAATTGTTATACAACCATATCGTTATCAAATATCGATAGATATCATTGTTAGACGTAAATCTTAGTTAGCAATTTTATACCCTTAGTACATACATTGATTGGACAACGAATATTATCGACAGCGATAAGGATGATAGGGTTGGAGGATTTAACTTAGGCTTACCAGTAGTCATATGTTAGGGAATGACGATTGCAGTGCGACCTTGTTAATAAGATCTTATTTATTTAATAATTCACTTGAGAAGCGAGAGAGAGGATTTTATTGCTTCACGTTATTGTAGAATGGACTCTTGGAATATTTAATAAGATGGTGTTCCGCGTCTTTAATTGATGTATTTTTTATTTAGACCTTGTGCGTCAGGAATTTAGCGTGTGGTATGATTGTTATAGTCATCAGTTTCCCTTGCATCTTGTACTTTTCATTTGGGTGCTTGGGTTGTTTTTCGTCTTGTGGTTGACAGTTATTTCGATCTTCTAGCGCGTTTAATCTTCTTGGGTTTGGTCTAGATATGTTGTGTCTCTCATGGGTTACTGTTACGCCTATCTCCATGTGACGACATGATTCATGATGAGGGGATCATTTTGCGCCTTAATGAATAGAGGCGAATGATAACTTGGTTGGAGACTGTGCTACCCATTGTGGGCATTGCTCATTGTAGGTTCTTTTTGTCTCTTGGGATGTAACACCTTCATGCATTGGGCTTGTGCTCCATAGAGGTTATAGTTACTGGTCATCGAGGTCGTTGTTTTGGGATTGTGGATGTTTTCCTTAGCTTGTAATCATTCTCGTGTTGTGTGTTCGGTGGGTAGTCGTTTATGTCTTTTTTATTTATGCATGTTTCTCCCAGTTGATCGTTGTGCTAGTGCGTTGATTCGTTGTTGTTTGTTACCTGATATGCGTGCATGTGTTCGTCATCAAGTTGTGTGGTTCAAATTTTATCGTCGTTTCCTTCTTGCCTAATAAATAAATAAATAAAAACTTATCTTTTTCTTCTCTTGGAGTCGTAACGATTGGAGTCGTTACATATGGTATAAGAGCGAGTTCAACCCGCTACTTGGGATCACTACAAATTTTGTTGATGTGATATTGATTATAATGTTGCTAATTAATTTGACTTGTAATCATGCAGGTAATCATGGTTAGAGGATGTCGTGGAGGCAGACGAAGGGGTGTTGGGGGAGCTGGCGCAGCGCCCCCAGTAGCATCCACGCATGAGGGGTCTAACCCTCAGGGAGATGAACAGATTTTTGGGTAGGAGCAGATAGAGGTGGGTGATGTGGTTGGGATGATGAGGTATTTTAAGCTGATGTCTGAGGCACTGATCAACCGTTTGGAAAGAGATGAAGCCAGGGAACCGACACCCCTTGAGGGTCCACCGTGCACTCTAGTCGGTACTGGTAGCATTCACCGTGAACTTGAGAAGGTAAAACTTCACGAGTTCTTTGGTGCCCAAGACGATGCAGCCACTGAGGCATGGTTGGAGAATATGGAAATGTGCTTTGCACTTCGTGACTATACCTCTAACATGAAGGTCCTCATGGAAGTCTTTCAACTGAAGGGGAACGATCTTCTATGGTGGAAGACGCTCCTGCGACAATTGAACATGGTCGTCGAAGACGTGTCATGGGAATTGTTCGAGGAATGGTTCTGAGAGAGGTACCTATAAGAGGAATTCATTGAGCGTCATCTCAACGAGTTCAATGCCTTGCGACAGGGAAGTCATACGGTGCCCGAGTATGAGGCCTGTTTTATGGAGTTGCTTCGATATGCCCCGCACCTTAATACCAAGAAACTTAAGGTCAACAGGTTCTTGTTTGGCCTTAATGTCAACATACGTGCAAAGGTTAGGATTTTTATGCCTCGGATATTCCATGATGTTGTCCAGAAGGCCCTCATAGCAGAGGAGGATCTTATCAGTGGGGGTCAGGGCAGGACTCCAGTGAGACCAGTAGGGTAGGTTTCAACTGGTGCACAGTAGCATCAGACACCATCCAGACATACACCAGGATATCGTGGATTTTAGAGAGGATACACTTTCACTACACCTCACTGACCAACACCTCAGCAGCGGACTCCTTATCGAGGATCACAACATCAACAACAACGTCGACCACAGCTGCATCAATTTAGTCATGTTCAGAAGAAAAGACTAGGATTCCAGGTCGGTGGGTCGTCGGCTTCTACTTCGAGTACCAGGAGTACTAGACTAAAGAAGGGGTGTTTGACTTGTGGGGAGCCACACTACCATCGCAACTGCCCAGTGGAGAGGACTAGAGAATCTGGATCAGTCAGACCCACTACCATGGGAGATTTGGGCAAGGACCATCGGATTCATGCAACGGTGAATAACCACCAGGCAGAGCACCAGTTGATTGTTCTTGAGATGTCAGGTACCATCGTTGACCAGACCCTTAGTATTTTGATAGATCCCGGTGCTACCGAGAGTTTCATTTCTGGTGCAACGCTAAAAAAAATTAAGGTAAAGGCAGTTGAACAAGATGAGTTTATCTTTGTAGAGATGGCTTTGGGAGCCAAACAAAAGGTTGGAGGAAAGGTTGCGGGTTGTACCCTTAACCTGGGAGAGTTTGTCACCAAGGCCAACCTGTACGTCGCGATCTTAGGATATTATGACGTTGTGATTGGTATGGACTGGCTAGAATCGCATGAGGCAATACTCAACTGTAAGACAAAATGATTGAGATTGGTCGATGATGAGGGATATAGACGTGTGATTGTAGGTCAGAACTAGGGATTTTCCCTGAGTTTTATCTCTTCCTTACAGCTACGGAAGAGCATACGCAAAGGATGTAAGATTTATGTGATCCTTGCATTAAACAAGATAGGAGTAGAAGAAGGTATAGAACACCTTCCTGTGGTGAGAGAGTTTGCGGACGTCTTCCTGAAGGAGTTACCTAGGATTTCGCCAGAGAGGGAGTTGGAACTTACTATAGACCTAAAACCATGGACTGAAACAATAGAGAGAATGCCTTATCGTATGTCTACCCCAGAGTTATAGGAGTTGAGAATGAAACTCAAGGAGTTGTTCGACCTGGGACTAATAAATCCTAGTGTGTCACCATGGGGTGGGCCTGGTATTTTCATACGAAATAAGGATGTTTCATGGAGAATCTGCATTGACTACCATCAATTGAACAAGGCAACGATCAAGAATCAGTATATGTTGCCAAGGATAGATGATTTGTTTTATCAGATGAAGGGTGTGATGGTGTTTTAAAAGATCAACTTGAGATCAAGGTATCACCAGTTATGGATCAAGGAGGATGACGTCCCTAAGACTACCTTTAAGATGAGGTTTGGACATTATGAGTTTAATGTTTTACTATTTGGACTGACAAACACTCCAGGGGTATTTATGAGTTTAATGAACAGGGTGTTCCACGAGTACTTGGACAAGTTCATCCAAGTATTCATTGATGATATTTTTATTTACTCTCGGAAGATGGAGGAGCATGATGAGCACTTGCGGTTGGTACTATAGTGTCTGTGAGAGAACAAATTTTATGGGAAATTGTCTAAATGCTCATTTTACCAATTGAAAATTCACTACTTAGGGCATGTCATATCTGGTGAAGGTATCGTCGTGGATCCAACAAAGGTCGAGGCTATTATGGAATGGCCTATGTTGACGAATGTCCCGTAAGTGTGTAGCTTCATGGGTTTAGCAGGATATTATCGACGGTTCATCGAAGTATTTTCGAAGATAGCAAATCCTATCACGGAATTGCAGAAGAAGAACAAGAAGTTTGTTTGGACCGAGAAATGATCAGAAACATTTCGAAAGATCAATTTGTTGTTGAAAACAACATTGATACTAAAGGTTCCTGACATGGATGAGGACTTCTTGGTATGCACTGATGCATCCAAGGAAGGCTTAGGCAGATTCTTGATGCAAGACAATCAAGTGATCGCTTACATCTCGAGGAAATTGAGAAGGCATGAGGAGAACTATGCGACACATGATTTGGAGTTGTTTGCCATTGTTTATTCCTTGAGAGTTTGGAGACACTACCTTGTTGGAAGAAAATTTGAACTAAAAATGGACCATTGTGGACTACAACACATCTTGACGCAAAGCGACCTGAATGCACGATAACGGCGTTGGTCGAAATTGCTTAGCGAGTATGACTTCAAAATTACTTACATAAAAGGAATAGTGAACCGAGTGGCAGATGATTTAAGTCAAAGACCACACATCTTTTTGGTGTTGCTGCTTTAGAAAAATCTACGTGAAAATATTCTAACTTTACAGAGAGATGATGACTGGTACAAAGAGGTCAAGGATTTTATCGGACAAAACACAATGATGGTACCAAGATTTGAAGGATTTACGTTTGAAAACGATGGATTATTGAGGTTTTAAAATTGAATTTATGTACCACCAAATGATGAGTTGAGGAATTCGATCCTAAACGAGTCTCATGGAGCAATGTACATGGCTCACCCGGGAGTCACGAAGATGAGGGCAAACCTTAAACTATTATTCTTCTGGAAAAGAATGAAGGCATACATAGTCAACTATGTGGCAAGCTGTCTAGAATGTCAGCAGGTGAAGGCTGAACATAGACATCCAGCAGGATTACTACAGCCTCACGCTATTCCAAAAATGAAATGGGAGGTCATTTCGATGGATTTCATTGTTGGGTTTCCACTGACGACAAGGAGACACGACTCGATTTTTGTGGTAGTTGACACTCTGACGAAGAGTGCTCATTTTATTTGTAACAACCCTGCTTAAATAGATGTGTAAGGATTATTAATTATAATTAATTTGATAATATGACTGTCCTAATATGTTAGTTAAACAATAATTATTTCTTAATAATATTAACTAATTAATTATTATTAATTACTTGTTCATATATGTCAATGATTAATTAATTAATAATTGACTCATTAATTATTTGAGTAGAGAATTAAAGGGGTTAATAATTTAATTTATTAAATACTTACGTATACGGGGGGGGGGGGAAGAAACATTAAATAAGGGGATAAGACATTAAATAAGAGGATCAAACATTAAATAAGAGGATAAGATAATGAATAAAGGGATAAGGAAATTAATGAGGGGGAAGAGAGTCAGTGAAGGAGGGATATGACGGGAGGAGTATTACGGGAAGGCAGATCATTCTTTTGGGGAGGAGGAAACATTTTGGGAGGAGGATATATTTATGTGGGAGATTTCTCTGTGGGGATCTCTGGTGTGAGGAGTTTGATTTTGGTGAATAAAAAGCAGGGGGCACCGGTTTGTTGGGGGTTTTGGGCACGGGGTCCAGGATATCCTTACGGTATCCTAGAACTAGGGAGCCAGACAGGCTTCTCCTAGCGGGCAGGGAGGAAAACTCGATTTTGGGCAGTGTTTGACACAATTTCAACTTCAACAAAGGAGGACAACCAGATCAACGGGGGAATTAGCATCAGGAAGAGGTAATTTATTATTCTATTATGAAATTGTTGTTCTTTAATTAATTTAGCATGCTTATATGCTGGTGAATGAATTATTTATGCTAAATTGAAAGGAATTATATGTTTA
Source organism: Picea engelmannii (assembly GCA_009831015.1). Lineage (NCBI taxonomy): Eukaryota > Viridiplantae > Streptophyta > Pinopsida > Pinales > Pinaceae > Picea > Picea engelmannii. The sequence continues at coordinate 286,784 of ML796817.1, forward strand.
AGCACACGAAATTTTGGATTTAATTAAGTACGGTCCCTACACATGGTATCAGAGCCATGGTTCAAAATCTGGAGCCAAGGGCCTACCTACCCACCCAGAAATTTAAATAAACCCCACCCAGAAATTTAAACACTCTTATTTAGTTATAGTAAATCCCTAAATAAATATATATATATAAGGGTAAATATAAATTTGGGCCTGAAGGCCAAGCTCCAACTCCACCTAACCTGCAAGTCAAACGCAATTTTTTTTTAACACAGATCTATTGCACATTAAAAATGTAAAAGGCATAATAATATACTAATTGAAGTATTAAATAAATTTAAACACTTGTTTCGAATAAACAAACCTATGTAAAGGAATATATATATATATATATATATATATACATAGTCTGCCAAGAATTTCTAAACAGGTTTATAAATAAATATTTCAAGTATATATATATA
>ML796817.1:292814-317710 GCA_009831015.1 Picea engelmannii
TAGCTACACATGCATTTCTTGTACATGTACACTAGTATGTATGATCTTTCTTGACTTACTTACTAATATTGTCGGTTAATTGTTATGAATGTGTGAACCATGTTTCTTTTCCTTTGTACCATGAGATACCTTAACTTCGGGACAAAGTTTCCTGAAGGGTGAGTGTATGTAACAACCCTGCTTAAATAGATGTATAAGGATTATTAATTATAATTAATTTGATAATCTGACTGTCCTAATATGTTAGTTAAACAATAATTATTTCTTAATAATATTAACTAATTAATTATTATTAATTACTTGTTCATATCTGTCAATGATTAATTAATTATTAATTGACTCATTAATTATTTGAGTAGAGAATTAAAGGGGTTAATAATTTAATTTATTAAAGACTTATGTATACGGGGGGGGGAGAAACATTAAATAAAGGGATAAGACATTAAATAAGAGGATAAGACATTAAATAAGGGGATAAGATAATGAATAAAGGGATAAGGAAATTAATGAGGGGGAAGAGAGTCGATGAAGGAGGGATATGACGGGAGGAGTCTTACGGGAAGGGGGATCATTCTTTTGGGGAGGAGGAAACATTTTGGGAGGAGGATATATTTCTGTGGGAGATTTCTCTGTGGGGATCTCTGGTGTGAGGAGTTTGATTTTGGTGGATTTTGGTGAATCAGAAGAAGGGGGCACCAGTTTGCTGGGGGTTTTGGGCACAGGGGCCAGGATATCCTTACGGTATCCTGGAGCTAGGGAGACGGACAGGCTGCTCCTAGCTGGCAGGGAGGAAAACTCGATTTTGGGCAGTGTTTGACACAGTTTCAACTTCAACAAAGGAGGACAACCAGATCAACGGGGGAATTAGCATTAGGAAGAGGTAATTTATTATTCTGTTATGAAATTGTTGTTTTTTAATTAATTTAACATGCTTATATGCTGGTGAATGAATTATTTATGCTAAATTGAAAGGAATTATATGTTTAATTGTACGCAATTTTGGATTTAATTAAGTATGGTCCCTACATTATTCCTGTGTGTACGACGTATCAGGCACCTGACATAGATAGAGTTTTCATTAGTGATATTGTAAGGCTGCATGGTGTGCCTAAGAGGATTATATCCGATCGAGGATCGATGTTTACTAGACGATTTTGGACTAGTTTCCAAGAAGCCTTGGGAACCCAACTTAAATTTAGTATTGCATATCACCCTGAGACAGACAGGAAGACCCAACGAACAAACCAAGTCTTGGAATACATGTCGCACATGTACGTGATGGACCAATAGAAGCGTTGGGAAGAATTCTTGCCACTGGTAGAATTCGCTTATAACAACAGTTACCAAAGCACCATTAAGATGGCACCTTTCAAGTTTCTTTATGGGCGACCATTCCAGACACCTTTGAGTTGGGATCGGCTTGCAGATAGGGTCCTGGTTAGACTAGAAGTGATCCAAGAAATGGAAGATCAAATTCAAACAATAAGACAATGGATCAAAGAAGAACAGGATCGAAGAAAAGTTATGTCGATGTGCGACGTGTCGACCGTAGTTACGAAGTCGGCAATCAAGTCTTCTTGCGGGTAAAACCACATAAGAGTTTGATCAAGTTTGGAAAGGGAGCTAAAATCTCTCCTAGGTTTGTTGGACCTTTCGAGATTATGAAGAGGAAGGGGCCCGTGGCCTATCAACTAGCCTTGCCTAATCCTTTGAGGCGTATGCACGATGATTTTTACGTATCTATTTTGAGACATTATATTAGTGATCCTACACATGTTATTGACATGAGTTCCTTGCATATATCGAGCGAGGGGGCACTCACGGCTGAGTCGATCCGCATCTTGGATCATCGCATTCGATAGCTATGACTTCGAATAGTAGATCAGGTCAAGGTCAAGTGGGACAACTATAGTCCGCACTCGGTGACCTGGGAGGACGCATATGATATGCGCCAGCAGTTTCCATTTTTGTTTGATAGATAAACTTATGATACTGTGATACACATTATTTTAGCACCAAGAGGGGATGTATGTAACATCCCTCTCTTGCGAGCACTGAGTGAACTTATTCTTTGAGGACACTTGCTTGCAAGTGATCCGGATTATTATACTATTGGTCGTTTGATTGTGATTATGAGGCATTATGGATATGTTATTTTGTGTGTTTACATAGACATGTGCTATTGACTGGGTTCTCCTGAGTGTGTAGGAATTTGGACCTCGAGGATGCAGAGGCATCGATGAAACCCCTTTGACTTCAGATCGAGTCAGGGAGTGGACTATTGGGTTTTGATTGTTGTTGATATGACATATGTACATCTGATTAGATGTTATGATGATTGATTATTATTCTTGACATGATCCATTGATGATGCAAGATGACAATATCTTTTCGATCAGACTTACATGTGGAGTAGAGGGATCACGCATGACATCCAGAGATGTTGAGGGAGAGGTGTGGACAACAACCTTGCTATATCCTACTAGCACTCTCGTCGTGGCTCGAACTGTAGGTTAACGATTACCTAGTTCGAGAAGACCCATGATGTCATGAGGGAAGACTGCGACAGTCACTCATGATGATTATAAGGGATGTGCAATAAGGCAGGGGCCTTATTCCTTGGAGGCCCTTAGTCTCCCACAAGATCACCTGGCGGAGTATTGACTCCAGGGGTTTTTTATGTCTACCAAGTTAGTCAAGAGGCGAGTGGAACCCTTGGAGCACGTAGTGCATCCTAGAGGGCACGTCGTGCAAGGAAAGTGGAAAGAGGTGAGTGGCACCCTTGGAGCACGTAGTGTGTCCTGAAGGGCATGTCGCACAAGAAAAATGGAAAGAGGCGAGTGGCACCCTTGGAGAACTTAGTGCATCCTGAAGGGCACATCGCACAAGGAAAATAGAAAAAGGCAAGTGGCACCCTTGGAGAACCTAGTGCGTCCTAAAGGGCACATCAAAATTTCAACAGGTAAGTGAATAAACCTAGTCGGCCTTAAAATGAATGACGTGATAAGTAAGAGTTAAAAACAATTTCCCTAATAAAAATGTCGCCCAGCCTAAGAAATTAAAATCTAGGTCTAAGTGATACTTGTGGTAAAAATAACAATAATAATAATAATAATAATTAAACATGTGATGATAAGGGGGTAAGAAATTCAATTAATTTATTAAAATCAAATTACCTTGGGGGATTAATTTAAAAATATATATAAGATTTATTTTCTACATATGCTAATTAAACTTTATTAATTAAAAAGAGAAAGAGGTGGTTTTTCTACACTTGCTAATTTGAGGTTTAGATAAAAAGGGAAAAGAAGGAAACTTAAAATAAATAGCAAACTAAGGGAAAATGGGGAAACATAAAGAAAAAGGGAAATGTAAGGAAAAAGCAGAATGACTAACTTAGTAAGGAATCTTGCCTTTAAGAAATTTCTAAATATGAACTCAAATAGGAATTTAGTAAGGGCGTAAGGCATTTAAAATGTGTAAGGGAATATGGGGACACCAAGGAGCGATTTTAGGAATGGTTTTAGGTGGGTGAGGGAAATAGGAATAATCAATTAATTAAGGAAATTAATTTTTGGTGCAACTAGGGGAATGGGTGACATGTGTACGGGGGAGGTTTTTCTGAATTAAATTAATGAAAAATAAATTAAATGGGAATTTGGGAAAGAAATCACTTAGAGAATCTATAAAAAGGATGGAGGAGGAGGACCATGGATCTGATCTTTGATGCATAATGTTACGCTGTAGAATTTTTGTCTTGACTAACTTATCTTGTGGGAGTTGGGATACCTAGCTCGGGTAACGAGTGGTAGCTCGACCTTGCGAGGCGAGCGGGTTGCTAGTTGTTCTTTAGTGTGTGTGGCCCCTTTGTGGATTGGGGGGATCAGAGGGAAGAAGAGTACCCCTAGCATTGGTTGGGAGGTATCGGTGAATTTTCATCGGTTGGCAAGCGGGAGCTGGACGGAGCACGCACGAGATAACGACTAAGAGCTATCACCTTGGGCTATGGTACGCATGCGTTTATTTGAATGGTAGATTATTATTTTTCTTGCGTTTTCATTACTGTACTTCTATTGTGTAAGGAAATGTGTTTTACTCAACGTTTTTAATCGAGAACTTTAAGTCATCATAGCTTTACGCTCATTATCTTGAATTGATTTCCTTATCAACCTACTCACTAATTTCTATGACTGTTATGTTTTGATTTATCGATTATTGTGATTAGATTGCGCTTTGTCTTCCGCCCTTATCCCTAGGTCATCAATCCATTCATGAGAAGTCGGCCAAGAGATTAATCGAAATTCGTCACTTCGGTGCATAGCAACCAATAGATTCTAATGCCCTACTTTTCTATGCATGGATAATGAGCGAAGGATAGTTTTTCCCAGTTGTTCATCCCTTTCTTATCTCTGTGTTTGATCTCTACGTTGCATTGGAATATGCATTTTATAACACCTCTTCGTTTTATTATATTTGATGGAAAATATCCTATGCGTTTCAATACATTCCACTGTGATTTTCCCTCTGCAATTTAAAATATTTTGAAGGCGAATTTACCTTACGTTTTAACACATCTGGCCTGCGATTTTCCTCTACAAATTATTACCTTTTAATGGCGAATTTTACCCTGCGACTTTACTCTTGGTTTATACATTTATAGACCATTATTTTACCCTTCATTGGACAAAGTTTTTTTTTATATCTTATGACTGAGTTTGAATCTTCATGACAATGTTTTCCTTACCTTTTATTGACTGTGAACTTGATGTTAAACTCAACGAATTTTTTGATGTAAAACTCAACAATTTTTATTGATGAAACCCAGTGAACGTGATGTTAAACTCAACAAAATTTTGATGGTCAAATTCAACAATGTTTATTGATGAAACCCAACGAACTTGATGTTAAAATCAGCGAAATATTTGATGGAAAATACCCTCTACATTTCAACACTTTCAACCACAACATTTTCTCTTCATTTTATTATAATTGATGGCAAATTTTACCATGCGTTTTTAATTGGCCAAACGCAACTCATTTTACACCCAATCAATTGCCTAGCAACGTTTTAGACTTTCCCAACCACACACGATCTTGCCAGCGATTTTCTCAGAGCTATTTTACATTGAGTTATCATTTGACTGCACTTACACAAGCATGCATTCTTGTTGGCCCTTGACCAAGTTTTGAGGATTCTTGGTCATGTTTAACCTAATTTTGGGACTTCGACAGGCTGTCGAAGGTGGAGCGCAAGACGAAGCGGAGATCGTGGGATCTCGGGCTCTTTTTGGGATCCGTGATTATGTAATGGGTATGGGATGTCGACCCATGGGTTTACCCATGTTTTGTAATGTATAAATAAGTATCTAAGTGATGTAAGAGAGAGACCGGGAGACCAAGAGACCGGTGTGCTAAGTGCTAGAGCTAGATCTATGTGATCAAGAGTTGTAAGTGATTTGTGCATATTGTGTGAGGCTTGCAAGGCTAGTGCAAGTAATTGTAAGAGATTGTGTGAAGGCTTGGTGTTGTACCCTAGCTAGAAGAAGGAGGATCTGGCGGAGTGCATGCAAATATCTTGTCTTCTGCAGAGTAGAACTTGGATGCTATGTGCCTGTAAGAAGCTTAAACAAAGATAATAAAGAAGAGAAGGGTTGGTGGACATATCTCGAGGGTGGGGGTGAACCATGTACATGTTGTGTTGCTATGCTTTGTGTGATGTATTGATGTGTTTATGTGTTTACTTTCTTAGTGATTTAATATATATGAATGATAGATAGATATGTTGATGCTTAGTGCTTAATAATATGGATAGATGTTAGATCTGACTTATGTATACATGCTTAGCAATTAATACCTTAGATCTGAATGAATATTGTGAAACTATGTAATTAGGGTTTAACTGTGATGTAACTAAGACTGGATATTGATGAATGCTAATTGTTGAGTGCTTTTTTAAGTGTTAGAATCATGAATCTATGTCCCAGCTAAGCTTGTAGACATCTGAGTCCTGCAACCACCCCTGCCTCTACCTCGGGTGAGACTTCATATGCTTCGCAGGTGTTGGCGAAAGGGCTGGTAGTTAGGGGTTTTTTGGTGCGTTGTTGTAGCATTGAACCCTGGGTCTACCCCTATGCCAACAAACGGTTCCATTACTGGGACTTAAAATTGTGATTGTTGGGAACTGAGGAAAAAGAAGCTTTGTGCGAAGACCTAACCTGAAATTGTGAAAGCTTTGTGCGTAGATCTGTAACTCTAGTGCACAGTATTCTACTCAATCTGTGAATCTCTGTGCTAAGAAAAGAAGTCTGGTCTGAAGAAAAGAGGTAATATCTGAATGCTTTGTGCTCTGATAGAGGTAAGAATAGTGAAAATTTTTAGATCTGGAAGCTTTGTACTCTGCTGAAGATAATACTAGTGGAAATTTTTGTTTCTAAAGTATGGATCTAGGTATGTTTGATAAAAAAATTCCTAGCTTGAAAACTAGGGCACTGATAGAAGAAAGAAGATTTGATATGAGTATATCTTATAAGAATAGTGAAATATATGTTATACCTATGCATAGAGAGAATCTTTGGACTAACAAATGGATGCAGGATCCTAGAAAGATTTTTTTGCAGGTTAGTTACCATGATCCTAATGCGTAGTACAAGAACGGTTGGGGATCATTTAAGAGAAAGAGAGGATTAACCCTTTGTTGCAGTTACAGAAGACCGGGACATCTGGCTAAGGAATTCACTGGTAGAAGACCTAGTTGCCTCTGTTGAAAAGATATGGACCATGAAGTATTGGATTTCCCTAGAATGATTTCTAAGGTTGAAAATATGAATATGATATAAGGAGACTATGAGAAAGGACAAGCAACTAATATTATGGTAGAACCCCATGAGATTATGGCAGAACCCCAGAAAGAATCAGAAAAATTATTGCTACAAATGATAGAAACCTTGAATGACCACTGACATATCAGCTTATCGGAGATCTTCAAAGAAAAAGAGTGCATTGAAATAAGAATAGGAGACTTCGACATTGACTATGTTCTGGATGAGGAAACACAAGTGAATATAATGACAAAAAGAACTTGGGAACTTTTAGGGGAGCCTGCTATGATTCCTTCATTGGGAGGAATAGGATTATTCTGAGGAAAGTTGATAACCTTATGTGAAAGACTTACCTAGATATCTATGAGTGCTCATGGAACCTCGGCAGAGGAATAATTTGAAGTTGTTAAATTTATTGAGGATGGTGCTCCATTTGCTATGCTACTAGGAAAACCTTGGATTGAAGGAGATAAGGCCAGAAGGAAAGAAGAAGAAGTCTTAGAACAAAAGAAGCAAGAGTTGAAAGATTTCATGACTGGGAGGATTGCACACTTGATTGAAGAATAGGAGAACCGATAAAAGCTATTTGAAACCAGAGACTTGGATGTCAAAGTGGGAAGAACACCAGAAGACCTACATATTACTGAAGTAACTATTCCAGATACATATGAAGTATTACCCATGATTTCTAGAAAAGAATATCACCGGTGCGAAGTTACTCTGTCGGAAGAAGATAAGAATGAAAAAAGGAATTATGAGATGAAGATCACTGGAAAGAAGGCTAGAAAACTAAGTAAGAAGAGAGATAATATCAAAAAGTTACAGAAGGTTCTAGAGGGAACTTCGCAGAAAGAAAATTTACAAAATTGGAACTTCGTTGGAATATCAGAGCTGCGTCATATGGAACTTCGCCATGGCGAATCAATATAGCCATTGGGAACAGTATAACCGTTAGACCGGTGGCTTGAACATGTAGAAAGGCATTTATGGTCAAACATTTCACCACCAGACTGTTGGGACAGTGCCATAATGGACAAAACTTAGTTAATGAAGGCTTCTCACCCGTTGCAAGAGATCCATTGCCAAGTTATCTATTTATCCTGTCGCGCCACTCAACAAGAAAAAAAATTCCAATCGTGACTATCTAAGCCCGCATAATAGTTGAGTTTTCACAGTGATCATCGCGTTATTTCCATCTATCCCATTGCATTGAACAATTACTCTTCAAACCTAAGATATCCAACCATGAGCGTGTATGTCCGAAGGACTTAGCGCACTTGAAGAGTCTGTGAAGGAAGTACTCATTGACCTCATGAATGAGAGAGTCATTTCTGAAAGAGTGATGTCTATATGTGTACAAGAATCATCGACGAGAGGAATGAAAGCCTCTTCGTCGACTGCTCGTGGAGCCATACCATCCCAACCATTAGTAGAAAAGAGAACCAAACACAGATATGACCTAGCAAATGCGAAGATGATCTCAACCATATTTCTCGATTACATCCCGCTTCTGGCTGACATAGTGAGTCGAGATAGTGTGCCAAGATATTTTGAGTACACCATGGTTACTTCCTACCTCCCGAAGGGGATATCTGCAGTTCGAGCGCAATAGGACAATATCGCAGCATTGAAGTTCAGTGACTTCAACCTCGGAGATCGCAAGAACTATAGTATGCTCACCCTATATAAATACCTGACCATGATGAAGGGGAAGAACTCAAAGATAATCCCCCAACCATGGATGATGAACCTCATGCAGTCTACCCTGTTAAACATAATGAAAATACCACACTTTGGAAGGCACCAGGAAGTCAACGCAAGTGTGAAGCTATTGCTTTCATGTTACCATGGCGGCTACTTATGGCTAGACTATCGTATCACAGTCGATATAACGTTGATCCATAGGATCACAGGATTAAGTATGCAAGGACCCGACCCACAGGAGTTCTATCCAGGAAAATCCATAGATAACGCACTAGCACAGAAGATCAAGGATACATATGGCGATGTTGAAAAGGGGACGTGAGGCTACAAGGTAACCTCCATCCAAAATGGCACAGTGCACCTAGCCTGCCAGTTAATAGTCGAAAACTTAGTAAGGAAGAAAAGACCTACGCAGGTCACAGGATTTGTCATTGACTTCACAGGGAAGTGCATGGAAGTTCTATAGATGAACTGGGTGAATTACCTAGTTAATCAACTGGAACTAGACTATCGCGAAGCACAGGATCAAGTCTACGAGTTTCACTTTAGCTGGCTCCTTATCCTCATCGCCTTTGTTTCCTAGGAGATGTCGGAAGGTGCGACCTTCCCGGATATTGAACCGTTCGAGCCGCTTGCTTCTAAGTTCACCACACTCTGGTACTCGAGTGATATGAACAAACAATGGCATTCGAATGTTGTTTTTCACACCTATTACCTTCATTTGAAGAGAAACATCAAAGTTTAACCTCGTATGACTCCAAACACCCTACAAAGGTTCCAACACGTGATGAAGTTTTGCATCGATTGAAACTTCATCTACCTTATAGCGTGAGCCAATGAACATAAGGAGCAACTTCAGTCATACTACAAACTCATGGAAGAGGACCTTGAAGAGATCAATAAGGATTGGTCGACAGACCTCCTTACTCTAGAAGACCCTTCAGATATGTTTGACCTTGACATCCCAGAGACCATGCACAAAGAACATGATACACCTGGACCCAGCAGAACAAAGAATGCCAAAGAGGTTCAAGATTTAAGCAGCACCTCAGGAAATGTTGCTTTTGTATCACCTAACCAAGGGGGTGATGATGAAGAGATAAATGGAAAAGGAGATGAACAGAAGCCAAGAAAAGTAACACCGCCCAGAGATGAGGTTGATACCCTAAAGAAGAGGAAGGTTCCCCCCCTGAAACCCTCTTCCCAGAAGAAATCGAAAGCCACTGTGACCAAGATGAAGACTATGCTCACTACCAATGATTTTGACTTCATCAAAGCAGCCCTAAATGATGCTTTGTTGGAAATCGTGGAGAAACAAGAAGCTAAGTAGGAGGAAATGTACGACAGAATTAAGGTCTAATTATGAGGGGTACAACAATCCCTTCAGTCCAGCTGCGCAGTTTCCACTGCGCCCCTGCCATCAGGAGAACCAGAGTTGGGAGATGAGCCAACCCAACTCCACCGACTAGTTGATGAGGTCGAAGCTCACCTTCGCCGCGCACAAGAAGAGACAAAAAAAGCCACCCAGGATTTGAAGAAAGAGAAAGGAGTACTCACAGAACAATGGAAAGTTGCATAATAGGAGAAGGTTTCTCTCCATGCAAAGTTTGAAGAAGAGAAAGCCCAGATGCAACAAGAAAAAGAACAGTTGCTCGCAATGCAAATCGAAGTGAAAGAAGCAGTCAATAGATCCCTCCACTCTGTGAGAGGATTAGAACCACAAGTAGAAGACAGAGTCACGCATCAAGTAGATCATCTCGCAGAATCTATCCAGCACCTACAACAATGAATAACAGACTTAGAGCTCCACACTGTACCCGACACCCCACAGGATGTAAGGGATCAAAGAGAAGCAACTGCTCAAAGCGCAGTTGAAAGAATAAAAACCCTTGCCATGGAATGCAAGAAACTAAGTGATCGCAATGCCCAGACGTATGAGTGACTCACCGAGAATCCATAATTGAAGTCACTAGACTCACAGCTATAGAAAGTGAAGTAGCAAGTAGAGACAATACAGGCGCAGTTGAAGCCCATGTCAGTTGTGGAAAGAATGAAGCGATCCCAAGAGAAATTCACTACACAGCAGCAGGTCCACACTATTCAAAGTAGAGTTATGGAAGTAACTGAGAGGCTCCAACCTGTACAAGATGAGGCTTACCAACTATTCATAGAGATCGAAGGCCGAGGAGAGGAATTGGGGCAAGTCATCACTGCAGCTGAACAACATCTAGAGGGACCTGTCAACGAAGCAGTCATACAAGATTTCGTTGAACAAGAGGTCATGACACAACAACAAGTTGAAGCATCTCGAGCCAAGCTCGAGGCTTTTGAAGCAGAACTAGTCCGATCAAAGTGACTCAGTATGAGTCACAGGTGAGTGTTGGGGGCTTGTTGGCCCTTGACCAAGTTTTGAGGATTCTTGGTCATGCTTGACCTATTTTTGGGACTTCAACAGGCTGTCAAAGGTAGAGCACAAGATGAAGCATAGCTCACGGGATATTGGCCCCTTTTAGGGCCCTTTTTGGGATTCAGGATTATGTAATGGGTATGGGATGTCATCCCATGGGTTTACCCATGTTTAGGCCTATTTTGTAATGTATAAATAAGTAGCTAGGCGATGTAATAGAGATACTGGGAGACCAAGAGACCGGTGTGCTAAGTGCTAGAGATGGATCTATGTGATCAAGAGTTGTAAGTGCTTTGTGCATACTGTGTGAGGCTTGCAAGGCTAGTGCAAGTAACTGTAAGAGATTGTGTGAAGGCTTGGTGTTGTACCCTAGCTAGAAGAAGGAGGATCTAGCAGAGTGTGCGCAGATCTCCTGTCTTCTGCGAAGTAGAACTTGGATGCTATGTGCCTGTAAGAAGCTTGAAAAAAGATAATAAAGAAGAGAAGGGTTGGTGTGCATAGCCCCGGGGTGGCGGTGAACCACGTACATGTTGTGTTGATATGCTTTGTGCAATGTATTGATGTGCTTATGTGTTTACTTGCTTAGTGATTTAATATAGATGAATGATAGATAGATATGTTGATGCTTAGTGCTTAATAATATGGATGGATGTTAGATTTGACTTATGTACACATGTTTAGTGCTTAATACCTTAGATCTGAATGAATATTGTGATACTCTGTAATTAGGGTTTAACTGTGTTGTAACTAAGACTGGATATTGATGAATGTTAACTGCTAAGTGCTTTGTTAAGTGTTAGAATCACAAATCTATGTCCCAGCTAAGGTTGCAGGCATCTGAGTCCTGCAACCACCCCTTCCTCTACCTCGGGTGAGACTTCATCTGCTTCGCAGGTGTTGCTGAAAGGGTCGGTAGTTAGGGTTTTTTTGGTGCGTTGTTGTAGTGTTGAACCCTGGGTCTACCCCTGTGCCAACAGTTCTCTATGACGGGAAATTTTTGTGTGTTTAAATATATTTCGGCATTTTCGTTAATTGTATCCCAACCCCTTTTCTTTGGCTATCCAGTGAATATTTCAATGATATCCCAGCGAAATAGTTGGGATGAGTCGTAATTACTAATGGATAGCTATATGGTAATTACTATTGTATAGATATATTGTAATTACCGTAAATTTATTTACTAATCTATTTCACACATAGCCTTACCATAGCTCACTATCATTCTTATTATTATACTCTGCACAGATTTCACATAGCCTTATTATACTATGCAGTGATTTCACACATAGCCTTGTCATAACTCGCCCAACGACATCACCATTGCCTTCCTTAGTTTTAGTGACAGCGTTGGATGTGTGATGGGTGCCAGAGATTTGTAATTTTAGAAACCTCGATTGCATGTAATAGTAACTGCGTTTTATGACAGTTTATTATGTTGACAGTAATGTTATTCTCAGCAAATTTAATGGTTATAATTATAATGGTTTTAAATAGGACAGTGTTTTCCTTACTTCCATGTGGCAGCGATTTCACAATGGTTATAATTGTAATGGATTTATTAGTATGAAAATGTTCCTATATTGGTGTTGTTATTATTCATATGGCAGCGAATTAATGTTTGTACTGCCACATCTTGGGCAACATTTTTATATTGCTGACAGCTTGATAGTTGACATCTTACACATATTGACTTCATTTTTACATTTGTTATCCTCAATAGTTGCCAGCGAATTTATTATTTAGTGGATATGTTTTTGTTAGCTAACACACACCTTAAAGGACAACGACTGTATTATATTACTATCTTCAGTTCCATAGTTAGCAATTGTATTAGATTTGTTTTCAGTTAAAAGGTCTTCATTATATAGCAAAGTTATTTTACTTGTTACATAGATTACACTTGTTCCATAGATTACAATTTATAATTGTTTTTTATAATAATTTAGCATTTATTTTATTAAATTGTTATACAACCATATCGTTATCAGATATCGATAGATATCATTGTTAGACGTAAATCTTAGTTAGCAATTTTATACCCTTAGTACATACATTGGTTGGACAATGAATTTTATCGACAACGATAAGGATGATAGGGTTGGAGGATTTAACTTAGGCTTACCAGGAGTCATATGTTAGGGAATGACGATTACAGTGAGACCTTGTTAATAGGATATTATTTATTTAATAATTGACTTGAGAAGCGAGAGAGAGGATTTTATTGCTTCATGTTATTGTAGAATGGATTCTTGGGAATTTTCATAAGATGGCGTTTCGCATCTTTAATTGATGTATTTTTTCTTTATACCTTGTGCACCATGAATTTAGCATGTGGTATGATTTGTATAGTCATCAGTTTCCCTTGTGTCTTGTTGACTTGTCATTTGGGTGATTGGGTTGTTTTTCATCTTGTGGTTGATAGTTATTTCGATCTTCTAGCACATTTAATCTTCTTGGGTTTGGTCTAGATATGTCGTGTCACTCCTAGGTTACCGTTATGCCTATCACCATGTGACGACATGATTCCTGATGAGGGTATTATTGTGCTCCTTAATGAATAGAGGTGAACGATAATTTGGCTGGAGTCTATGCTACCTTTTGTGGGCGTTGCTTGTTGTAGGTTGTTGTTGTCTCTTGGGATGTAATGCCTTCATGTGTTGGGATTACACGCCATAGAGGTTCTAGTTACTGGTCGTCGAGGCCATTGTGTCAGGATTGTGGATGTTGTCCTTAGCTTGTAAGCATTGTCGTGTTGTGGGTTCAGCAGGTAGTTGTTTCTATATTTTTTATTTACGCATGTTTCACCCAGTTGATCGGTTTGCTAGTGTGTTGATTTGTTTTTGTTTGTTGCCTGATCTGCGTGCATGTGTTTGTCATCAGGTTGTGTGGTTCAACTATTGTCCTCGTTTCCTTCTTACCTAAAATAAAAATAAAAAATTATCTTTTTATTCACTTGCAGTCGTAATGATTGGGGTCATTACAATGTACTAGCATATAACAAAGCCTAATTATAATATCCAAAGGAAAATTTTCCCAACACTTTTGAGTGGTATAGATTCTACAAGATATACCTAGTATAATAGGAACTTAGTAAAATGTATATCAATTGTCCACTTCTTCCATTGTTGGTTTGATTGGGTCCAACTCAGGTTTTGTTATTTCCATGTTGTCTACAATTTGATGCACAATCTCATCTTCCTATGATCCCCCATAGTTTTAATTTACAAACTACGCCTAATTCAAGGCCTCAAATTGGTATCCCTTGCTTATATAGATAACTAGATTCCAAAGCATATTACATTCAACCTCTATAATGACTATTTTCCTCTTACATTGGATAAGAGTGATCATAATTGTTACAATTTGAGTGATTGTCTATTGTTCATTTTCATGAATTTTGGTTGGAGATGAAATATCGATTTTTTGTTTCCATGAATGGACTCTTCATGATTTCATAACACCCTTCTAATCTACTTCAACTCCCTCTAATGCATAATAAGTCAATGAAAATTAGGGACTTCTTACCACTTGAAAGTAATCTAATCATTGAGCTACACAAATACGTTGCAAATCCCTTTGTTCCAATGAAGAGATCAAATAGTGCACCAATACTCCAAGCCAAAGGGTCTTGGACAAAATCATAGAGCGGAAAGAGGGAAATACTCTACCCAAAGAGAGAACAAAGAATTAAAAATAACCTAGAGTGTACTTATAAAACAATACCTTTGAAATGTTAAGACTTTCACTATTTCTACCGGAAAATGCGTGGATGAGCTTTAACCTAGGATTTTAATATTATCCGAAACTTTATAAATTGAAGCATTTTATTGAAATGGAATTTGTGGATGCTACAATCATTGTTTCCTCAGTTTTGTTTCGACTCTTTTTCCATATTCATATTTATATACATGGACATATTACGAACAACTAATTAGACCAAATTGGGTTTTAACATTAGTGAAAATGATATTGTTCTACGATATATTGGAGGACGATTGTTGACTCTGCACAGAGTCCATAAAATGGACTCTACACAGAGTCCATCTAGATTTCGTGCAAAGTTCATATGGACTTCGTGCCATTCACACAAAGTGCCACATGGTCTATGTCCAATTGAAAACACTCTTGGAACTATATTATAAAACACCCTTGGAACTATTTCTTTAAAAATGCATTAAACATATTAAAGAAAAAATATAAAAAAAGTATTCAATTGGATAAGACTAGAAAAACTCTAAGAAATTTTTTTCACCCATAAGAAACTCGAACAATCCTAAAGACCTCAAAATATTTTTAAGTTATTATATTATATGATAAATCTTGAAGTGCATGCCTTTTTGGTTCTAGAAGCTTCTCTTTACTCCTTCCTAAACTAGTGGATTCTCTTCTATGTCCATGCAAGAAAAGAGAATCTAGGAACATGAGATTCTTCTTTGTCTGGATGATTCAGTGGAAGAAGAGGACGAGTCATTCCCAACCAAGCTCAGGTTGGTAGCTCAGTCTCAACTACACAATATTGTTGCTTGACCAAAGATAATACGCTACAATGACATGATAAGTTGGGCTCTGGAGCACGTTGACATTCAAACCAGAAGCATTATCAATTCCCATAACACCTTCGTTGCCCCCTTTTGTCCAGAGGACATACAAGTAATATATAAAATATATTTCACACCCAAATACACGTATAATGCAGCATTTATTCTGGATTTTGAAAGGAGAGAATACACTCAATATGGAAGAACTTGTCATGACATAATCAAGACCCGGTGGGGAAATCCAACCAAGTTTAAATCCAACATTCATGGTATATATTCCACAACGTCTTTAGATGCTCACATTTTATACATTGGCATGATGTTATGTCGGTTATTTTCACATTTCACATTTGAATGGGTGTTTATAATTAATGAAGTGGTCGAAGGATATACCTTCAACTGGGAAAAAATGTTGTCGGATAACCTAGCTAGGGAGGTTTCTGAGTACAAATCATTGAAATCAAGAGGGAAACATGCTCCTTTTTACATGTCCTCCTACATCATGGATGTCATTTTCTTCATGACTCCATTTCCCCTGATGAACTGGAGCTGGACCCCGGCTAGTTCTGAGCCTATACATTTCTACCACTCAAAACTATGGGAAGAAAATGTTAAATATTTATTTTAAGAGATCTGTCACAAAGTAGTGGTACCCATTCATGTAGTTATCTATGTTCACCCTTCACCCAGGATTTTAGAGCACATTATGGGGAACTTAGGCACAATTGCAGATTGGTACATTGAACATAACTTCTCTTACATCAGAGTGTCTAGATCCTTTGTTTCTCCCCATGCCCTTCCAATATTACTTCCTGATAGGCTGGTCTACAAAGAAGTGGCATACCAAGCAGTGGCAGGATGAATCACCAAAGACTTGAAAGTGGCTCAAAAAAAGGTACGACCAACTTTTCCCATACAGGTTGGCATGTTTACATTGTTAGATTTTGGTCATTCAAAATTTGAGGCTGCAGCCTTGGAAGATGTCAAATTAGTTGGCATTGAATTCAAAAGACATGATCCTCATAGGATGGTAGAGAACCATTTGGCCCAGTTCAACATGAAAATATATATACACGAAGACTCGACTTATGACAATGTTTTCCGAGGAGCTAGATCCTATGAAGAATTTGAAAACATATTTCAGACTCTGCCTCCAGACCAACAAGCTAGTTTCCTCAACTTTCAAAAGCATAGAAGGAACAACTTGCCTAAGATTTTGCAAGGAGATTCAAATCCCATTCCATCTTCACATGAAACTAAATCCACATAACCCCAGCCAAATAGCTCCATTGAGGACAAAACTGAAGAAGTATTGAACAATAAAGATGCATTATTTAAACATATAAAAGCATCAATGTCAGGCCTAAATGATCAACAGTATTAGTTTCCCTTGAAGCCTTCATGAAACATGGTCATGCTTTGCCCCCTTCATCACTAGCTACTACCACCATTACTCCTAGTGTTACTAGTCCAGAAAGGTCTACTGCACTTATTTCCCATATTCCCCCAATAACTCCTTTATAAACCAATTTTGAGGTTCCCAGTTCCGAAGTCATCCATCTAGACGAACTCACTCCCATCTTTCCTGAATAGATGCCCCCATCAAGTTTATTTTTCAATAAGAAAAGAAAAGATATCATCAGAAAATAATCTCACTAGAAGGAAGGAGTGACCACCAACAGATACAGAATAGTATATGATGGACATGAAAAAAATGACCCTTAATTTTCCAAATAGGTTGTGGATTCACTAGGAGCGTTTTCCACTGTCAACCAGTGGTCAGTGGGAAATCTTACAAATATGTTGCAAGAAAGTCTCTCTTCATTGAAAGGTTGCAGAATACAATGCAAAGCACAGAATAGGTTATCAGGAAAAAAAAACGAATTATGACATAGAGTAAATCAGGTTGGCTTATCAACAACAGATGAAGCAGCTACAGGAAAAATTGGAGATGAGTCTCCAGAATTTACAGATTAGCAATTCCATAATTAATCAGCGAGAAATTTCAATACAACACTTGCAGAGAAGAATAGCTTCACTGGAAAAGACAAAGACGTATAATATTGCATTCCAAAAACAAGCATCTGAAATTAATGAAAAGATGGAAGTTTTTCCAGCAAGATCTATATCAAAAAATGGATACTATTCAGAAATATTATAAGACAATAAATAATTCTCTGAAAATTATTTATGAGAAAGAAAACGTTGCATGTATGGCCAGATCCAAATTTCAGGAATTCATTGTATGTAGGAAGAAATCCATATTCATGGTCTCGCCCCTTTTTCACAATATGAACAGGTGAAAGGTGAAACGGCCTTGAAAGTTTGGGATATGAACCTAGAAGAAAGAAAGAAGCTTGCTAAGGAGGCAAAGGAGACTTGTCTGAATACCCTGTCTGTTGTAGAGACATAATTGGTTGAATTAAAAGGTAATGATATCTATGAGACACTCGATAAAATCGACATAGAAAAGAATAAAGAAATCTCCAGAAAGAATAAGGAAAGTATACAATCTATCATCCAACAGATGAACCAAATTGATTTGCTCAAGATCAATGAGTTGTTGGTAAAACTTAGTTTTCAACACCAAATTACAGCCCAGGCAGTAATGAAGATCGAGGATATGCTACCACTAGTACACAAGAAGGTCTTTGCCTTCGAATTGAACGAGAACATTGAACCTTAGAGATTTGTCATAGCGTTGATGGAAATGTGTACCCAGTTCAATGAACAAACGAAAGAAAGCACATCTAGGAGCAAATAAAGGAGCTTATGAAGCGCTATCACATCAAGCCATAACTCAGCAAAATCTTCCTTTTTTTTTCAATTTGGATTGTATTCTATATTTAGAGCAGATATTGTGGAAATTCTAACTACTTCTAGTTAAGACAATTTTTTGTATAAATACATAGATCTTACATCTTTTCTAGGCTTCCTCTGGCTAAATGTAAAATAGAGAACTTATCAAATATTAATACAAGAGAAGACAGAGATTTTAAGTCTCCTTTAATTTGAGTTATGTGTTTTCCTTGTGTTTCCATTTCATATTCATATTAGCTTCCTTCTGTACTTCTTCAAGATTGAATAATTACAATTTAGTAATACATCTATTATGATCTTAATACATCATAAGTCCATTCAGCTATGGGTTTTTTCCCTGTTCTTACTATGAGTAAAAACAAGACCTCTAATCTGTGTAAATTGTTGCATTATTAATCATTTCTCAAGGGCACATATTCATTTTTTCTACTATTGCAAATGCGTGTAATTCATACCTTGATTTATTTTAACAATTTTTTCAATCATTCTACATCACTTAAAATTAAATTTACTGCTCAGCTAATGAGATACTGCCTCTGTATTATATTATCATAAATTTCACTTAAAGTTACATCTTAGAAGCGCTATAAAAATGCACACATCGCACAAGACCCTGCCATTGAATTGGTCAGTCCACGCCATGCCAACGCAAAATAAATAGACATCCATTAAAGCCATTAAAACCCACCTCGTCAACCCTGCCATTTCGGCACTTTCAAATCAGAATTGGAATCTCAAATTACGATATTGTAGAGAAAACCCTATTATTAATAACCCCTTACATTAAGTGTAGAGTAATATGACATTTCATGTGGCATATGCTGATATAAATTCGATAAAACCGGTGAAGGAAATCCTAATCAAAGAATATATCAACTTACCTCGTGCCAAATCTCTCGAACTGTCGAATCAGCAAATTTCAGGTATGCTATGGGGATCAACGGTTCCAACTTTCTTTCAATATCAATGAATCACGGTTACTTTGGGCCTCCATACCTCTGCATTTATTCCAAATTCAACCCAGCAGGGACTATGCTGCCATGCATCACTTGTTACACATGTAATCATTAAATTTTGTCACATAATTAAAACACACTTAATTTTAATTAACACTAAGTTTTTTTATTAATATTTTAAGTCTTATTATGTAATTATTACACATATAACCCTCAATTAACATACATATCACCTTTTTTTAATATCTTAAACTTTTGTACATCATTAAGATTCAGAAGGTACATAAAACACTCTCTTTTTTCAAAACATCTTGTCTAGACTTTGGTGTTGTACAAAATTATTCAGTCTCATGTGTGACATTGTACATTCATTTCAGTGTCCAAAATTTCCCAGTCTCATGTGTGGCATTGTTTGTTGGGTAATTCTTTGATTTTATGTGGTGTTTATTGATCCATGATAAAATCATTATTTTTATTTTTTCTTAAGAATGTTGAAAATTACTAATAGATTGACTTTTCACCATAAAGTTTGAAGCAACAAGTAAGACAATATTTCAAGGTTGCATTTTCCATTTTTGTCACTTTGAGTTGTGTGCAAAAAGTTTGTAAATTGGATAATCCTCACCATTGAAATTGGCTTTGGGTTCGAATCTCCATTTGACCCTCTTCATTACACCATGTTATTTCTATTTGTGTGTGGATATTATGATTAAGATTCGAAATGGATGAAGTACTAAGTGTATTTATAAAAGGGATAAGAAGACGAAGTTGGATAATCATGTGGACCCGTAAAAGAGGACAAACTTTGTTGGTTAAAAAACAAAAAATCCAAAAAAATGGATAAATATCGTTAAAATAGTTTAGAGAAAATATCATTCAAATTACAACCAAAGCTATCACAAAAACAAAGTATTTTTTAATTTATCAAATTTTGACACTTATTTTTGTTTAGGTGTTAATTAGGGTTTTAATGTGGTGTAGCTTGATGGTTAGAGTGATTCAACACACAACCATAAGAAGGAAGTAGGGAATGAAGTCACCACTTAGTTTTAGGGAAATTTTGAAAAACCCTAGACAAGGAAGAGAGTCAAACAAGAGAAGGAGAGGAGTACATGAAGGCTTTTAGGATTGATTATGTTATCTAAGGATGTTCCTTAATTAGGTTAATTTGATTACCTTTCAACAAAAAATAGTAAAGAGAAAAAAAATAACAAATGACGACAAACCAACTAAGGTTAATTCACTAGTTTCTTTTGGTGAGTTAATTAACCTATTTACCAAATATTAAATAGAGGGGAAAAGGAAGGAACAAACCAAGAAAACTTTGTTGTAGGTGATAAATCTACTTGGTCTAAATATGAGAGGTGTGATAGACCTCCAGGAGAGCACTACCCACTTAAACAAACCTAAACATGTTACTACACCTTGTAAAATGGACTTGATCTTGATATCCAATATAATGCAATAAAACAACTAAATCTACCACAAAAAATAATTAAACGATGGAATGTTAAAAGTTGATCAATTATATCCCCACAAAAGAGACACCTCACTTACCTTAGTTATGCTCAAATGATGTCAAACCTCCCTTAAGGTAGAAGATTTGAATTGTCCAAGGTGTGGGAGGTGGCAAAGCTAGTAGAGATGCCCTAGGATAAAACAACAAGACTTCAAGGAAGAAACCATAAAAAAATAAAGTGATACCTATAGAGGGGGGTAAAATCATGAAGGTGGGTAACACATTCGTGAGAATGGGGGCGGAAAAATTGTTAGAATCAATTTTTCGGCCAAAAACGTACATCTTTCAGCCGAAATGTTTTTTTGTCAAAACCTTGAACGTCAAATCAAATGACACATGAACGATGTCCTTGGATTTCATGCAATAAAAAACGACAACCAATATTTTCTCCAATGTCATAGAGTTCGGCCAAAAACTTTTTCGATCGAAAAACTAATTTATATATAGTCATCCTTTTGCACCCATGTTACTATACAAACAATGGAAGTGAAATATGGTAGCTTGGTGAACGCTGGAAGTTAGTGTTGTTGGAGATCGGTGGTTTTGTTGGTGTTTGGCATTGGCAGTTGATTATTGGATTTGTCAGGGCCAAGTAAATGTGATGTGTGCTTAATTTTTTTATTTTTTATAAAAAAAATTCAATTTTCGTAGGACTATGCACGGAGTCCATATGGACTCTTTCCATTCACACAGAGTGCTATATGGACTATGTCTGAATGGAGTGCATAGAGTGTTTTACAATACCTTCCATCCCCCCAAAATTTTAATTTTAATTTCAATTTTTATAATGAAATTTTTATAATTGTCAAATATGTTCATTTTTACTTTACAAGTGTTGTTCGTGAACATTGGCGGTTGGTGTTGTTGGTGAATGTTGACAGTTGGTTAACATTGGTGTTGTTGGTGAACATTGGCAGTTGGTTAATGTTGATGTTGTTGGAAAATTCGAGCATAGGGCGTAGGCGTCAGGGCCAGGTAAGTTTGGTTTATGTTTTTAACTTCTTCTTTTTTTAGTTTTGTTTAGTTCTAGTTTTTTTTTTTTTGGTTTGACTCTACACGGAGTCCATATGAAATCTACCCATTCACACAAATTCCATATGGCACTTTGTGCAAATGGGAAGAGTCCATACGACCTCTGCCCATTCTCACAAGGTGCCATATGTCACTATGCGTGAATGGGCAGAGTCCATATGGACTCTACCATTCTCAAACACGTACATTCAAATTCTTAGTTAAGTAGTTAGTATTTTATTAGTTGATGTAATTAATTTTTTGAAATTTATCTAAAGTTACTGTCAAATGTACTTGTTAATTTTCTACTTATTTTGTGTATATGTTGTGTTTGAGTTATGGATGGTCTATGTTTTTAGCATAATAATAGCTAAATCACTAGATTTATTTGTAAAATGAAAATTTGGAATGAAATACTTAATGTTTTAGTTTTTGTTGACCTTTAATTCAAGTATATAAATAGAATGCATAGATTAAAGTTGTTCATCTGGTGATGCATAACAGAATGTCTACACACATAATTTACTAACAAAAATTTTGATTTTTAAAATTGTAACTAGGAGATTTAATATCAATAAAAAAGACTACATGAAAGCTATAGAGAACATACATCAAATTCTGCTTCAAAAGTGACATATAATAAATAAATAAATAACAGACTATGTACTAGCATATAACAAATCCTAATTATAATATCCAAAGGAAAAATTTCCCAACACTTTTGAGTGGTATAGATTCTACAAGATACACCTAGTATAATAGGAACTTAGTAAAATGTATTTCGATTGTCCGCTTCTTCCATTGTTGGTTTGACTGGGTCCAACTTTGATTTTGTTATTTCCATGTTGTCTGCAAGTTGATGCACAATCTCATCTTCCTATGATCCCCCATAGTTTTAATTTACAAACTACGCCTAATTCAAGGCCTCAAATTGGTCTCCCTTGCTCATATAGATAACCAGATTCCAAAGCATATTACATTCAACCTCTATAATTACTATTTTCCTCTTACATTGGACAAGAGTTCTCATAATTGTTACAACTTGAGTGACTGTCTATTGTTCATTTTCATGAATTTTGGTTGGAGATGAAATATTGATTTTTTTTTCCATGAATGGACTCTTCATGATTTCATAACACCCTTCTAATCTACTTCAACTCCCTATAATGCATAATAATTCAATGAAAATTAGGGACTTATTGCCACTTGAAAGTAATCTAATCATTGAGCTACACAAATACGTTGCAAATCCCTTTGTTCCAATGAAGAGATCAAATAGTGCACCAATACTCCAAGCCAAAGGGTCTTGGACAAATTCATAGAGTGGAAAGAGGGAAATACTCTACCCAAAGAGAGAAAAAAGAAATCAAAATAACCTAGAGTGTACTTATAAAACAATACCTTTGAAATGTTAAGACTTTCACTATTTCTACCGGAAAATGCGTGGATGAGCTTTAACCTAGGATTTTAATCTTATCTGACAACTTTATAAATTGAAACATTTTCTTGAAATGGAATTCATGGATTTTAGAATCATTGTTTCCTCGGTTTTGTTTAGACTCTTTGTCCATATTCATATTTCTATACATGGACATATTACGAACAATGAATCAGACCAAACCGGGTTTTAACATTAGTGAAAATGATATTGTTCTACGATATATTGGAGGATGATTGTTGACTCTGCACAGAGTCCATAAAATGGACTCTACACAGAGTCCATCTATATTTTGTCCAGATTTCATATGGACTCCGTTCCATTCACACAAAGTGCCACATGGTCTATGTCCAATTGAAAACACTCTTGGAGCTATATTAGAAAACACTCTTGGAACTATATTAGAAAACACTCCTGGAACTATTTCTTTAAAAATTCATTAAACATAATAAATATAAAATATAAAAAAAGTATTCAATTGGATAAGACTAGAAAAACTTTGAGAAATATTTTTCACCCATAAGAAACTTGAACAATCCTAAAGACCTCAAAATATTTTCAAGTTATTATCTTATATGATAAATCTTGAAGTGCATGCCTTTGTGGTTCTAGAATATTCTCTTTACTCCTTCCTAAACTAGTGGATGCTCTTATATGTCCATGGAAAGTCCAAGAGGCTTTGAATTACTAAAAATATGTACAAAATATTCCAAGAGCACTAGAACAAACCTGCCTATGTTATTCCTTGTCATGATCAATTTGTCTTGTGTAAACATTGTTTCACTATACTTAAATCTGCCTACCTTGGTTGTCATGGCACACTATTCTCCTCTAATTAGGTTTATCAGTTGTGATTCCATTTAATCCTTAGAAATCCCTTGACTAATTTTTGCACACACATACATATATCAATTCAATACTACAATGGAAATAAACATACATGCACACTAATTTCCCCAAATCACTATGACAATTATTTAACAACATGCATGTTTTACACAATGATTTTGATCCAATTATACAATTAATCATTTAAACACACAATTCTCAAACTATTAGCTTGTTAAATAGAAGAAAATATCAAAATACTTATAAAATTATTCTACATATATATAATTAGAATTTCTTCTAGTTATGCCATCTTTTTGATACTCATAATGCTAATTCCATAAATTTGGCATGGTTTCCTCTTAATTTACATAATAGAGGCTAAATCATGGACTATAGCATGAGTTGATGGATGACGCAACCTTAGAAATCTACACATAATTCCTAGACAACCCAAAATATATATCTTGAACATATTCATTCACCAATTTATGCTCATAACATTTACTCAAACGAAAAATACAATAATTAATTCTTGTAATTTAAATATTTAAGATAGAAATACGTAGTTGTTATAGCACTTAAGGAAATATCTCCATAGGATCATTTTTCCTCCCAACCATAGGCACCATCTCATGTGCATGCCACCTCCAAGATGGGAATGAAGCAACAAGGGTGAATATGTTAGCTTGAGCACTCCCACATAACCCAAACTCATTTTTCAATATAATAGGGATTCCCTCTTTGAAGGATAGAGCTCCAAACAACTCAACCCATAACACTAGCCAAGTAAGGGAAAATATCTAATATGATAGATTAGTATGTTTCTTAAACCTATAAAGACGTGTTTTTTTTTT
>ML796818.1:5911-22031 GCA_009831015.1 Picea engelmannii
CTGGGTTAGAGATCCCTGCTCAGAAAGAAAGGAATCAGACTGCCCTGTTCTCTGTAGACCTCAACTTCACAAGTGTGCTAAAACAGAAGTAAGGCTCAAGGCTCCTGCTTAGACAGAAAGGAACTAAGTGCTTTGTTTTCTGTCAGATAGAGTTAATTGTTTTCTGCATTATTGTTTTCATGAAAAGAATGTTAATGCTTAAGTCTCTGTTTGAGAGTAAGGGTCATGTTCTCTTATTGCAGAATGGTTGTTCTTTCCCATTGCAAGTATTATTTTAATGTAATCCAGGATTCTTAGATTGATCTTTAAGGAGATGCAATAGGGAGGTTACTTTCCTGTGATTTAATTCAGAGCTTCAGTTCATTCAAGCAAGAATAATTAGTATAAATTTCTTTACTACAACACTAAGTTGCTTTTGGAATTGAGCATATACTGTGCGTGGTTATCTTTGAAACAAAAGACTTCCCTGGGTTGATAATTTATGTTTCACTTGGTTGTTTAAAATTAATTAAGCAATTATAGTGACCAACAACTGGCAGCCCCTGAAAATCAGGGATTATGAGAGCTGCGAAAATCCCCAAAGGAGGGAAAAGACCTGGGCAAAAAGATTGATAAATAGCATATGAGAGGAGGCAAGACACTGCTAAGTATGTTGGGAAAGGATTCATGAAATCTCTTTCTGTGATGAGCACTGCAGATTGAGTGTGAGGCAAGAGGAGTTTTGTTGAAACCAAATTGTCTTGTTGTTATGAGCATTGTTGAGTAAGTGTGAGGCAAGAGGATGACTGTTGGAATTGAAGAACATTGTTGAAGAGAAGTTTTCAAGTTCACCCTCATGGATTCACGGTCAAGCTAGGGGGTGAATCAGGCAAGTAGACCTGGCTACCCTATTCTATGGTTGGGAGGAACGTGGTTGTTCCCCTTGTCTTCCCACAAATTGGTTCAAATAAGTTAAATTTTCTCCTTCTTTGTTCTGAATGATTTTACATCTGATGCAATGTGTTTGATTGGAACTGGAATGATTTCCATTCTCTATCTGAATGAATTTATATCTGATGTAATGCATGTGTTAAATTGGAACCGAAATAATTTCCCTTCCCTAACGAATGATTCAATCACGGATGTAATGCATAATTCTAATTATGATAGAAATTGGTCTTTTTATTCATTATGATAGTTGAAAGGATTATGCATGGTTGAATTCTGAAAGAAATCCCCTCTAAATTAAATTCACAGTTAATTTTCTTTCTATATGTGTTTTATGAGTAAAATCAATGCTGAAGATTGGCATATTAGGAGTAGAGGTTATGTTGTAAGTTGTGTAATCTAATTGTATGAATATTGCCGGGCAGAAAATTACAGAGTTTTTTTTTGTAAACTTTATTCACGTTTCCTTTCCTTTTCCGACCTTTCGAAGTTTATTGGTTCAACCTGTATGGAGTCATTTTTGTTCTTGCAAGACTCCGAAAACCTGAAGTGGCCCCACAGCCGATCGAATTTCAGGATTCGACGATTACCATGGTAAGTTGTTCTTGCATCAAGCATTACCAAATGTCGAAACCTGATATCGGATGGACCCCTTACCATTTTTTGTATTTTCGCAATTCGGCATTTGATGTCGTGTAATGTTTGGCATCGGGAGTTAGTAAACCCCGAAACCTGAAATTGTAGGGCCCACAACCTAATCATTTTTTTCGCATTTCAGATCTTCTTTTTCTTTTGTGTTTTTGTGCCATGTGTTCGTAAATCCCGAAATCCCAAAACCCGAAATCCCGAAGTAGTGGGTCCCACATATTTTGCTTCAGAATTCAGGGATTGTTGTATGCAGTGTTTGGGCACTTGAAACCCCAAAACCCTGAAGCCCGAATTCTCAAAATCCCGAAATGTTAGTTCCTTGAATTTTTGTACGTTTAATGTTTGGACACCGGAACTCGCGAAGTTTTGAACCCCAAAATCCAGAAATGCGGGACCCACTCTCCTTTTTCGCTTTTTTTCGAAAGTTATGGTATGTTGTTGATCGGTATTTGAAAACCCTGAAACCCCAATCCCCGAAATCCTGAAATGTTAGTCCACGTAATTTCGGGAATTGTTGGTGTTTGAAGTTTTGGCTTTTGAAGTCGCGGGATTTCGAAATCCCCAAACCCCAAAGTGTTGTTCACTTTTCACGATTTCGGGAGTTGTCGTGTGTTGAGGATGGTTGTTGTATTCGAAAAACCCCAAACTCCGAAATCCCAAAATGCTGGTCACTTTTCGTGATTTCGGGAATTGTCGTGTATTGACGTCTGACTGTTGTACTCACCAAATCCTGAACTCCGAAATCTTGAAACACAGGTCACAACCTTCCTTCCTTTTCACATTTCAGAGGTTTGCATTGTGTTGGTGTTTGGGGCACTTGTGATCACAAAGTCCTGAACGCCAAAACCTCAAAGTGTGGGCCCCACTTTCTTTTCTTTTCGAAAGTTTGTTGTGTTGGTTTGGGCACTTGTAATCGTGAAGGTTCAAGCCCCGAAATCCCAAAGTGTTGGTCCCTTTTTCACCTTTCGGAAGTTACTGTGTGTTAGTACTCGACAATTGTAATCACCCGAATCCGTTTGACCGTTGTTCCTCAAAAAACTACAAGAGCATGGTAGGAAGTATTATTATAAGAACAACACTAATTTTTTGGTGAATGGAATTGGTGGAAACCATTGGGAGATCTTCATCTGAAATAGAGGTTCAAAACACAAGTCACTGTGCACAGGGTATGAAAAACACAGAAAATTATTGTGAGAAAGTATTTAAGCCAGAATCGAGATGAAACTATGCCTATGACAACGAATCATCCTATATGTATTTAAAGAAAGTCGTAGCTATATACACACTTATAGATGGGGATTATGTACAGTTGTTAATGGAGTTTTGTTCGAAGGAACTAAACTGGTATAATGATGTCATTACGAACATAAATAAATCTTGCCTTCTTTTAAGTTCTAATCTTAAACGAAGTTGAATTATGTCTTAGAAAAAAAAATGTGGTAATTTTGAGGTACATTACATATGGTATCAGAGCAAAAGTTACAACATTGAGCCTGAACATGGCCACATTAATTGCTTAGTATATATATTCTGATCTATGAGAAAACTAACAAATCTTGTGAATTGCAAATAGAAAACTTTTATGTTTTGTGTTGAATAATGGCAGCTCAAGAAGGTGTAGAAATTAGGATGGAAGAGAATCCGCAACAAGGACCTCCTGGAGATCCGAGATAGAACAGCGATGGAAGCTCACCCACGAAGGTGTTGGAAACAATGAGAAACCTTATAGTTGAACTACAATTTTTCAAGGCCGACAATGAAAAATTAAAGAAGGCACAGCAGGAACAGCAAGAGATAAATGAAGTCCTGTTGCGTACTATAGTAACCAAGAAAATCCCAAAAGATGATAACCCTTAGGAAGACGTCAGCAAAAGGGCCTCCAAGAATTCTGATGCGAAAATAGAAAAAGGTGGCAGTTCATCTAAAGGGACACCTTTAGCTGAAGACAAAACCATACCAGACAAGAAAAGAAAACAAACAGACCACCTTGAGGGAGAATTTAAAAAGATTAAACTAGCTACTTTTGATGAAGAGTCCAGGACAGGAGAAGAAGCCGAGGCATGGTTGTTGGACATCAAAATATACTTCCAAATCTACAACTATTCCAGCAACATGAAGGTCAGAATGGCCATCTACAATCTGAAGGGCAAGGCCAACATTTTGTGTTAGGACCTGAAATTGGCCAAGGGCTTAAAGGAGAAACAATTGGAATGGTCCGACTTCAAGAAGTATTTTAAGAAACAATACCTTTATGAGAGCTATTATGAAAGGAAGACGAAAGAATTTTATGAATTACGACTCGGACAAATGACAATGGATGACCTTATAAATAAAATTTTTGAACTACTAAGGTTCGTACCATACATCCAGGAGGATAAGGTAAAAATACAGTGATTCTTAAGTTGTTTACCACAGTCCTACAAGGACATAATTGAGTTTGACAACACCAAATCCTTGAGTGAGTCATTCAGGAAGGCACGAATGTGCTATGACCAGTATAAACAGCGGGTAGAGTTTCCCAATACTTGGAAGGATGAGAGACAAGATGGAACACACTAGCGAAAGAAAGGATACCAACCAACTCTGTATCAAAATGCAACAAAAAGTTTCCCAAGGAAGGATTTTCACTCCAATCACCCGAATAAGCAAGGTAGTGGTAAACCTTTGAACCTTGGAACAAAAAGGTTTGGGGACAACGCCCGCGAGCCATTAAAGTGTTGGGAGTGTGGAGAGCCTCATCTAAGGAGGAACTATCCACGTTTAATTGCAGCAAACAGAACTGATGTTCACAATTTGCAGGAAGCCTCGACAGTAGGTGACATGGGCAGAAGTCTGCATCGGATAAATGTAGCCATAGATGGTCGATAAGCTGACCACCAGTCCTCGGTGGTAGAAATCGAAGGTAAAATCCATGACACTCAAATTTCTATTTTAATTGACCTGGGAGCTACATTAAGTTATATTACTCCCGATGTAGTAGAGTTGTATAAACTTAAGAAACAAAAACACGAAAAATCTTGGCATGTACAACTAGCAACGGGTACTAAGAGAAAAGTAGTTAACTTTATTTCTGATCTTGAGTTCAGCTTAGATGGTCAAAAGATAAGGACCAATCTGAACGTCCTACCACTAGGATCTTATGATATGATTATCGGGATGGATTGGTTGGAACAACACAAAGAAGTAATAGATTGTTATACAAAGATACTTAGCTATAAAGATAATTGTGGCATTATTAGAATAGCCCAAGGCATTCCAAAACCTGTGACAATTAGACAAGTATCAGCGATGCAATTCAAGAAATGTATTAGAAAGGGATGTCAAGTTTATGCCATCCAAGTAACGAATCTATTAGAAAAAGAAGATAAGCCCAAGCTAGAAGACTTTGTTGTCCTACGTGAATTCAGAGACATGTTTGTTGATGAGATACCATAATTGCCTCCTAGGAAAGAGATAGATTTCTCAATAGACTTACTACCCGAATTAGCCCCTATCTCAAAGGCACCCTACCGAATGAGTCTACCTGAACTGACAGAATTAAAAATATAATTACAGGAATTGTTGGATAAAGAATATATCAGACCAAGTGTCTCTCCCTGGGGTGCACCAATCCTCTTTGTAAAAAAAAAAGATGGTACTCTAAGATTGTGTATCGATTATAGACAACTGAACAAAGTGACCATTAAGAACAAATACCCCTTACTCAGGATAAATGATCTATTCGATCAAGTTGGTGGGGCCGAGATCTCCTCAAATTTGGATTTATGATCTGGATATCATCAAGTTATGATAAAAGACCTGGACATAAACAAAACAAATTTTTGAACAAGATACGGACATTATGAGTTTGTAGTCATACCTTTCAGACTCACTAATGCACCAACCACATTTATGTGCTTAATGAATAGCATTTTTAGTCAGTACTTAGACAAGTTCGTAGTAGTATTTATCGAGATATTCTGGTCTATTCTAAAAAGGAGGAGGAACATGATGAACACTTACGAATAGTCCTGCAAACACTAAGAAAACACAAACTATATGCAAAATTCAACAAATGTGATTTCTATAAAAAAGAAATACAATATTTAGGACATGTCATTTCCACGGAAGGTATTGTCGTAGACCCGGAAAAGATAAAAGCCATTATGGAATGGCCAGTGCCTAAATATGTGGCAGATATCCTGTCATTCATGGGAATCACTGGATATTATCGCAGATTTATAGAAGGGTTCTCCAAGATAGCCTACCTTATCATGTCACTACAAAAGAAAGGGACCAAGTTTAACTGGTCGCAAAAGTGTCAAGACAGTTTTAACAAGCTAAAAGAATTATTGACATCAACGCCCATATTGAAGGTAGCAGACCCAGATAAAGACTTCACAGTATGTGTTGATGCAAGTAAAGAGGGACTAGGCGGTGTTCTAACTCAGGGAGGGCACGTGATTTGTTATGAATCCCAGAAATTAAAGGAACACGAGCAAAATTGTGTCACTCATGACTTAGAATTGGCAGCAGTAATACATGCCTTAAAAATGTGGCGACACTATATCATGGGCGGAAAATTCTTACTATTGACAGTTAATAGCAGAGTGAAATATTTGTTTAACCAACCAGACCTTAATGCGAGACAAGCAAGGTGGCTAGCCTTCTTGAGATAATTTGACTTCAAAGTCAGACATATCAAGGGTAAGGAAAATAAAGTAGCATATGCTTTAAGCCGCAAAATCCATGGGTTATTTGAGGTAAACATCAGCAGAGTAGAAAGTGATCTGGAACAAAGATTAAGAACGGCAGGTGTTAATGACGAAAATTACACTAAGATGATGGCAGAATTGCAAAATGGTGTCACAAACTCAGATGAACCAGATATAAGTATCGACAAGAAGGGACTATTAAGATTTAAAAACAGACTTTACATAGCAGATTCAGCAGAGCTAAAATTAACTATTTTAGACGAAGTGCATAAGAAACCATACTCTGACCATCCAGGTTACCAGAAAACAATAACAACACTCAGAAAACTATTTTACTGGCCTAATATGAAGGGCGAAATAGCAGAGTACTTGGCTAGGTGCCAAGATTTCCAATAGGTTAAGGCTGAACACCAGCATCCAGCCGGCCTTTTACAGCCATTACCAGTACCAGAATGGAAATGGGTGACCATCTCACCGGACTTTATCACAGGTTTTCCTAAAACTCAGAAACAAAATGATTCTATCATGGTTGTAATCGATAAACTCAGTACGTCTGCACATTTTATTCATGTAAAGTCTACTTTCAGAGCTATTAACATTGCTGAAATATTCATGAAAGAAATTTTTAGACTGCATGGTATTCCTAAAATGGTGATTTCAGATAGAGACGTAAAATTCACATCTGCTTTTTGGAAGGAATTGTTTGCAGGGCTAAATACTAATTTGAATTTCAGCACGAGTTATCATCCACAAACGAATGGACAGGCCGAAAGGACAATCCAAATCATAGAAGATATGCTCTGCATGTATGTAATAACAAAACTGAACAAGTGGGAAGACTACCTACACTTGGTGGAAATTGCATATAACAATGGGTACCAAACTTTGGCTAAGTTGAGCCCTTTCGAAATACTGTACGGCAGAAAGTGTACAACTCCGATTAATTGGGACAACCCAGCTGACAGACTCATGGTTGGACCAAAGATGCTCCAAGAAATGGAGAACATGGTAAGAAAGGTACAACAGAACTTGAAAGAAGCACAGGACAGACAGAAGAGCTATGCAGATCAGAAAAGAAAACATGTGGAATTTCAAGTGGAGAGACCATGTTTACTTGAAGGTCAAAGCCCGAAAAATCTCGCTGAAGTTAGGAAACTGTGCCAAGTTGGCACCCAAGTTTTGTGGGCCCTTCAAGATACTAACTCGAATTGGACCCGTAGCATATCAGCTTGCACTTCCAGCTAATCTAAGAATTCATAATGTATTTCATGTTTCTTTGTTGAAAAAGTATATTCATGACCCGACTCATATGATTGATTGGAACTTGGTGCAGGTGGAACCCGAGGGCGAGTTCCAGGTGGAACCCCTGCGCATTCTATACCAGAGAGAAATAACACTTCGGAACAGAGTCGTCGCTCAGGTAAAGGTACAATGGAAGCACTTTAGTCCTGAGGAGGCCACTTGGGAATTGGAGGGAGATTTGCAGAAATCTCATCCAATCCTGTTCCAGAAAAGGAAGGAACACTGAGGACAGTGTTTTACTGAAGGGGGAAAGGATGTGACATCCCTCAAAAAAAAAAAAAATTGTGTTCTGGAAAATTATTTCCATTTTTGGCAAATTCGAATCTGGAAAAATTTTACCATTTATGGCAATTCCGATTTTCAAATTTAATAATTGTATTTAATTATTATGACTGTTGGGCAGAGATATGTTTGGACCCAACTAACTATTTGAACTATGACACTTGTATCAAAACAAAATATTTATATTAATTGCAGGAGGACAAATAGAACATCCATGTTAAAATCAGTTGACCATGACTCCATGAGTGGGGAACATGTTGGAACTGCCTCTAGGCCAATTATGAGAAGTGGAAAATCAGATATTTGGCCACTGGCAGCCCCTCAAAATCATGGATTATGAGAGCTACGAAAATCCCCAAAGGAGGGAAAAGACTTGGGCAAAAAGATTGATAAATAACATATGAGAGGAGGCAGGACGCTGCCAAGTATGTTGGGAAAGGATTCCTGAACTCTCTTGCTGTTATGAGCACTGCAGATTGAGTGTGAGGCAAGAGGAGTTTTTTTGAAACCAAATTGTCTTGTTGTTATGAGCACTGTTGAGTAAGTGTGAGGCAAGAGGATGATTGTTGGAATTGAAGAACATTGTTGAAGAGAAGTTTTCAACTTCTCCCTCATGGATTCATGGTCATGCTAGGGGGTGAATCGGGCAAGTAGATCTGGCTACCCTATTCTACGGTTGGGAGGAACGTGGTTGTTGCCCTTGTCTTCCCACAAATTGGTTCAAATAAGTTAAATTTTCTCCCTCTTTGTTCTGAATGATTTTACATCTGATGCAATGTGTTTGATTGGAACTGGAATGATTTCCATTCTCTGTCTGAATGAATTTATATCTGATGTAATGCATGTGTTAAATCTGAACCGAAATATATTCTCTTCCCTAACGAATGATTCAATCACAGATGTACTGCATAATTCTAATTACGATAGAAATTGGTCTTTTTATTCGTTATGATAGTTGAAAGGATTATGCATGGTTGAATTCCGGAAGAAATCCCCTCTAAATTAAATTCACAGTTAATTTTCTTTCTGTATGTGTTTTCTGAGTAAAATCAATGCTGAAGATTGGCATATTGGGAGTAGAGGTTATGCTGTAAGTTTTGTAATCTAATTGTATGAATATTGTCGGGAAGAAAATTACGGACTTTTTTTTTTTGTAAACTCTATTCACGTTTCCTTTCCTTTTCGGACCTTTCGGACTTTATGGGTTCAACCTGTATGGAGTCCTTTTTGTTCTTGTAAGACTCTAAAAACCTAAAGTGGCCCCACAGTCGATCGAATTTCGGGATTCGGCGATTACCGTGGTAAGTTGGTCTTGCATCAAGCATTACCAAATGCCGAAACCTAATATCTGATGGACCCCTTACCATTTTTCGTAATTTCGCGATTCGGCGTTTGATGTCGTGTAATGTTTGGCATCGAGAGTTAGTAAACCCTGAAACCTGAAATTGTAGGGCCCACACTCTAATCATTTTTTTCGCATTTCAGATCTTCTTTTTCTTTTGTGTTTTTGCGCCATGTGTTCGTAAATCTCGAAATCCCGAAGTAGTGGGTCCCACATATTTTTCTTCGGAATTCGAGGATTGTTGTATGCAGTGTTTGGGCACTTGAAACCCCGAAACCCCGAAGCCTGAATTCTCGAAATCCCGAAATGTTAGTTCCTTGAATTTTTGTACGTTGAATGTTTGGACACCGGAACTCGCGAAGTTCCAAACTCCGAAATCCAGAAATGCAGTACCCACTCTCCCTTTTTCGCTTTTTTTCGAAATTTATGGTATGTTGTTGATCGGTATTTGAAAACCCTGAAACCCCGATCCCCAAAATCCTGAAATGTTAGTCCACGTAATTTCGGGAACTGTTGGTGTTTGAAGTTTTGGCTTTTGAAGTCGCAGGATTTCAAAATCCCGAAACCCCGAAGTGTTGTTCACTTTTCACGATTTTGGGAGTTGCCATGTGTTGAGGATGGTTTTTGTATTCGCAAAACCCTAAACTCCGAAATCCCGAAATGCTGGTCACTTTTCGCGATTTCGGGAATTGTCGTGTATTGACCTCTGACTGTTGTACTCATGAAATCCCAAACTTTGAAATCCCGAAACGCAAGTCACACCCTTCCCTCCTTTTCACATTTCGGAGGTTTGCGTTGTGTTGGTGTTTGGGGCACTTGTGATCACGAAGTCCCAAACCCCGAAACCTCAAAGTGCGGGCCCCACTTTCTTTTCTTTTTGAAAGTTTGTTGTGTTGTTTTGGGCGCTTGTAATCGCGAAGGTTCAAGCCCCGAAATCCCGAAGTGTTGGTCTCTTTTTCACCTTTCGAAAGTTACTGTGTATTATTACTCGGCAACTGTAATCGCCAGAATCCATTTGACCATTGTTCCTCACAAAACTACAAGAGCGTGGTAGGAAGTATTATTATAAGAACAACACTAATTCTGTGGTGAATGGAATTGGTGGAAACCATTGGGAGATCTTCATCCGGAATAGAGGTTGGAAATGCAAGTCACTGTGCATAGGGTATGAAAAACACAGAAAATTATTGTGAGAAAGTATTTAAGCCAGAATCGAGATGAAACTATGCCTATGACAGTGAATCGTCCTGAATGTATTTAAAGAAAGTTGTAGCTATATACACACTTATAGATGGGGATTATGTACAGTTGTCAATGGAGTTTTGTTCGAAGGAACTAAACTAGTATAATGACGTCATTACGAACAGAAATAAATCTTGCCTTCTCTTAAGTTTTGAGATTAAACGAAGTTGAATTATGTCTTAGAAAAAAACAATTGTGGTAATTTTGAGGTACATTACATATGGTATCAGAGAAAAAGTTACAACATTGGGCCTGAACAGGGCCACATTAATTGCTTAGTATATATATTCTGATCTATGAGAAAACTAACAAATCTTGTGAATTGCAAACAGAAATCTTTTATGTTTTGTGTTAAATAATGGCAGCTCGAGAAGGTGCAGAAATTAGGATGGAAGAGAATCCGCAAAAACGACCTCCTGGAGATCTGAGACAAAACAGCGATGGAAGCTCACCCACAGAGGTGTTGGAAACAATGAGAAACCTTATAGTTGAACTACAGGTTTTCAAGGCCGACAATGAAAAATTAAAGAAGGCACAGCAGGAACAACAAGAGATAAATGAAGTCCTGTTGCATAGTATAGTAACCAAGAAAAGCCTAAAGGATGATAACCCTGAGGAAGACGTCAGCAAAAGGGCCTCCAAGAATTATGATGCGAAAACAAAAAAATGAGATAGTTCGTCTGAAGGGACACCTTCAGCTGAAGACAAAACCATACCAGACAAGAAAAGAAAACAAACAGACCACCTTGAGGGAGAATTTAAAAAGATTAAACTAGCTACTTTTGATGAAGAGTCCAGGACAGGAGAAGAAGTCGAGGCATGGTTGTTGGACATCAAAATATACTTCCAAATCTACAACTATTCCAACAACATGAAGGTCAGAATGGCCATCCACAATTTTAAGGGGAAGGCCAGCATTTGGTGGCAGGACCTGAAATTGGCCAAGGGCCTAAAGGAGAAACAGTTGGAATGGTTCGACTTCAAGAAGTATTTTAAGAAACAATACCTTTCTGAGAGCTATTATGAAAGGAAGACGAAAGAATTTTATGAATTACAACTCGGACAAATGACGATGGATGACCTTATAAATAAATTTCTGGAACTACTAAGGTTTGTACCATACATCTGGGAGGATAAGGTAAAAATCCAACGATTTTTAAGTTGTTTACCACAGTCCTATAGGGACAGAATTGAGTTTGACAACCCCAAATCCTTGAGTGAGTCATTCAGGAAGGCACGAATGTGCAATGACCAGTATAAACAGCGGGTAGAGTTTCCCAAGACTTGGAAGGATAAGAGACAAGATGAAACACACCAGCGGAAGAAAGGATACCAGCCAACTCCTTATCAAAATGCAGCAAAAAGTTTCCCAAGGAAGGATTTTCACTCCAATCACCCGAATACGCAAGGTAGTGGTAAACCTTTGAACCTTGGAACAAAAAGGTTTGGGGACAATGCCCGCGAGCCATTAAAGTGTTGGGAGTGTGGAGAGCCTCATCTAAGGAGGAACTATCCATGTTTAATTGCAGCAAACAAAACTGTTGTTCACAATTTGCAGGAAGCCTCGACAGTAGGTGACATGGGAAGAAGTCTGAATCGGATAAATGCAGCCATAGATGGTCGATAAGATGACCACCAGTCCTCGGTGGTAGAAATCGAAGGTAAAATCCATGACACTCCAATTTCTGTTTTAATTGACCCGGGAGCTACATTAAGTTATATTACTCCCGATGTAGTAGAGTTGTATAAACTTAAGAAACAAAAACACGAAAAATCTTGGCTTGTACAACTAGTAACGGGTACTAAGAGAAAAGTAGTTAACTTTATTTTTGATCTTGAGTTCAGCTTAGATGGTCAAAAGATAAGGACCAATCTGAACGTCCTACCACTAGGATCTTATGATATGATTATCGGGATGGATTGGTTTGAACAACACAAAGCAGTACTAGACTGTTATACAAAGATACTTAGCTATAAAGATAATTGTGGCATTATTAGAATAGCCCAAGGCATTCCAAAACCTATGTCAATCAGACAAGTATCAGCGATGCAATTCAAGAAATGTATTAGAAAGGGATGTCAAGTTTATGCCATCCAAGTAACGAATCTATTAGAAAAAGAAGATAAGCCCAAGTTAGAATACTTTGTTATCCTATGTGAATTCAGAGACATGTTTGTTGATGAGATACCAGAATTGCCTCCTAGGAGAGAGATAGATTTCTTAATAGATTTACTACCCAGATCAGCCCCTATCTCAAAGGCACCCTACCGAATGAGTCTACCTGAACTGACAGAATTAAAAATACAATTACAGGAATTGTTGGATAAAGAATATATCAGACCAAGTGTCTCGCCTTGGGGTGCACCAGTCCTCTTTGCGAAAATGAAAGATGGTACTCTAAGACTGTGTATCGATTATAGACAACTGAACAAAGTGACCATTAAGAACAAACACCCCTTACCCAGGATAAATGATCTGTTCGATCAAGTTGGTGGGGCCAAGATCTCCTCAAAATTGGATTTATGATCTGTATATCATCAAGTTAGGATAAAAGACCTGGACATAAACAAAATAGATTTTTGAACAAGATACAGACACTACGAGTTTGTAGTCATACCTTTTGGACTCACTAATGCACCAGCCACATTTATGTGCTTAATGAATAGCATTTTTAGTCAGTACTTAGACAAGTTCGTAGTAGTATTTATCGACCATATTCTGGTCTATTCTAAAAAGGAGGAGGAACATGATGAACACTTATGAATAGTCCTGCAAACACTAAGAAAACACAAACTATACGCAAAATTCGACAAATGTGATTTCTATCAAAAAGAAATACAATATTTAGGACATGTCATTTCCTTGGAAGGTATTGTCGTAGACCCGGAAAAGATAAAAGCCATTATGGAATGGCCAGTGCCTAAATATGTGGCAGATATCTGTTCATTCATGGGAATCACTGGATATTATCGCAGATTTATAGAAGGGTTCTCCAAGATAGCCTACCTTATCATGTCACTACAAAAGAAAGGGACCAAGTTTAACTGGTCACAAAAGTTTCAAGACATTTTTAACAAGCTAAAAGAATTATTGACATTAGCGCCCATCTTGAAGGTAGCAGACCCAGATAAAGACTTCACAGTATGTGTTGATGCAAGTAAAGAGGGACTAGGCGGTGTTTTAACTCAGGGAGGGCACGTGATTTGTTATGAATCCTGGAAATTAAAGGAACACGAGTGAAATTATGTCACTCGTGACTTAGAAATGGCAATAGTAATACATGCCTTAAAAATGTGGTGACATTATATCATGGGCAGAAAATTCTTACTATTGACAGATAATAGCAGAGTGAAATATTTGTTTAACCAACCAGACCTTAATGCGAGACAAGCAAGGTGGCTAGCCTTCTTGAGCGAATTTGACTTCGAAGTCAGACATATCAAGGGTAAGTAAAATAAAGTAGTAGATGATTTAAGCTGCAAAATCCATGGGTTATTTGAGATAAACATCAGCAGAGCAGAAAGTGATCTGGAACAAAGAATAAGAATGACAGGTGTTAATGATGAAAATTACACTAAGATGATGGCAGAATTGCAAAATAGTGTCACAAACTCAGATGAACCAGATATAAGTATCGACAAGGATGGACTATTAAGATTTAAAAACAGACTTTACATAGCAGATTCAGCAGAGCTAGAATTAACTATTTTAGACGAAGTGCATAAGAAACCATACTCTGACCATCCAGGTTACCAGAAAACAATAACAACACTCAGAAAACTATTTTACTGGCCTAATATGAAGGGCGAAACAACAAAGTACTTTGCTAGGTGCCAATATTGCCAACAGGTTAAGGCTGAACACCAGCATCCAGCCGGCCTATTACAGCCATTACCAATACCAGAATGGAAATGGGAGACCATCTCACTGGACTTTATCACAGGTTTGCCTAAAACTCAGAAACAAAATCAATCTATCATGGTTGTAATCGATAAACTCAGTAATTCTGCACATTTTATTCTTGTAAAGTCTACTTTCAAAGCTATTAACATTGTTGAAATATTCATGAAAGAAATTTTTAGACTGCATGGTATTCCTAAAATGGTTATTTCAGATAGAGACGTAAAATTCACATCCGCTTTTTGGAAGGAATTGTTTGCAGGGCTAAATACTAATTTGAATTTCAGCACGAGTTATCATCCACAAACGGATGGACAAACCGAAAGGACAAACCAAATCATAGAAGATATGCTCTGCATGTATGTAAGAACAAAACCGAACAAGTGGGAAGACTACCTACACTTGGTGGAATTTGCATACAACAATGGGTACCAAACTTTGGCTAAGTTGAGCCCTTTCGAAATACTGTATGGTAGAAAGTGTACAACTCCGATTAGCTGGGATAACCCGACTGACAGACTCATGGTTGGACTAGAGATTCTCCAAGAAATGGAGAACATGGTAAGAAAGGTACAACAGAACTTGAAAGAAGCACAAGACAGACAGAAGAGCAATGCAGATCAGAAAAGAAGACATGTGGAATTTCAAGTGGTAGACCATGTTTACTTGAAGGTCAAAGCCCGAAAAAGCTTGTTGAAGTTAGGAAACTGTGCCAAGTTGGCACCCAAGTTTTGTGGGCCTTTCGAGATATTCATGAAACCCCGAACTCCGAAATCCCAAAATGCTGGTCACTTTTCGTGATTTCGGGAATTGACATCCGACTGTTGTACTCATGAAATCCCGAACTCCGAAATCTTGAAACGCAGTCACACCCTTCCTTCCTTTTCGCATTTCGGAGGTTTGTGTTGTGTTGGTGTTTGGGGCACTTGTGATCACGTATTCCCAAACCCTGAAACCCTGAAGTGCGGGCCCCACTTTCTTTTCTTTTCGGAAGTTTGTTATGTTGGTTTGGGTGCTTGTAATTGCGAAGGTTCAAGCCCCTAAATCCCAAAGTGCTGGTCCCTTTTTCACCTTTCATAAGTTGTTGTGTGTTAGTACTCGACAACTATAATCGTCGGAATCCATTTGACCGTTGTTCCTCACAAAATTACAAGAGCGTGGTAGGAAGTATTATTATAAGAACAACACTAATTCTGTGGTGAATGGAATTGGTGGAAACCATTGGGAGAACTTCATCCGGAATAGAGGTTGGAAATGCAAGTCACTATGCACAGGGTATGAAAAACACAGAAAATTATTTTGAGAAAGTA
This sequence comes from Picea engelmannii, assembly GCA_009831015.1. Classification (NCBI taxonomy): domain Eukaryota; kingdom Viridiplantae; phylum Streptophyta; class Pinopsida; order Pinales; family Pinaceae; genus Picea; species Picea engelmannii. The sequence goes on from ML796818.1 coordinate 21,560, forward strand.
TTTAAGCCAAAATCGAGATGAAACTATGCCTATGACAGTGAATCGTCCTATATGTATTTAAAGAAAGTTGTAGCTATATACACACTTATAGATGGGTATTATGTACATTTGTTAATGGAGTTTTGTTCGAAGGAACTAAACTGGTATAATGACATCATTACAAACAGAAATAAAGCTTGCCTTCTCTTAAGTTATGAGCTTAAACGAAGTTGAATTATGTCTTAGAATTATTTTTTTTTGTGGTAATTTTGAGGTACATTACACTAAAGTAGAAGTAGAATGATGGAACCATTGTCACACTATCACTGTGATATATACCGATGTAAAGTTGTACCAATAAATCTGAACCATGCATCAACCATGCATCAACCTGTACCTCAACCTGTAATCAACCTGTACCATAAACAAGTGCATCAACCATGCACCAACTTGTAATCAACCTGTACCATAAACAAGTGCATCCAACCATGTA
>ML796818.1:22775-69164 GCA_009831015.1 Picea engelmannii
TTACCTTTTAAAATCTCTTAAACCACTTTGACTACTTTGACCTTTCGGGGCTTCTAGATGACATATGAGGGTCCTCCAACTTCGTAAGGCCATAACTCTCAAACCGTGAGGAGTTATGTGACATTCTACATACCACCAGAAATAGAATGACATTTACTATCCATATAGAATATTATTATCTGAAAATATATCATAACTCATACCGTTACCCATCAAACAAACATGGGTCCATTACCCAAACCTGGGGTCTCCAACTTCTCATGGCCATAACTCTTTAACCGTGAGGAATTATGTGGCATTCCACATACCACCGGAAATGAAATGAAAAGAAATATCCATCTAGGATATTTTCCCTGACAAAATCACTTTCCTTCATCTCATTATTCCACAATTAAGCATGGGTTCTCTTACTCCACAAAGCGTCTTCCCGTGAGGGCTTTCACCATAAGGGGACCACTTTGGAGTTCATCCATATTTACTTCTTATCAATGAAAAAACAATAATGAGTCATATTTACATCAAACAATATTGGTTCCATTACCCAATCCTTTGTGCTATGGGGCTTTCTTCAAGGGTTGACATCAATGACAACCAACCTTAATCAACAATTTACTTGTCTTTTTCTTTAGTAGGTTAGTTAGGTGCCTTTGCTTGCTTGTCTATTTGCTTTAATAGGTTAGATATTTTTTTTTGCTTACTTGCTTATTTATTTTATTTCATAGGATAGTTTCTCATTGAATATAGGTTGGCAAGTTAAAGAAGTTTGCCTTTGTCATTTGCTTATTATGCTTAGTAGTTTTTTTTTGCTTAGTAGTTTGTTTTACATAGAGTTTTCATTTTCTTTCTTAGGAACTATCCATCGATCCTTGGCCCAAAAGTACTTAGGTTACCTAGTTTCATTTTTCTTAGTAGGGTTTGCTCATTAGATAGGTTTTCTTGAGTAGATTAGCCTTAGATAGATGCTTTCATTAGTTAGATTATACTCCTACCAACCTTTTACCTTTGACATATATTTTGCTACAACTCTAAGTTTACTTACCCTGGGTTGACAATTTAATTGAGGGTAGTTTAGTGTCTTTTTTAGTACATATAAATCACCTAACAACCTCCCCAACCACAAAGGTGATATCTGGGCTAGAAACTTAACAATAACAACTAGACTCTACGACAAGTGAAAGTTGGACACGTCATTGATTTATTATCGGAAACAAGAAACAAGAACTATAAAGAAAAACAATATCTACTACATGCACTCCCAAGTAAAGGATCATTGTGCCAATGTACTTACCAAGTAGGAACATAGGGATTAAAGTGTGTGCCATTCACCCATCCTTTTCGAATAATTCCATTGAGTTGCATTGATCTGACAACTCCAAAGTCCTAGATTTCCACAACTATAAAAGGTCCCAGACAATGCATCTGTAGCTTCCCCGGATGTTTCTAATACTTGATTTCATATATTAAGACGAGTTCATCTTGCAAAAATGATTTACACTTTATATGACGATCATGCTAGGCCTTTTTATGGGTTTCTCCACAGCTTGATGAAATTCTGCTAAGAACCTAGCCTCCTCAAGTTCCATCAGTTCCTAAACCTGTGCAACAATGGATTCATCATTTGTCATCTTGGTATCTTACACAATGAATAAACTTGGGGTGAGAAACTCAAATGGTACTACTGCTTCTATGCCATATACCAGTTGAAATGGAGTATACCAATTTAATTGCTTCATGGTAGTCCTGTAATCCCATAACACAGTGGGATCTTGCTCATCCCAGTCATCACGATTTGAGCAACAAACTTTAGTCTGCCCCATTGACAAGATTTTATTAAATGCTTCCACTGTTCTGTTAGCTTATGGATGATAGGGACTGCTCTTATGATGTTGAATAAAAACTCTCTACTAAGGGTTGCAATAGTCTCATTGATAAAGTGGGATCCTTGATCACTATTCAAGCTCTGAGGACAACCAAACTTGGTAATGATATTCTCAAAAATAAACCATGTTACTGTGGTTGTAGAGAAATCCTGAACAACTTCTGCTTCATCCCATCGAGTTAGGTAATCAATTGTGGTAATTATGTATCTTTCCTTTGAATGATTTGTAGGGGTATTTATCATACCAATGAAATCGACAACTCATATTCCAAATTCTTATAGAGCTCAAACAAGGTGTAGAGGTAACTCATCACGACGAGATCACTTCCCCATTCTCTGACATACATCACAGGCTCAAGCATAGTCCTTATCATTTTTAAACATTGTAGGCCTTCATAATCCTGCTTGTAATATCTTTCGGGCAGTTGAATTGGTGCCAACATGCCCTCCGACAACTCGACTGTGACATTCCCATATGCTATCAGGTCTTTAATGGTCCAATACACAATGCCTCAAGATGTTATCCAAGCCTAATTTGTACAATTGGCCTACAATTAGTTGATAGTCTCCTGCACAAACCACTAGGTGCCTTTTCTGAGTTATGAAATAGCCCTTTTTCATAGTACCGTTGGTTAATAATAATGCAATGTTCAATAGATAATTAGGAATAGCCTCAATACATAAAAGATCTGCATCATGGATTTTATCATATACAACTCCACCGCTTTCTTCTGACTCTAGTATAAACAAATGATTTGGCCATACATTTAGTTTACTAGGTTTGACAATGGCCTCAAAAGAAAACTCTTAAAATAATAAGAACCATTTGCAAATTCGACCTTCTAACACAAGTTTGTTAACCATATACTTTAGAGTAGAGTGATCAGTAAAAATTTTAAATGACTACCTAATAAATAATGTCTAAAATTTTGTAAAGCATAGACCATTGCCAAATCTTCCCTTTCAGTTGTAGTGTAGTTGCACTCATCATGGGAAAGATTGACAAGATGATTGAGATTTCCTTCCTCTGGTTGTGCTAGGATAGTGCCAAACACAATTTCATAGGAATCAATGTGCACATGGAACTCAATTTTCCAATTAGGATAAGTTAAAATAGGTGCAGTACTCAACCTTTCTTTGAGTAGGTCAAACACTTTATCACAGTCTTGATTCCAATGAAATCTCCAGATTTCTTTAGAAGTTGTTCCAAAGGTGTTATTATACTTTCGTAATTCCTAATAAACCTGCGATAGTATCTAGTATGGCTCAAAGTAGTCTGAAATTGTTTGACAGTTGTAAGAGGAGGCATATTGAGAATTACTACAACTTTTAGAGGATCAAATAGCACTCCTTCCCTACAAACTATATGTCCTAGTAGATTCCCAAAGGGTACACAAAAAGTACATTTTCTCAAATTAAGGGAAATATTTAGCTGTCTATAGTGATCCAACATCAGTCGTAATATCTTGATGTGCTCCTTGAGTAATTTGTACCTGGTATAATCATCCAGGTATAAATAGAGAAACTTATGAATGAAGTCATAGAATGTTGCAACGACTATCCAAGAGAACACATATGGGGAATTATTGAGCCCAAAATGCATAACATTATAAGCAAATGATCCCCACTCGATTGTGAAAGTAGTCTTTTTCTTGTCTTCTTTGATGATTCGAACTTGGTGGTATCCAAAAAACCCATCTGTAAAGGAATATGCTTTGTTTTTCACTACTTGATCCAGTACCTCATCACTAAAGGGGGTAGGAAAGGGGTCATGTACAGAAGCAATGTTCAAGCTTCTTTAGTCCACACAAACTCATATATCCTATGTACCTTTCTTTGTTTGTATTACAATAGGACCGATCCACTCAACCTTATCGACAAGGAAAATCATCTCAACTGCCAACATCCTATCAATCTCCTTCTTCACTTTATCTTTAACTCTGGGGTTCAAATGGTATGGCATGTGCTTAACTGGTCTTGAGTCATGATTTAACTCTATCTTCATCTCCCTCAAATCTCCCTTAATACCTTTTAGTTATGAAAATATTGTAGGGAATAGGTCCTCATATTTCCACAACAACCTGTATCTTTGTCATGTTCTGATCATCCCAGCAGTCTCCAATGGATGCTAACCTAGGGTGGTTTTTATTCCCTATATTTACTTTCCACAACTCCAGGGGTTTGGTATAGGAACTACTAACATTATATGAAATATTTTCATGCACGCATCTAGTGCCTTGTGACTCTTTAAATGTCAAATTCATAAGATCTTCTAGGCCTTCAGGGTCTCTTGGGTCTTTATCAATTTTACTACAATTCATAGGTGTTAGCACAAGATTGGTTTATGCCTCAACGTTGCATAAATCCTTCATTATTCATTTTGGCAAATGAATACAATTGTTATGGGATATTTTATCTATTTTGGGGAAAATTGAAATTATATTGGGTTATGCCCAATCTCCAAGTTCAAGCATCAAGAGAAATCACAGATTTTCGCAAACCAATTGCACACAGACACACAAGCAGGCACTACCTAAATTCTAGCAAAAAAACGAATTGTGCAGAGTTATTTTACTAGTTTTGAGTCACTAACTTAAAACTTAGATTGTGAACAATTGAGAAGATATTTTTGAAAACTGGAGGAGGTCTTTGTTCATACCATTCCAAATAAAATAAAAAACTCTTAGTTTTTCAAAATGTGTTATGGTTTAAGAGATATTATACACATAAGTGGTGCTACCGAATCTGCATAGTGGCGCTACCTAATTTCCTGTAGCAGTCACGGTTTTGGTAGTCGCTTTGTTGGGAGGTTTCCACCTGTCAAGGAGGATTCGAATGGCTTCTCAAGGATCAATTATATGTCAAGGGACACCTGCACCTAATATTTATCTCCATCAAAATGCCTCATGCATGAGGTGGAAACAATTTATTAATGACTTCCAACAAATTCTTGAAAATTAGCAGTTTGTTGGATTTTTGTCTCTTTGATTGTTGCCACCTATCTCCAAGGCTTAGAATCCAATGGAGGAGATGGGATTCAACATCCTAAGGTTATTTGGATGCTATTTTATATTTAAGGAAGGAGATATCTATTGGAGAAGTGGGATTCATGAGCCAAGAGAGGCTAGAGAGAGATGTAACAGGCATTTTTCCTGTGTGTGTTCATTTGTAAGCCCGTGGGCATTTTAGGATTGTAAGAATTACTGTTATTGGAGACTCATAAGAGATGTGATTTCATATTGTAACTCTTTTTTTTATATTTCTTTTTATTTGAATATATTGTAGATTTGAGGATCAAAGGCGATCAATGATTTATGGATCCCTAAGCAGTAGAGGATCTGTTGTATTTTTCCCATCAATCATTGTTTATATTCAAGTATTTGTTGATTCATTAAATTGAGAGGATCTTTGTTTAGTGAACATTCTATATTATGGTTTCCTTCTTGATTATTCCACCTATCATCATATAATCTTGTTTTATGTTGAGCAGCTTTTGTGCCTTCGATGAGTAGGATGTTTGTCACTCCATTGCCCATTGGTGTAGCCTACTGATATATAGTTTGTAGCTCTCTCTCTTTCTTTATCCATCTTTTTGATCCACCTATTCAAAACCAAAGTTATATTTTACATTCTGATGGATGCTGAGCTTACACTTTAGCAGTCAAAGTGTGACTTTCAGTGCTAACATAATCGGCGCCATTGTCGGGGACAAATTTGAGCATATTGAAAAGCTCCCTAGGAAGAATGACATTGCACATCTCTAGCTTTAGATGGTGACTGAAGTTGGACACCTTCAAGACTACACATTCACCATGGTGACTCCATTGGGGATGAGACAAATCAAATGGCTATGAAGGCTATCCTGGCTAGGAGGTTTTCCCCACTCAATTTCTCAGCCATATATGGTTATCCACATCCTATGCCTCAAATTGATGAATGGAAAGATCTGTTGCCCAGATTTTATGAAGGTGAGGATGATAACCCTTTTGATCATGTTCATGAATTTCATGCTTTGATGCAGCAGCTTCACATACATCATGAAGATATATTGATGAAAATTTTCATGTATTCATTGGAAGGCGATGTGAGGCAATGGTATAGAACACTCCATGCTTCTAGTATTTCCTCTTTGAAGGACTGTCATTATGTTTTTTATTCTCATTGCAAGATAATTTATCCAGCTGAAAGACTTTTTGAGAATTGTTGTGAGGGGTATGCATCATATATTCAGGATTCAACAAGTGATTCCTCTAACAGTGATGATGAAGGGGATGATTGTAGAGAGAAGGACTTAGATGATGAGTTTCATAATGATTTTCCTAAATTTGAAGAATAAATGCATCATTCATGTCAAAATCTAGGTCCCCAAGAGAAAGATCAATATGGACAATCCATCATTTCCCTTTCTCCTCCTTTTCTTGATTCTTTAAGTCAAGAGTTCATATTAGGTTCAGATTTATTTCATCATGAGAATAGTGTTGTAGCTTGTCATGAATAAATTCATAGCTTACAAGTTGTTTTTGTAATCCATCCTATTGTTAATGAACCAGTGTGCCATGATTTGCCAAGTTTTGATGACTATGAGGATGTTTTCACTGAACAACCAGTTGTCCCAACTATTGTACTAATCCCCTCAACCATTAATAGTAAAATGTCCATTGATTCACCTTTGTATGATGATTAGGAAGATGATTTCCATGAACAATCTATTGAAGACCTTATATCAGAGAAGTACCCTTCACATCAAAGAAACAATGGCTTGTTTCAACCCTCATGTCATATTTTTGTTGTTGAAAAAGAAGAAATCTAATTTTAGAGGGTGAAAAACTGAGAAATTGGGACCATAATCCAAGCTATGATGATTATCCCTCACAATCAGAAGATAAGACAGAATAATGTAGTTTCACAAGCACTTCTAATTGTGATGAATTGCCCTATCAACCCCCTATTCCTCTTGAAGACACAAGCTCAGTTTCATCAAGCAGCCAAGATCAAATGCCACGTGATCAAATGAGAAAGGTTGAAATTAAAGAAACACAAGCATCACTAAGCCTTTTTCCTAATACACCTCATGACCAGGAGTGGACCAATTCCATATGCATTAAGGATGAATAAAAAAATCAACAAGACATACAACAACCAAGAATAGTGGAGGAAGGACCTAATGCAATACTTTTCCTTTTTACACAAAGAAATGTCGAAGGGGCAAGTATTGATGATGTTTTTCAGGATCCATTTGTATCCTTTATGCAAGCAGAAAGTGGGCCTAGGCTCTTCAATGGAAAGTGTATTGCCAAATGTTTCTTTGACGTGCCTTCAAGTAAGAATTATCTCTGGTGCTTAAGGAAGCACATTTCAAAGCTTCAAACAGTTGAAAAAATGATGAAATGGCTTCATTGCTTGTTTCATGTAACTTGAATGCTTCATTTTCCCAATAATTAGAGTAGGTGTGTGCAATAAGCTTGTTGAACAAGCATCATTTTCATCATTTTTGTCAGTTTCAGTTTTCATTTGCATTTAGTTTCAGTTGAAGGTCACAGATCAAACAAGATTGCAGAGGTTAAAGGTTGGGAGAAGCCCTAGGATAAGGCACTGAAACTACAAGAGTTATTAGAGCCTCACATGGAGGACTCTATCCCCCATGGAGCCTATGTTAGCACAATATTGGTTTATGCCTCAGCGTTGCATAAATCCTTCATTATTCATTTTGGCAAATGAATACAATTGTTATGGGATATTTTATCTATTTTGGGGAAAATTGAAATTATATTGGGTAATGCCCAGTATCCAATCTCAAGCATCAAAATCACTCTCGGATTTGCGCTACCCAATTGCACACATACACACATGCGGGCGTTACCTAAATTCCCTACCTAAATTCTAGCAGAAAACGAATTGTGCAGAGTTATTTTACCAGTTTTGAGTCACTAACTTAAAACTTAGATTGTGAACAATTGAGAAGGTATTTTTGAAAACTGGAGGAGGTTTTTGTTCATAACATTCCAAATAATAAAAACCTCTCTCATTTTTTTAAAATGTGTTATGGTTGGAGATATATTAAACATATAAGTGTAGCTACCAAATCTGCACAGCGGCACTACCTAATTTCCTATAGCGGTCACGGTTTTGGTATTCACCTTGTTGGGAGGTTGCCACCTGTCAAGGAGGATTAGAATGGATTCTCAAGGATTAGTTAGATGTCAAGGGACACCTACACCTAATATTTAGCTCCATCAAAGGCCTCATGCATGAGGTGGAAACAATTTATTAATGACTTCCAACAAATTCCTGAAAATTAGCAGTTTGTTGGATTTTTGTCTATTTGATTGTTGCCACCTATCTCCAAGGCTTAGAATCCAATGGAGGAGATGGGATTTGACCTCATAAGGTTATTTGGATGCTATTTTGTATTTAAGGAAGGATATCTCTATTGGATAAGTCTATAGAGAGATGTAGTAGGCAGTTTTCCTGTGTGTGTTCATTTGTAAGCATGTGGGAATTTTAGGATTGTAAGCATTACTGCTATTGGAGATTCATGAGATCTATGATTTCATATTGTTACTCTTTTGTTTATATTTATTCTTATTTGAATATATTGCAGATTGTAGGATCAAAGGCTATCAATGATTTATGGATCCCTAAGCAGCAAAGGATCTGTTGTATTTTTCCCATCAATCATTGTTCATATTAAAGTATTTGTTGATTCATTAAATTGAGAGGATCTTTGTTTAGTGAGCATTCTATATTATGTTTTCCTTCTTCATTCTTCCACCTATCAGCATATAATCTTGTTTTCTGTTGAGCAGCTTTTGTACCTTTGATGAGTAGGATGTTTGTGACTCCATTACCCATTGGTGTAGCATACTAATCTACAGTTTGCAGCCCTCTCTCTTTATGTATCCATCTTGATGATCCACCTATTCAAAAACAAATTTATATTTTACATTCTGATGGGTGATGAGCTTACACTTTAGCAGTCAAAGTGTGACTTTTAGTGCTAACAATAGGTATTCATGTAGGGGATGGGAAAAGGATATGATGAAGGAGGTATTCATGTTTGAGACAAATGGTGGGAGGATATATAGGCTTAAATTCATTGGTAAAAAGAATTTTTTTAATCTGTTGCAAAGCTAGAGTGATTTCATGGGACTTACCTAAGAATAAGAAGTCTTGGAAGAACTATCTTTGAAGGACTTCCCAACAAGAGGTTTGTTGTCGAGCCTCCTCATGTACATACCAAGAAGTTGGAATCTATCCCAAAGAATGAATAAACTGATGTGTCCAAAATTGGGAAGGCAATTATGCAACTTGCCATACCTGAATACAATGTGCAACATGCTCCCATGGATCAAGAAACCCATCGTACACTACCAAATTTGATATATGATTGTTTGGTTCATGTTCTTGATTTAGATGAGTAACCTGTGAAGGGGGAATACAAAGATGTTGAATGGAATACTTTGCTTCATCCTAGGAAGATAAAGTACCCTTTTGGGTGGCCCACCATCTAGCTAAAGATGATCTTAATGCAAAATCAAATACATGAATTATTTTCTCTGGTGCAACTTTAACATCTTCCGGTACTTCCTTGTTCCTCCTCTAGAAATAATATTAATATTGGGCACCTTTTCTCCAATTATAAGTCAGGGATTAGAACTAATCAAATTGGTGCCTCGCTGCCTTCGTGATTTTTCCACTTTGCGATCAACTCAGGGAAATCTTAGGAGGCATGGGTGTTGTTTCTATAGTGGGCACACCACAATCTTCTTGGAAGAGAAAATTCTATAGCGAGATGTCCTTGTTCATCGCAGTTGTAAAAATGAGTTGGTCCTCTCCTACTGTTTCATCCACATCAAAATCCTCCCCCACCTCTGTGTCCTCCTCCAAACCATGGAGAAACTTCATCGACCCTAAATGCAGATTTTTCCAGCCCGTCCTCAAGAGCATCCATGGCGCGATACTGCTTGGCGGTGTGAGTGGGAGACCCACATAATTTGCAGTATATCATGTTCGAAATAGGGGTATATATTTTTAGGATTAGGAAATTCCCACGACTTTGAAAACTTTTACAGTATTCATTGGTATGAATTCCTTGATGATTTGGAAAGGTGTGGTACTGTACAGGGCCATGGAATGGCGATGTATTGAAAATTTATGCAACCCCTCTTGATGGTCCTACTAATGGAGGCACTGTATCTTACAGAGGGGATCCTGCACCCCTCAGTATAGGAAATTACGTCGCTATATGACCCTCAATGTAGCAACTAGTACACCAGACTTGTGGACGACCTACTCTAGGAATGGTTAGTTATTGAATTTTATCACTTAACACGAAACGTGGCCTTGTAGTTGCATAATATTATAGTCATCAGGTGGTCTTATCACTTGCAATATGCGAGGATATCCTATCATCACCTCAATTTTCATAGCTTGTTCTAAGGCTTTCCCCAAAGTGGCAATCATCTATTGGGTTAACGGGATCTGGGTTAGTGATAACGGTCCTTGTATAAACCATTCTCGCTGGTGGTATTCATGGATGGAGTTTTCTATTTTCCTATCGCATCTTTAAATATTTGGTTATACTCCTAGGCAGACTAACCATCCCTTTGTTTGATCTCCTGCAACTTAGAGAGGTCATGTTGTTCTGATTGCAGTAAGAGGAATTATGATATGAACCATTGTTTGACTTGAGCAAGAGTGAATGCTTGTCCTTGAGGATTTTTGGGTTCAATGGATTTCATATACCATTTTAAATAAAGACCTATCAAGGTGTTCTGAAACTCAACTAATTTATTAGCATCCAAATTTCCAAGAGACCTCCAGATGGCCTTACAAAGGAACCAATGTTGTTTAACATCCTCATCCCATTTAACCCAAAATTTTGGATATCGGGTGAGGGATCTTTCATGTTGAGTTTCCATTGGAGAACTTGGGGATCCTATCAAAATAAATCTTGAAGGTCCTGATTGCAATATAACTAAAGAAATTTCCACACTAATACTAATTCTACCACTCGAACTGGTTGAACTATAATGATTAGAAACAATCGAAATTATGGGAAAATTTAGTGTATAATTTATCGGATTTTTATATTGCGCTAAGGGACCAGGAAATTCAAGGTTGGTTCTTATGCCTTCAAGATGGGATTATTTAACCTAGGGGGTTGCATTAGGAGTCCATATTGTATCAATTCATGTAGGGTACTTCACATCTTCGGGTGTTGCAGGATTTGAAAGGTGTTGCAGGATTTGATCCTCCCACAACTTCTTCAGAGGTTACAACTAAATCTTTTACCTAGGGGTGATTCCTATCTTGATTCTTTCTTTCGAGTTTTCTTCACCTCGTCTACTATCTCCAAAAATTTCATCTTTCTCTTCAAACATCTCCTTCAACCATCGGTTGACCAACCTTCCACATATCTGCAACTCTCTCAACTTCTCTAACTCTCTTTTATGAATACTCTCGAAGTCAATCTCCTTCTGTGATTGACCATGCCTCTTCATCAACTTTCACATTTGTTTTCCCCACCTCTTTTTGATAACCAAAACCCTTTTCTAAGCATGTTCATCTCCGGAACTCTTCTCATGATGACCCCCCATACATCAATAAAAAATTTATCTTAACTCATGACCCCTTTCCTGAATAATCCACCCCTCATGCGCAACAGTTTTATGCTTCCATTTCAACCGAAGGAACCAACAACATTCCCTCATCCACTAGAAAAATATTGATCCACAGTGGGATTTCTCACAACAATCTTCCTCGAGATCCCGTGTAAAATACTACATCTTCCTTGGAGAAAGACTAGTGATTCTCTGCAGAAATATCAATAATGTATCCCTCCAGGGTAGTCTGTAACCAGAATTCCATGGCCCTAGAAATATGATGATCCAATGTATGCAAAGTTGCTAGCTTCTCAATAGTCCAATTAAATCTTCTCTTGACATGATCTTTAAATTCTAGCGCTTCTTGCAATCGGTCGAGCCACTGAAATACCTCATCCAGAAATCAGATCCAAAAGATTTATTATTGGTTGCTCGCATGTTCAGAATAAAAGACAACGTCCTTCACAACCCTCCAATTTTTATGTCGTATCTCAACTTCTTAAAAGATAAATTCATCACACCTTCTTTCCCACCAATTCTCAACATCAAACTTAAATATGTGATGTTGCATCCTCTAAATACTCACTTAAAATCCAGTCCTGAAAATGGAAGAAAATGTTGGTGAAAAGTTGGAGACCGGGGTTCTCGGAGTTTACCAACAAATATATTGTTGTATTCTAGTAGTGCTATCATATTTAACCTTCCACAAGGGAAGGAGGGCTCACCCAAAGTGCAACTGAGACTTATGTGTGATAAAGTGATTTAGTGAGAACACACCATTAGATCTAATGCAATACAATATAGATTCATACTTGAAAGCGAAAAGATTATATAATTAGAAATCTGAACATGTATGTGCATTCAATAATCCATGTTGTGCAACATAAAGATGAGTGCATAAATTACAAGAACTTGTAGACAATATCACAACTACCAATTACATAGATCAGAAAAAAAAATGTGCATCACAGAAGTCAAATAATCATACCTATAATGAAAAATTTTGTTGCCCAAATAATCCATCATGTTATTATTAAATCACAACTCAGAATACATAAAGAGTCTCATCCATATCTTGACTTGTATAGTAGAATCCACAATAAGATATCCGATATGGACTCTTAGAATTTTGTGCAAGCACAATTAATTCCCCATAATTCATTACAGTAGCTTATTGCAATAGATGAATGACAGTAATGGTGATAGCTTGATGACAAAAGAAGAATGAAAAGGAATCTATTGAAAACAGTTTTTAGCTCTTGACAATAGCATGATATATCAAAATTAACTTATTGACCCAACAACTAGGAAACCTATCATCTTGACAATTAGGCAACCCTTTCCCATTACACATTCCCATATTTATGACTTTTCCTCTGGTGGTTCTTGACTTCTTGAGTCTGTTATTATCTTTTCTTGATTCCTCTTTCATTATGCATGCGCTCGAAACTTCTTGATCTTTCCACTCGTTGGCCCAGCTCGCACATGAACTATTTCTACTGTTGGTGTGCTTGTAGTTAGCTTTCCGCTCATCATAGCTACTTTTTTCCACTTCTATCCTTTCACTTCCCTGGTACACTTTTCTGCAAAATTGTGATACTTTCACAAAATTGAACATCCTCCAAATCAAAGGGCCCAATAGGCCACAACCACAATCTTTGACTCGTCCCAAGTCAACCTCCAACTCTTTCTCTCTGTTCACCTTCAAATGAAGGGCCCAAAAAACATCACTAGCATTATTACTTTGGCTGGGAGGTATCGAAAATGGTATTTGGAAACCCTAGCCACAATCCTCTAAGGTTTTTTCCATCGCCAGGTGGTAGGAAAAAATAGTCTTCTTCACGTAGTTTTCATTTCGTTGTCAGTTTTTTACTGTTTGTGGTCCTACCCCCTCTTCCATGGATGAGGATGACAAAATCCTATATTTTTCGATGAATCTGTTGGAGGGGAAATTGATCTAGGAGATGCTTGTTGTACATCAGAAGGATATTTCTTCAAGTTCAAGACCCACTATTGTAGGTTTGGGGGTTTGGATGGTGATAGAAATCTCCTATCCTTGGGAAGTCTTTCCCGGTGAGAGCACATTTCAGACAAGTCAGGGTTCCCACCCTCTTTTTTCACCCTAGGAGTTAGGTTTGTGCTTTTGTATGGAGGTCGGGTAGGCTTTCCTTTCTTGGAAGATCCGTGGAATTTTTTGGGAGTCTCCTCTTTAGTATCATCTCCTCTAGAATGGATGCCAATCACCCTCTTGGAGAACACAACGCATTATGAAGGGTTTTTTCTTCCTGGGCCTGAAGATCCCAATACATTATTTTTTTATTTTTTTAATATTGATAGGATATTTTGGGTGAATAACTGAGATAATAGCGTAAAACCTCAAAATCTATACACTGTTGTTGTCTCAGTTTGAAACCCTCTTTTTCTTGACTCGGGGGGGGTGTTCTACAAGACTCTTCGTGTTTTATAGAATCCCTCTTGACAATGACGCCCAGACGTGACAGTGTGGAAGTTTTGAGGACATGGATTCCCCCCCATGAGATAAAAAAGGATAAAGGATCACCACTAGAAGGAATAGAAGTTAGGGTAGTGAGAAACATACAATTAGTGTGACGGAATAAAATCAAAAGTGTAAAATCAATAGGGAAAACTATAAAATTGGTTCTAGGGAATGACATCCAATTGCACCAGGTTGTGGATATGGTCAATATAGTAGTAGTTGGTAGAGTGAGAGGGTGTAAATTCAACCTCAATACCCTAAAGGATTGGGTTGTTGGGTCATGGTCCAAATCCCTTGCTAATCCCCCAATGGTGCAATCTCTGGAAAAAGGTTGGTTTCTTTTAAATTCGAGAAGGAAAAGGATGTAGATTGGGTATTGAATAATCCCTAAAGTATCGAATCTACGCCATTATTACTAAAAAAATTGTCCTCTCTTTTTTATTCCAGTAAATAAAGAATGGATGTGGCTTCAATTTGGCTCTGCTTGCCAGGAACACCAGCTGGATTTTGGACCAAAGAAATCTTTAGATAGCTTTGGAATGCTATGGGGACCTTCTTGGATGTTGATATTTCCTTTATAAAAATAGGTAAATTGATAGCAGCTAGAATCCTAGTTTCTTTGGATATACAAGAGAGTTTGGAAGAAGAGATAGAACTGGTGTTGGAGGAAAAACACTTCTTTCAAAAGATGGATTACGAGGGCATCCCTTTCTATTGTCAACATTGTCACAAACATGGACATAATTCCAATCAATGTCATTTTCCTTTCCATGGTTAGAGTGAAGGTATTCGAACTACTTCTCAAGAGAAGAGGGCATCTCTACTAGCAGAGGTGGACTCGGTGGCCCCCTTAGGAAAGCAGGGAAAATCCAGGCTAGATTACAGGACATCATTGGAAAAAAGGGTCAAAAAAGGACAAAATGTGCAGGAAATTCAACCTCCATATTTAATTGGTATGGGGTCGAGCTCTGAGTTTGGACCTTCAGCCCATGCCAATCAAGAATGGCAGGCCATGCTTCAGGGAATCACATCTCAGCTGGGTATGCTACTTTCTCCCCCACCTCCTATAATTTTTTTGGTGAATTATTTCACTCGTTTGGGTAAGGATTAGCTAGAATACCTAAAAAACCTTCCTTTTCCCTTAAGGCCTTTAGGTCCTTCTCCCTTTTTCACTACCTGGACCATCCATCACTCAATTCATATTAGCTCAAGGTTAGAAACCAACAACCCCTGAGAGGGTAAGCACAAACCCTGAATCCTCCATGGATTCAAAGGAATATGGGGTGGCTTATCAGTTAAGCAATAATCCCATTCCTTTCCCAGAAGATATAAGTAGAAGGTTGGAGAGCCTAAGAAAAAATATCATGCCCCCTTCTAGAGGAAAGAGATGGGGGATGAAATCCCATTTATCAAAGGCTCAGAATAGAGTTATGGTGAATATGGAATATGGGAAACAATTATTAAAATTCGAGGCTCTTAGAGTGTCAAATGCCCCATAAGGGGTTCTCTAATGAAAGTTCTCTCCTTCAACTACAAGGGTGTGGTGAGCCCCTTAAAAAAATCAACTCTCCATAGGATGGTGGAGTCAAGTTAGCCATATATCATCCTTCTCCAGGAAAATTTGGGGGGAGAAGCACCAATCATATCTCTTCTAGAGTCTGTGTTTAAGAACTTGAGGTTTTTGGGTGTTGATGCTAGAGGAAAATATGGGGGTCTAGAAATTGAGTGGAATACCAAAAATATAAAGATGCTGAATTCTTGGGGTTTCGATTCATACCTTGGGGTGAATTTATTTTTGGAAGAGTTGGGAATAGAGATCTCAATTGGAAATATATATGGAACCTACCAGGACCGTGTCCCTTTTTGGGAAGTCTTGATCTAGAAATCCTTTATGAACAATGAGGGTCTCATTCTAGGTGGCGACCTAAATTTCTCTATGGGAGTTGTTGAAATCTAGGGTCCAAGAGTGAGAACTGATCCACTCTCATATTTATTCTCACACATCATGGGGGAAAAGAACTCAATTGATTTTTCTCTGGTAAAACTAATACCTACTTGGAGAAGCAAGAGAGTATGGGAGGACCTGATAGCAAAAATAATTGATTTTTTTATGATTTTAGAAAAACTCTCGAAGAACTCCCCTTAGATAAGGCAATGGGTTGGAAGTCGAGGTGAGTATGATCACTTCCCAATCTTTCTGGAAGTTGCAGCAGGGATTAAAAAATCATCCATCCCTTTCAAGTTCAATTTGGACTGGTTAAAAGAGGAGATTTTTCATTCTCTGGTCAAATAATAGTGGATTCCCTAAGATCACATATCAAGGGAACCAACGGGGCTGCAGTTTGCAGCAAATTTAAAAAAAGTAAAAAATGCAAATGTAGAATGAGCTCTCTCTAAGAGGAAAATGGATGAGCAGAACATAATTGATATTGAAGTATCTCAAAAGTATTTCTATGACTTAGAAGGAGGGGGATATGACATCCCGAAATCAAAAGAATATTTGCAGAACTTGGAAAACAGAAGAAGGAAATTGTTTGATGACAAAGAGGTAGTTTGGCGCTTAAAATCCATGTTGTATGGCTGCAATGTGGGGATGAAAACACAAAATTGTTTCAGGAATACACAGAGGGAAGGATTGTTTAAAATTAGTATATGGAGTCTAAATGATCCCACTAGAAGACCTATATCCTATTTTGATGGGTTGGCCCTTCTTGGAAAGTGCCACTTTCAAAACCCGTTCAAAGTGGACGAGAGGGTCTCCATTGCCAATATTTTCAGGACAACCCTTTTCTTCCCAAGTTTTGTCAACGAAGTTGATAAGAAAGCCCTGATGGATGAGGTCATGGAAGAGGAGATCAAAAGGTCCTGCACAATTTTTAGAGGGACAAAATCCCTGGTCTGAATGGATGGACTGTCAAATTCTTCGTAGGATTCTATGAATTACTTGGAGTGGACATCTTGAAAGTAGTGGAGGAAACCCACTCAAAAGGACATATGCTCGCACCTCTTAATTCCACTTTCCTGGGACTTATCCCTAAGTTAGACAACCCCAAATCCTTGGAAGTTTTTTGACTAATCTCTTTATGAAATTACATATATAAGGTGGTGTCAAAAGTAATTTCCAAAAGAATCAAGTCTATCCTCTTAGACAAAATATCTAGAGAAGAATTTGGTTTTCTGGAAGGTAGACATATACCTAAAGCTATTGGGGTGCCATAGGAAGTAATGCATAGTATAAAAACTTGAAAATCCAAAGGAGAAGTAATAAATATTGACTTATCAAAGGCCTATGATATAGTAAGATGGTTATATATCGGGATCCTCCTAACCCACTTGGGATTTGAAGTGCCTTTCATCAATTGGGTGATTAGTTGTTTAATGACTATCTCTTTTGCAATTTTTTTTTTGTTAGTTTGTCTGTGACATGTGGGACTAACCTATGGCTAAGAAACCACGACTCAGGGGCATCTAATTCGTCAAAATCACTCGAGGATCTCACCCGGCCTGAGCCACACCAACCCTTAACATGGCTGGATTTTTTGTCCCCGCAGGTTTCGAACCGGTGACTTTAACATCATGGAGTGCCTTAACAACACACTTCGTCATCAACTTTCCTACACCTCGGGGACATCTCTTTTGCATTTCTTATTAACGAGGAAACCACTCTTTTTTTTTTCATGTCAAGCGTGGTATTAGACGAGGATGTCCTTTATCACCTCTACTATTCCTACTGGTCATGGAAGGGCTAAGAAGATTAATTAAAGATGCAAATATCCATGGGGAATTCCAAGGTATATCTATTACCCCCACATTAAAGGTTACACATCTCCTTTTTGTAGAAGATGTCCTGATATTCTGCAATGGGCTTCGAGGAGATGCGAAAAAATTGTCCTCCATATTGGATCTCTTTAGTTGAGAAATGGGTATGAAAATAAACGAGAGAGAATCCACTAGCTCGGTCCATAACATGGAGGAAATAGATTTACTAAATTATAAATATTTTTTCCTTTGTGAATAAAGGGACTTTGACGCAAGATTAAAATACCTAGGATTTCAACTGAATCCAAACAACTACAAGAAATAAGATTGGCTATGGTTGTTATCCAAATTGGAGAAGAGGCTAAAATATTGGAGTTTTAGATGGATATCTCGAGAAGGTAGGTTGGTTTTGGTCAAATCAATGTTGGAAGCTAATCTTGTTTATTGGATTTCAGTGGCTTGGACCCCTAAAGGTGTCTTGTAGAAATGCAGGAAGGTCTACTTCAAATTTTTATGGGAGGGATCACGGGACTGTTCTTTTTTTCCATGGGTAAAATGGGAATCTTTGGGATCCAATAAAATGCTTGAAGGATGGGGATTAAAAACCATATTCTCGAAATCCTTGGCAGCCAAATCTAGCTGGAGGTTGATTTCTACCGAAAATTTTTGGATGAAGGTGGTTATTCAAAAATATATCCATCCAAAGTCGGTGGAGGAATGGATCAGGAGCCCAATAAAAGAGAGATCAAACTTCTCAATAATTTGGAAGGCGCTCATTAAATCATTTCTGGTTATTGGAGATGGGCTAGAATGGAGAATAGGGAATGTAAAAAAGGTTTGAATTAGAGTTGATATGTGTCTTGGTAGTGATATTAATCATCTTCTCCCCATGGATTTGATTCATCAATTAAACATGCATGGTTTTCATTATATTATCCAAATAACTGACCCATGTCGTACCTCCATATGGATCCGAGAATGGAAATAATTGGGGCAGATAGTATAACGTCCCTAGCCACCAATCGGTCAGGAAATGCCACTACTCGGACACTTCACTTAGCTCTGATACCATTTTGTGGTATCCCTGGAACATACATACATGTGTGTGTGTGTGTGTGTGTGTGTGTGTGTGTGTGTGTGTGTAATGCATTTCTAATTAATTTAAAACAAATAACACGGAATTTTTGTTACCATACAAACTTCTGTGGAATTGACAGTAATTCATACATGCAACAGAACACATGATAACATTGCAAGAATCACAGACATGCATAACAAACAACATAACTTCTAATACAAATATCCATGTAGAAAATAACAATAATCCCATACATACAACATATACAGGCCATACTCATTAATATAAACATAAACAATACATTGCATGTAATGAACATATAAGTGGTACTTATATTTTTATGAAGGATCACCAACTGTGTGCAGACCTTCCATGAACCTCCTAGACTTAGAGCACCCTACTCATCACTCTCAGTAGTGGGTCACCCCCGATCTGGGACTAAAATCCACCATTCAAGGGAATCCTAGGCTAGGAAAGGTCAATAGGAAAGTCACACAGTTAAGAGGAAGGATTCTCTCCCATGAGCCACTTACGTCGACTGCTCACAGACTCTCATTCCCCACATGTATGTCCCACCCCAAGAGTATACACCTTCACTGTCACATAGTCCATCGACTGCTCCACCTCCCTTCCGGGGCTTCAGAAACAGGATGGACCAGAATTCTCAGAGCTTTGTAGTAGCTACGGGACTTCCTCCATGAGAACTCACTTATTCAGCACACTCTCTCACTTGGAGAGATTTTCTCATAGGCCTGACAACCTGCTTCTTCAATCCACAACAACCTCTCTCACCTGGAGAGAGAATTGCTCATAGACCTGACAACCTGCCTCTTCAACCACGGGCTTGACAAACTGCCTCTTAAAAACAAAATAGCAAAGTCGGGTAAGGCAAGGGACGGCTCAGTAAATTACAGAGGTGCACAATGGCCATGGGTTCAGCACTAGTGGAATTGGTTGGTTGCATGATTTCTCAGTGCGTGAGGGAACTCGTGAGGAGAGATGGGGAAGACTGGTCTAGCATAGTGAAGATGGTGAGAGTGTGAGAGCCAAGCCTGTATGTGTGTGAACCTTTGTGTGAGTGAGTGAGCGAGTGATTGAGTGCCCCCCCTTAAAACTGTATGCGCCTGAGTTGACACATGTCGCTCATGAAGCATGTTCCTTTCCATTTGGAATTCATTCCCTCTTCCCAAAGGAACTTAGGATAAAAACATATCCTTCTAATCAGCTTTTGGAATAATAATAAATTATTATTATCTTGGACTTAAGCCCTTAGAATTAGCCCCTCTTTCCAACCTCTCAATCCCCTCTCCCGTACCCAGCCTAGTGGAGCTTATTCCCCCATACTCTTTCTTCGTGGTCGGTCTACACGTAATGATGTTTTTATATTAATAATATGAACATTTACATGTACAAAATAGGTTCTTGGCCTTTAACACCTAATCTCTCTGGCCTAATAAACACATAAGCCCATAGCTTATAATTTCTTGGCTCACCAACCTACAAAACATGATACAATTCATAAATACAATTGGGGCTCGTCCTTGGGGATATTACAATCCCCTCCCCTTATTTTTGTACTGTCCTCAGTGCAACTTATTTACACAGCATCAGCAAGATTTTCAAAATATTTAAAAAGATGTGGGTATTATGCCCACATAACATCCTCATGCTCCCATGTCACGTTCTCGGGACCGTACCAGGTCCACTGGACCTTTATAATCCATATGGATCGATTCTGGAGTTGTTTTCTCTTTCGGTCCAATATGTGCACCAAATGCACTTGCAAGACGCCTTCTTGCTCCACCTAAATCACCTTCCAATTAATAACATGATTAGCATCGGGTATATATTTCTTAAGAAATGAAACATGAAACACATTATGTATAGTCATGGATGCAAGCAATGCAATCATATATGCAACTGGTCCAATCCTTTCTAGGATTTCAAATGGCCCATAATATCTGGTTGCCAACTTGGAACAATTTCCCAGCTTAAGGGAACTTTTGTTGGATTTCACTTTCAAGAAAACATGATCACCCACTTTAAACTCCATGTGGGTTCTGTTCTTATCAGCATAAATTTTCTGCCTATCTTGGGCAGCCTTCAAATTCTGCTTAATCTTTAGTATTTTCTCTTCCATTTCCTTGAGCAACTCTGGCCCAATCACTACCCTATCAGCTGGGTTGTCCTAGATTATTGGTCTGTTGCACTTTCTGCCATAAAGTGCTTCAAACGGGCTCATATTCAGTGATACTTGATACCCATTGTTGTAGGAAAATTCTATCAAGTGTAGGTATTCTTCCCATTTATATGTTTTTTCCATCACATACATCCTTAGAATGTCCTCTATCACTTGGTTCACCCTTTCTATTTTCCCATCAAACTCAGGACGATAGGTTGTGCTGAAGTTCAGATTTGTTTCGAACCCTTTGAATAACCCTCTCCAAAACTTTGAGGTAAATTATGGGTCTTTGTCAAACACAATTGTCTTGGGAATACCATGCAATCATGCTACTTCCTTCATATAGATATCAACAACATTAGTTTCCTTGTGAGTAGTTTTCAATGGAATAAAATGGGCAGCTTTTGTAAGCTTATTCATCACCACCATGATGGAATCATGTTGCTTTCTTGTTTTGGGAAATCATGTGATGAAATCCATTGTCACCACTTCCCACTTCCACTCAGGAATGGGTAAAGACTGTAGCAACCCTATTGGGTGCCTATGTTCATCTTTGAACTTCTGACACTCCATACATCTGGCGATGTATTCTGCAATTTCCTTCTTCATACCTTGAAAAAAGTAATGACTCTTGACTGTTGTCACTATTTTCTTATATCCAGGGTGTCCAGCATAAGGCACATTATGAATTTCTTTCGAGATCATAATTCTCAATTCCTGGAAATTAGGTACATAAATTCTATTTTTGTACAGGAGTGTTCCATTAGCTTTCAATTTATAATATTCAACTTTTTTCTGCATTTTACCTTGCTGCAAATTTGTTACCGGTTCCATGTACTGCAAATCTGATTTTGTAGCCTCCACAATTATTTCTTGCAAATCTAATTGGTACATGATAATGCCTATAGCATGTAACTCATGCACTCTCCTGTTAAGTGCATCAACCACTTTATTATCCTTTCCTTTGATATACTTGATATCGAAGTCATACTCACAAAGGAATTCCAACCATCTACTCTGCCTAGCATTCAAGGTTTGTTGATCAAACAAATACTTCAGACTTTTATGGTCTATCCTCAGTTCAAACCCCCTTCCCATGTGGTAGTTCCTCCATTTCTTTAGGGCGTGCACTATGACTGCCAACTCCAAATCATGAGTTGCATAGATATTTTCATGTTCCTTCATCTTCCTAGATTCATAACATACCACAAATCCATTCTAACTGAGGACTTCCCCCGGTCCTTCTTTGCATGCATTTGTACACACTAAAAAATATTCATTTGGATCTGCAATCCTCAAGATTGGAGCACTAGTTAACACCTGCTTCAAATGCTAGAAGCTCTTTTCACACTCTTCTGTCCACTGAAATTTTACCCCCTTCCTTTGCATTGAAGTGATTGGGTGAGAAATTTTCGAAAACCCTGTGATGAATCTCATGTAATAGCCAGCTAGACCCATAAAGGATCTGACTTCTGTCACATTCTTAGCTTTTGACCATCCTCTAATGGCCTCTATCTTCTAAGGGTCCATTGTTATCCCTTCCTCTGAAATGATATGTCCCAAATAATGAATATTCTTTTGATAAATTAGCACTTTCCCAATTTGGCAGACAACTGATGCTCTCTTAGCACTTGCAACACCATCCTTAGATGATGTTCATGCTCTTCCTCTTACTTGGAATACACCAGGATGTCATCAAAAAAGACTATGACAAACTTGTCTAGATATTCTCTGAGTACACCATTCATTAGGCACATGAAAACAATGGGTGCATTTGATAACCCAAATGTCACCACTGTGAATTCTTAATGACCATACCTTTTTCTAAAGGAATTCTTGTTGATGTATTCATCATTTATCCTTACCTGATGGTACCCTGACATGAGATCTATTTTTGAAAATATCTTGGCATCCTTCAACTGATCAAAGAGATCATCGATCATTGGCAAGGGATACTTTTTATTTATAGTAACTTTATCCAATTGTCTGAAATCGATGCACAATCTCAATGTCCCATCTTTCTTCTTCATGAACAAGACTGGAGAACCCCAAGGTGACACACTTGGGCGTATATACCCCTTCTTCAAAAGTTCTTCAAGCTGCATTTGCAACTCCTTCAGCTCTGGTGTACTCATTATGTAAGGAGTTTCTGGTACTGGAGCTGCTCCAGGCATTAGGTTTATTGAGAAATCAATATCTCTCTTTGGGGGTAGTCCGGGTACCTCCTTGAATACATATTCAAAATCTTTCAGGACTACATGGTCTTCAATATTTGACACCTTATCCTTAGGTGCTTCCTCCATATGGGATGAAAATATTTGATAGCCCTTCCTGTAGCACTTTTTCAGCTGCATTGCTGAGATTTCTCTAATAGTCACTACCCTTGGGATTCCCTACACTTTCCTTGGGTTTCCTTCCTCATCCAGGAAAGTGAATTCCTTGTTACGACAATATAAGATGGAATGGTGCTGGTCCAACCAATCCATCCCAATTATACAGTCATAGGAACATAAAGGTAATATGTTCAATTCATCCCTTGTGCTCAGTCCATTCATGTCCACTGAACAGGACTTAACCAACTCAACAACCTTTCTCTTGGCTCCTATAGCCAGCTGCACTAACCAATATTTTCCATGCTTTATTATTGGCAAATGAAAACTTTCCACCATTATAGGATCTATATAACTATGACTAGCTCCTGAATCAATTAAAATAGTAATGGTTTGGGTCTTGATCATACCTTCCACTTCAATCATATGTGATTGATATTATTATTACTTGTTGTCCAGGGATGCATATATCCTTGATACACTTCATCCCATGTCCTCCACTATTTCTTCTTGCTAAACATTGTGCACAGCTCTCACTTTGTCATTTATGTGGGGGAAATCTTTGTACCTATGATTTCCTTTACAACCCCAACATTCCATAGGTGGTTGTCTTGGCATTTTCCCACCTACTTCAGTCTTTCTGGGCTCTCTAAAACCTGGTTGTCCCTAAAGGCTATTTCTGAAAAAGGATGGCTTAGTTCCCTTCTTCCTCTGATCCATATTGAATTTCTTCTTGTCTTCCCAATATTTTTGGAAAGTTGGCTTTCCTTTATGCTGATCATATAGGCATGTTTCTCTCCTTATGGTTTCTTCCATAGTTTTAGGATCATCATATTGCATCTTGTCACTAATGAAAGATGGCAGTCCACTCAAATATATTTGGATTTTGACAGTCTCATCTTTGATGAAAGGAACATACTTCAACAACTCTAGGAATCGTCTTCCATACTCATCTATTGTCATGCTTCCTAGCTTAAGTTCAAAGAACTCTTTCATCTTTATGTCATGGTATCTCTTATTCAAGTATTTATTTTTGAAATACTTCTTGAATTCCCTCCAAGTAACATTTTTCTCTTTAATGTGTTGCACCTGCACAAGATGGTCCCGCCACATGGATGCCTTTCCTTTTAGATGATACATTTCAATTCTCCCTTCAGCATGAGAGGAGTAATTCTGTAGTTAGAAATATTTCCTCATGCCAAGCAGTCATGTCTCAACATATTCCTCCCTCTTGTGCTCTACATCAAATGTAGGAGGTTTAATCTTGTTCATTTCACCCTTCATCCACTCCAAATATCCTATGATTTCTAGTAGGATATGGGCTTGAACTACAGTGTTCCCTCCTCTTGGAGTGCCCTTGGGAGTGATGATGGTGTCTACCAACACTCCTTGATTTCCTCTTCTCTTTAGGAAACCCGTGACTTCCTGATTTATTGGAGCCACTCTCCTTATCCAATTTCTTTTTTATCCTTTCCAGGCTCTGTATCAACTTTATGTTGAATTCTCCCTATTTTTCCCTAGCTTTCATGAGCTTTATGTTATCTTCTCGGTGAGTCTGGACATCTTTCTACAATCTTTTAATGATTTTCATCATGTCCAAGTTATCGTATTTTTCCATTCCGTGACCATGAGAGTTTGATACTTCTTTATCCAACTGATCGACGGCTTGTAATCAATTATGCACCCTCCCCTTTCCTTTCTGCCTTTAACGATGGGGGGTCCCTCCACTTCATAACATAGCACAATTCTTCCAGAGAGTCTGGTCTCCGGATTGCGGCATCTGGTGCCATGTGTCCTTTGGGCCCGAGGATTTGAATGTTCAAACACTAACATGTCACATCAATATTTACCCCTTTCAAATTATGGGGGCATGCATTAGCAGTTTTGGAGTAACCCGCCTATCGCTCCACAATTCCTCGGATGCTAACATGTAACCCCTTGGTAAAACCATGGTTTGGATTGTGGGGCCACCTTGGGGAATTAACTCCCATGCAACTTGGTTCCCCGCAATGCCTCGTGTTCATCGATCTTGATGTATCGTGATCAACGCCAGTGTGGGCCCGTCATATATTTACCTTTAACTATGTTATGTAACCTCAGGGCCCCACTAACGATGCTCATACGGAGTGCCACGTGGCAGAATAATAACAGCTAACATGTGGCTCAATTAGATGGGTGACACGTGTCATTTTCCAAATGGCATTTCAATATTCCACGAGTTCGAAACCCACTGACACATGGCACACAACCCATGTGTCCACGTTAATCCAAGTGACGTCATCATGAATCACTACTTCATCTCTTCAGGGCTTCGGAGATTCGGGCTTCGGGAGTTCTCGTACCAGCATACACTAATTTTCATGAACGTCGAAATCCAAAAAAAGATAATGTGATGACACATGTCCCTATTGATGGACAGTCTGGATTAACTCCGGACTTCGGAGCTCCGAGAGCTCCAGGATTTTTCTCTCTACCACAATCCACTACTCCTGAACATCGAATTCGCAAATAATTTAATCATCTGACATGCATCTCTTTGACAAATGGTCTGAATTGGCTCCGAACTTCGGAGCTTCGGGACTTCAGCCTCTTCCGCTCTACAACAAATAACTTCACCGAAGTCTCGAATTCTGAAGGACTTACAGGTTAACCCTCCTGTACTTTTCTCCAGATGTGATGGTCATGAATTGTCCTCCTTCTCCTAAACAGATCCTATGGCCCACATTACCCTACAGCCCAATACCACGTTTGTTGTGGTTTTATAATACTGCTACACCTCCTGAGCTTCATAACATGGCTAAGGTAACCTATTGGCACTCATGAATGTTTTGAGGTTCAAAATTTGTTCCTTTGACACAATTTCCACCTAAAACCTTGGTTCCATTGACCAATTATCCAACCCATCCAGGCTCGGTGATTGAACCTTGGCTTTGATACCATTTTGTAATGTCCCCAGCCACCAACAGGCTGGGAAATGCCACTACTCGAACACTTCATGTAGCTCTAATACCATTTTGTGGTATCCCTGAAACATACATATATATATATATATATATATATATATATATATATAATGCATTTCTAATGAATTTAAAACAAATAACACAGAATTACTTCTACCATATAGACTCCTATGGAATTGACAGTAATTCATACATGCAACGGAACACATGATAACATTGCAAGAATCACAGACATGCATAACATACAACATATCTTCTAATACATAGATCCATGCGGAAAATAACAATAATCCCATACATACAACATATACGGGCCATACTCATCAATATAAACATAAACGATACACAGCATGTAATGAACATAGAAGTGGTACTTATATTTTTATGGAGGACCACCAACTACGTGCAAACCTTCCACAAACCTCCCAACCTTAGACCATGTTGCTCATCACTCTCAGCAGTGGGTCACCCCCGAGCTAGGACTAAACTCCACCGAGCAAGGGATTCGTAGGCTAGGTAAGGTCAATAGGAAAGTCACACAGTTAAGATAAAGGATTCTCTACCAGGAGCAACTTATGCCCACTTCTCATAGACTCTCATTCCCCACGTGCTTGTCCCGCCCCAGGAGTATACACCTTCACTCTCACATAGTCCATCGGCTTCTCCACCTCCCTTTTGGGGATTCAGCAATAGGCTGGACCAAAATTATTAGAGCTCTATAGCAGCTATGGGACTCCCTCGAGGAGAACTCACTTCCTCAACACACTCTCTCACCTGGAGAGAGTTGCTCACAGGGTTGACAACCTACTTTTTCAATCCACAACAACCTCTCTCACCTGGAGAGATAATTTCTCACAAGCCTGACAACCTACCTCTTCAACCATGGGCTTGACAACCCACCTCTTCAAACCAAAATAGCAAATTCGGGTAAGGAAAGGGATGGATTAGTAAATTACGGAGGTGCACAATGGCCACGGGTTTGGGAATGGCATAATTGGATGGTTGTGTGCTTGCTCAGTGCATGAGTGAACTCGTGAGGAGAGATGGGGAAGATTGGTCTAGCATAGCGAAGATGATGAGAGCGTGAGAGCCAAAACTGTATGTGTGAGTGAGTGAGTGAGTGCCCCCCCTTAAAATTGCATGTGCTTGAGCTGACACATGTCGCTCATGAAGCACGTTCCTTTCCATTTGGAAGTCATTCCCTCTTCCCAAAGGAACTTAGGATAAAAACATATCCTTCTAATCAGATTTTGGAATAATAATAAATTATTATTCTCTTGGACTTAATCCCTTACGCTTATCCCCTCTTTCCAACCTCTCAACCTCGTCTCCCTTACCCAGCCTAATGGAGCTTAGTCCCCCATACTCTTTCTTCATGGTCGGTCTACACGCATCAATGTTTTTATATTAATAATATGAATATTTACATGTACAAAATAGGCTCCTGGCCTTTAGCAACTAGGCTCTCTGGACTAATAAACACATAAGCCCATAGCTTATAATTGCTTGGCTTACCAACCTACAAAACATGTTACAATTCATAAATACAACTGGGGCTCGTCCTTGGGGATATTACAGATAGGATTAGGGGAGGATTTTTCCAATCATTGGGCCAACCACATAAGAGAACTAAAAGTTTTCAATATCTGAATAACAAAAAGGGAAGATAAATTGGTCTGAAAAAATGCTCCACATGGCATTTACACCCCAAAATTAGGATACTCTCAACTCAACATAGATATTCAACAGATGGAACCTTCATGGTGGTGGAGGGGTTTATGAAAGATTAAATTCCCTTTAAAAGCACACATTTTTATTTGGTGTCTGATCGTAAATAAGATACCCAATTGGGACAGGATGAAATAAAGTAATATGGAGGGCCTGGGATGGTGCTATTTATGCAAATCCGATGAGGAATCAATGACACATATCTTCATCTTCTTCCCTTTTGTAAAAAAAAATTGGAAAGAGTGATATAGATCTTTGGGGAAAGCATACATCTAGTAAGGACAATCAGTTGAAGAGAAATGGAAGGTGTGGCTCTCACAACCCATGAATCGATGCATAAAGTCTCTACCTATGATCATAAATTGGGGAGCTTGGCCAGCTAGAAATGCTTCCATTTTTCAATATAATACTACCCTACCAGAGATTATAACATCCAAAGGCCTTAGTATTTTATCTCACTTTCTGCAATAAAAAGGGGCTAGCACTATGTGAATCATACAAGAAGAACATGTGGATTTCTCAATGTCGTGGGATTTCTTTTACGAGGCTTCNGGGGTGCATTTCTACATATTTCAAGTAGACACTCATTTAAAATTAAAATGGGGTTTTTTTTGGTACAAACAACTATGTTGAGTTAATGGCCCTAAAATTATTATTTCTCTTTTTAGGGGAAAAAGGAGTGAAATCCCTTCATGTTTTTGGAGATAATATGCTAGTCATAAATTGGACCAGAAAATCACAGAATTGTCACAACATTGTGTTGATTCCTTTGCCTGATGAAGTTCTCAAAATTCTGGACATGTTTGATTCTCTCTTTACAGAATGTATACAGGTAACATAACTTAGAGGTCGACTCACTCTCTAAAGCAAGCCTACAACTGGATAATGGGAAATGGATGATCTCATAAATAAAATGTGATTCACAACATGAGTTCTATCACAGGTTGTTCATTGATCTTCCTCGCCCCTCGGATCCGTTTGTGTAGTAAAAAGTCTCTCCTTTTGGTTCTTGTTTAGCAATTTCATGTTATGATAGATACTTTTGACTAGATTATTGTCTTTTCAATATATATTTGAAAAACATCTTCTTTGATCCAAGTGGATATCGTTCACCACCCACCTCTTCTAGTTGGTTCACATACAACTTTCATCTTGGAAGTTAATTTTTTTTTTCTATATTTTCGGGTCCTAAACTTTCGAGGCCATTTTGAGGCCCTAAACAACGTTTATTTGGCCCACCAGAGTCACAGTGTAGATGAAGTTAGAGTGTGATTCCATACTTTGTATTCCTCAGATAGACATTTCCAACAGGTTATCGTGTGCCTAAAATGGAGATCGTATGCAAAAGTTACAACCCCGAGAAGTTGATGTACCAACTTACCCCATCAGGGCCCACATGACTTTTGGTGCTTCATCTCCTAGGGTTAGTTTTTTGGATGTATAGGGTTTTATATTTACTTATTGATGATAAAAAGGCTTGGAGGCCTCATTGTAATGGGCTCAGATTAATGTGTGTAGCCACCACATCTCTTCTCAGAGACTAGCTACAATCATTCGAGCAATATTGTTTTCATTCTGCATTTTATAGTTTCAACATATTTCTTATTTAATAGAAGTTAATTTCCACGAAATCTATGTTATTGTTCTATGTATATCAGTGTTAATGTTATATATCTACGTTTCATTTTGTTCCACTCATAAATCTGGATCAGTGGTATTAGAGCGGTCTACTCTTCATGTGTTTCTTTGTGCATGTCCCCAACAAGGTCCAAGTATAAGCAGTTGGGACTCGAACCAATTGAGCCTTTGCAAGATCGGCCTCACCGAACCTGACGACCACCCATGGGGGAAGAAAAGAGAGATGATGGGGTGGGAGATCACTTTAAACTTTTGCTTGAAGAATCCCTCTCACGACAAAGGAATGAGATAATGGATAACTTTGTGCAAATCCTTTGATGACTTCCAACAAGTGACACATCTACCTCAAGCGGAGGTGCCACCCCCTTCAAGGTACAAATAAATTTTGATATTCCTATATTTGAAGGTCAAATATATATGGATGTTGTATACAATAGTTAAACCTTCTAGAAGGGTATTTTTTTGTCCACAACTTTTCCGATAGAGAAAATATTACATTTGCACTCCTCAAGGTTGTCCCCCATGTCAAATATTGGTGGGAGATTTTATGTGACCAAAAGGAAACAGATGGATATACATTATTTGTAGTTGCACCCACTTGGGGTTCCTTTAGGGATGTTATTATGGAACAATACTACCATGTTGGAAGTTATGACGGCTTATATACAAGATGGACCACACTGTGGTAGGAAAGGGACCAAACAATGCTAGAGTTCACCAATGTCTTCCATACCTTGCGCACCAAGCTGGGTATCAAAGAATATGAGCGAAATCTAGTGCTCAAGTACCATGACAGTCTATATAGATACATCCATACAAAAATGGATTTTCTGTACATTTTGTCCTTGGGAACTGCCTATCAATGTGTTGTCAAAATCGAGCAGAAGCTTAAACAAAAGAAGCGAAATTTTGGGTCTGGAAACCACTCACAATAGAAGCAAGGAAAAGGAGACCCCAACCCGCAGAAAAAAGTGTAGAGAAAGGATGGATAGCCTCAGGACAACCAATCCAAACCGCAAACAAAGAAGGACAATGGGAAGACAAAGAAAGACACTGGTAAAAGGTGAGAGTTCCATAATATCCCCTAGCATAACATCGTTGAATGTCGCTCAAAGCAGTCATTGGTGGCTGAGGTGAAAGCCTCTGAATTAGATGCAGGCTCCGACTCTGACTCATAACCAGAAAAAAGGGAGACGGGTCATTGATGCAGAACCAAGTGCCACCATTGCTACCACCACCAAGGTCCATCCTGATGAACTTAATGAACCAGAGGAAATTGAGTGACTCTTTCATTCACAGATGTGGGTGAAAGGTACCCCACTTCACTTCATCATTGATAGCAATAGCCAAAAGAACCTCATCTCATTATAGATCATCAAGTGGTTGGCTCTGTCGATAACACCACACCCACAATCATACACCATCATATGGCCCCACCAAGGGAGAGATCTTCCCGTCAACAAACATTTCTGCTTGACCTACAACATCAAGCCCTTCAAAGATCAGGTATTGTGTGATGTCTTCCCCCTTGAATTTTGTGATTTTATTTTGGGCCAACCTTATTTATGGAAACATCATGTTGTATATGAGTTTAGGCCTCGTAGTGTTACTATTACTTTGGACAAGAAATTATACATGATACCTGAGGTAGTCCCATCTACCGCCATTTACTTAATCTCTACCAAGAAATGTAGGAAGGTCATCTCTCAAAATAGAAAGTTTTTATTCTTCGTGATTCACACTCAAAGTGAGAAAAAGGTTGCATCCAAATCCATGGCCTCTGTGATAGGTCTCTCCACACAGTAGAAACAAGTAGATAAGGTTTTGGAAGAATACAAAGACATATTCTCCTCACTCACTAGGTTATCTTTGCACTATCAGGTCAATCACTCAATTGATATGACCCCTGGTGCACCACTACCCAATGGGAAAGTATATCACCACTCTTTGTTAGAAAATCAGGAAATCAAGCGCCATATTCAAGAGCTGCTAAAAAAGGGGCACATCCACCCAATCTCATCACCTTATGGAATCCCAATCATGCTTGTGTAGAATAAAGATGAGTCCTGACAACTCTGCATTGATTATCGGGCCCTAAATAAGATCACAATCAGGAACCAATACCCAATTCCTCGAATTGGCAGTCTCCTTGACCAACTCAAGGGGGAAAAATACTTTAGTAAGATTGATATGAAGTCCGACTACCACCAGGTCTGAATAGAGAAGAATGATGTATGGAATATTGCCTTCAAGTCCAAAGAAGGTCTTTTTGAATGGATGGTCATGCCCTTTGGCTTGACAAATTCCCCAACAAATTTCATGAGGATGATGGAAAATATCTTTCTACCTTTCATCAATTCTTTTGTGGTGGTGTATTTGGATGAAATCCTCATCTTTAGTAAGAATTGGGTGAAACACTTGCAACACAGTCAACATGTTTTGCACACTCTACAAAAACACAAGCTATATGCAAATTTGGAAAAATCCTCCTTCAGCATGAACATGGTCCAGTACCTAGGCTACATTGTTGATGAGCATGGGGTGCATGTCGATATAACCAAGATCCAGTTCATTTGTGAATGGTCAGCTCCGACCACAGTCGTTGAGCTTCAAATATTCTTAGGCCTTGCCAATTTATATCGCAGGTTTGTGTTTGGATTATCCCACATTACATGGGCCCTTAGCCAAGTGACCATGGGTGGTGGCAAGGAAAAATTCATGTGGGTCCAGTCGCAACAACAAGCGTTCAATGATTTGAAGCAACACTTGTGCTCAACCCCGATGCTCTCATTACCTGACCTGAAACATCCTTTTGAGATTGACACGGATGCTTCACACTATGTTGTGCGTGCAGTTCTCACTCAACATGGAAATCTCATGGCCTATCATAGTGAGACATTATCAGCTATTGTTTTTAAGTACCCCACTTATGATAAGGAAATGTACTCCATTATACAATCCTACCGCCAGTGGAGACATTACATTCTCGGGAAGGATATAGTCATCCACACTAATCATAAGCCTCTATGGTTCATGCAGACACAAGGAGAATTGTAGAATGACCACCATCAGAAGTGGTACACATACTTTCAACAGTTACATCTCAACATCAAGTATAAGACAAGGAGAACCAACCACGTCACTGAATGCCTCAGTCGCCCTCTAGTTGTTTCACAAACCACGATGCTACAATCTTGTGGATATGAGACCTCTGGATGGCCCCAAATCTATGAGCGAGATCCTAACTTCTCCACTACCTACCAGATGTTGGGTAAAAACATAGATGTCATTGATTTTCATTTGCAGTATGGGTTGTTGTGTTATCTGGGCCATATATTTTTTCCATCAAGTGAGCGAGCGAAGGTGATTTGGAAATCTCACTACAGTTGAGTGATAGGATACTTCGGCATATAAAATATAGTGGCAGTGTTGCAAAAAAAAATTTATTGGCTCAAACTTCGATAGGATGTCAAAAAGTATATCTAGTCTTGCACAACCTATGTCATTGCCAAAACGACGATTAAGAAACAAGGCATGTACACCCCTCTTCCTACTCCTGACAGGCCATGGGAATCTCTCTCGATGTATTAGATGTTGGGCCTTCCTTCCACCAAGCAGGGTAATGAATAAATTTTCATGGTGGTTGATCGATTTTCCAAGATGGTGATTCTAGTTGCCTCTAAGAAGAGAATCATAGTAGAGGCCACTACCAAGCTATTTTTAGAATGAGTGTGGGTAAATTTTGGGATACCATAAACCAGCGTCTCTAATCGGGACAGTGGGTTCCTCAACACATTTTGTTCGAGCCTCTAGTCATGGTTGGACAACAAGCTCACCAAATCCACGATCTCCCATGGATGTTGCACTACCCCTTGTGTCCACATGGGCATAATCATCCCATGCAAAAACCAAAGCTGAGAAAGCCACCTGGTTCATTGAACGAATCCAACACATCCACTAACAGGTTCATGATATTTTGCAGAATTCTAATGCCAAGTACAAGTAGCACCATGATCAACATTGGGTATCACACAAGTTTCAGGTGGGAGATAAATTTTGGTTGCACTTGCAAAAAGAACGCCTTATAGAACCCCATCAAAAGCTTTGTCCACTTTGTTATGGACCTTACACCATCACCAAGGATGTGGGTGACAATGATTTTGATTTCAACATTCCCCCCTTCCAACTAGCTCACATACAACTTTCATCTTGGCAGTTATAGTATCTTGGCAGTTTTTTTCTAGCTTTTTGGGTGTTGCACCTCTTTTGTCACCTAAATGAGCAAAATAAGGGTGCTTACAAGCCCAGTTGGGTCAGCTAGACAAGACAACAGTAGAGAAAAGAGTTATAAGTATAAATCACAAAAGATAAGCAAAGAATTAAACTAAGAACGATAAAAGGAATTAAACTATAGTGCATAAGGACATTAGAACAAGAAACAAACAAGACTCATGCCACCAATGGAAACGATTATATTAGTGGAAAGAAAACACCAAAGAGAAAGGGAGACTTTGGGTCCCCTCTTCCTCCAAGGGAGGGCTATTGGACCTCCAAATATTTAGCTCTTCTTACAAGTGAGGAACTAAAATGAAATGGTGAAGAGAATCCAAATCACATCCAATATATAGGTGATATGAATGGCTAACTAAAATGGTGCTAGCATGCTCTTGATGAGGAAAGGGGATCCTTCAAGAGAATATCAGCAGCATAACAATACAAATGAATTCCTTGAAAAATAGTGCACCCATGGCTTCCTTTTATAGAATAGATTTGAGGTATTATGCAACCAATTCTTAGTGTGAATAAGGGGCCCTTTAGGGCACCTTTAGGTCTTTGACCAGCCCCCTAGTCGGATTCAGTTGAGATTTGGATCTCAAATCGACTTGGAAGCTAAACCAGAAGTGGTTGGAAGGCTGACCAATATCATAAATGCATCGTTTTGAGGTGTGCGCGGCTTTTTGCATCCACAGTCATGCATCGGGCGCATGTGCACTTTTTCGATGTTATCTAGTTGTCACACGTGCGCACGCACCTTGGGTATTTTTAGCACATGTTGATTTTATTGTTGGTTGTATAGTTTTGGACCTTTTGGAGATGCATTTTTGGCCCATGAGTGTGTAGAAGTTTCAATACAAATAAAGTATTTCCTGTGATTCTCCTGATCTAACAATTATATGCCACTGTTAAATACAGAATCGATTCTACTATTATTCTTGCGGAAACTAAACCACAATCACAAAGTGAAATATCAAGAACACATAACACAAAAGTTTTATTGGGAAAGCGTAAAGATAAAAACCCCACTATCATATATTATGTATATCATGGATCATCAAACAATCTCATACAAAACTCTAATCCAAGAGCTCTCAATACAATACAATCATCTCACACTGTCATAAAAAAATTGACAAATTCATTTGCCAATTCTCTATGTCCAGACAACATGCCTCCTCTGCACAATCCCTGCAATTAGAATTCTCACAATGAATTCGAATTGCCTAGTTTTCACATGCTCATGAGCATATCCACTGCATGTGTGATTGCATGAGTTCACTTCACTCAAATCACAACTGATAGCCAAACTGTCTCTTTCACATGTTATCTCAACTAGGTCTCCACTGGATCTGACATGCATGTAGTTAACTATGGTGAATCTTCAGTTGCATGTGAGTTCAGTGATTGTGAATTAATGAATAATTAATTCACTGAACTCTCACTAGTACAAGTTTAGTTACAACTAGTACAACTGAGCTTAACTCACTTAACTACACTTATAATTCTGTTACAACTCCAAATCACTCAGTAATAAATGAGATAATAGATTAATATTTATTGTCCAATTTATTTAAGGGAAAAGTAAATTAGACACATGTTTCTTGTTGACTTTTCAACACTCCCTCTGAACAAGAAAGGGATTATCCTTCACCCCAATCCTGTCTCTATGATATTCAAATTTGCTCCTAGTGAGTGCCTTCGTTAGAATGTTTGCATCCTGATCTTCCGTAGGAATGTATTGAAGCAACATGATCTTTCATTGCACACAATCTCTGAGATGATGATATCGGATATCTATATGCTTAGATCTGTCATGAAACACAGGATTAATCGAGAGTTTAATGCAACTCTGATTATCACAATAAATCACTATTTGATCTAAATGAGAACCAAACAAACCAACTAAGATCTTTCTCATCCAGATAGCCTCACATGCATCTTGACTCGTTTCCAGGTATTCCACTTCCACTGAAATAAGTGCCATGGATCTTTGTTTCCTTTTGTACCAAGAAATAGTTGTAGATCTAATACTAAAGATCCCCTCTGATGTGCTCTTTTTGTCTGTTGGGCTGCCCGCCCAATCTGCATCCGTGAAGCCATGCAAATTCACCTCATCTGTCTATTTGTACCATAATCCATACTCATATGTGCCCTTCAGATATCTCAGGACATGCTTACCCGCCTTCCAAAAGAGTTTGGTAGGATTAACCATCACTTGACTTAGTTGGTTAACCGCATAGCAAATGTTTGGTCTCGTGTTCACTAAATACATTAGCAAACCTAATAACTATCGATAGATAGTAGCATCCACTACCTCTCCATAAGTAACATCCTCTTTCCTCCAGTTTCTTGGAAGAGGAGTATCCATGGGTTTGCATCCTTCCATGTGAAACTTACCTAGTATCCCCCTTGCATACTTGCCTTGAGACACAAAAATTTCACCATCTCGCTTCCATATTTCCAATCCAAGGAAATAATGAAGAAGGCCCAAATCCTTCATCTCGAACTCCTTTGCAAGGTCATCCTTGCATGAGTGTATCAGCTGCTCATCACCAGTCAGTATTAAATCATCAACATAAATCACAATGATTAAGAGGTTACCCTCCACCAAAATTTGGTATAGGTTTGCATACGCTTCACTTTTGGTGAAGCCCAATCCGATGAAATAGTTGTCTATCCGAGTGTACCAAGCACGAGGTGCTTGCTTCAGCCCATACAGTGCTCTCTTGAGTCTGCACACATGTGACTCCTTGTCAAAGGTCTCAAAACCTTCTGGTTGTTCAATGTACACTTCTTCCTCAATGATCCCATTGAGGAACGCAGTTTTTACATCCATCTGATGAATGCACCAGCCCATCTGTGTTGACAGTGCAAGGATGTATCTTATGGAAGAGTACCTTGCGACAGGTGCAAAGGTCTCATCATAATCTATCCCCTCTATCTACAAGAAGACTTGGTCCACAAACTTGTCCTTGTATTTCTCCACACTCCCATCACCAACTTTCTTTACCTTGTAGATCCATCTCAAACCTACCATTGATTTGTCAATCAATCTTGGGACAATTTCCCATGCACTTTTTTTGACAATGGAGTCATACTCCTCTACCATAGAATCAACCCAAGTGGGGTCCTTCACTACTTATTGAAAGGAATATGATTCAGTCACAAAACATTTTCTCATGAGAGCCATGTATCCAACAAATCGATCAGGAGACTATCTCTGTCTGCACTGTGAAGTAGGGGCTCCTATATTCTGTGCAGCATCTAGTCTCAACCTTTCATCTTTCGTGGTGTGCTTTCTACCATTTCTAATGGATGGCTCTGCTTGAGTGGTTTCCTCCACTCCATTAACCTCCTCATTTGGCTGATCCACATCTTGAGACTCATCTTTGGGAACCAGTAGTTCCTCTTCTGCATGCAAGTCTAGCTCTCTCTCAAGCGACAACCGCATGGCTTTCCCCTCATCAAATTTTATATCTCGTTGCATAACATTCATCTTACTGTTTGGAAAATACACATGATAATTATGGGGTGCTTCTGTGTACCCCAAAAATATCCCAACTTCAACAGTCGGTTCCAGCTTCTTCCTGGAATCCTTGGTCACATGCACATAAACAGATGAGCCAAAAATTTTAAAATGAGAAACATCAGGTTTCTTACCAGTGAAAGCTTCTTCAGGTGTACTCATGCCAAGTATTCTATGAGGACATTGGTTTTGCACATAAATCGCAGTATTGCATGCTTCTGCCCACAAATGCACTGGTAGGCCCTGATCATGCAACATCGCTCGTGCTACACCCACTATCGTTCTGTTCTTTCTCTCTGCGACCCCAATTTTTTGTGGGTTATGAGGCGCTATGAGTTCTCTTCGAATTCCTTCTTTGTTGCAGAAGTCTTTGAATTCGTTAGAGATGTATTCTCCACCATTATCGCTCCTTAGAGCCTTCACTTGCTTCCCCGACTCTTTCTCCACCAATTCTTTAAACTCACAGAACTTTTATAATGTTTGATCCTTCTTCTGCATGAAGAATATCTAGCATTTACAAGAAAATTCATCAAAAAAAATAACATAATACCTATGTTTTGTTGTTGAAGCAACCAAGAATGGTCCACACACATCTGTGTGAATTCTCTCCAGGATCACCGAAGCACAATTCTCCTTTTCATGAAAGGTGGAATTTACATACTTCCCCAGGGTGCACCCCTTGAACTGATCTAACTAAGCAAGTATTCCCCTTGGAAGTCCAGTAGATATTTGTTGCATGATCTTCAAGGCTCCATGATGAATATGGCCCAATCTCCTGTGCCATAATTCTCCCTCATCCCAGCTCACCACTTTTTCTGCCTTTCCCATCATGGCACCTCAGTCATCTACCTCCATCATGTAGAGATTCTTAACTCGAATCCCTATCTTCTTGACTTGACCTATTGCTTTATGTCACAGGTAGGCTTTTCCACCACTAAAAAAAAAATCATAGCCTCTGTCCTCCAACATTGCGATTGAGACCAGGTTTTTATTCAGACCTGGAACATGCATAACATTTTTCAATTGAAATGGTTTACCTGAATCCCTCTAAAAGGTAATAGTGCCAATACCAGTCGCACTGTATCATCCATCGTCACCCATATCTATATGAATTCTGAGATCTTTCTCCTCCAAGTCACTGAAAGACTCTCTATCTCCCGTCATGTGGAAGGAAGCGCCACTATCCAAATACCACACCGATCCCAATGCACTTGATTCCATGCATGTGATCAAAGAGAATTCAAGTTCAAATTGTGAGACAAGAGCCTCACCAGTTGCAGCTCTAGCAACTATCTTGTTCTTCCTCTTCTATGGACAGTTAGTAACGAGATGCCTATGTTCATGACAGTGAAAACACTTCACTTTGGACAAATCCATCTTCTTGAATTTAGACTCGGATTTTGAATGGAATTTATTCCCTTTCCCTTTCCTTTCCTTGGCAGTCAAAGCACAATCCTCTTCATCATCACACTTTGATGAAGATCCATCTTTGGTGTTCTTCCTAAACTCCTCTTGCACTAGATCCAACCATACTCGTTCCCAATCTGGAAATTTTTCCCTTCCATTGATAGAGTCTTAATAACTGTGCCAACTCTTGGGAAGTCCTAGGAGAGCCAAGCTCACCAAATCATCAACAACAATTGTTATTCCCACACTTCCAAGATCATCCCGACATTGGACAAACTTTGTGAGATATTTTGGAATGGTGTCACCCTTCTCCATATTGATCTTCCTGAGTTTATCTTTGAGCACCAATTTCCTATGGTCATTGTTGTTTTGGAACAAATCCGTCAAAACCTTCCACATTGCATGTGGTGTGGTTTTCCCATGTAGACTTGAGATAATGTGGTCTCGTACTCCCTCCAACAGAATCCTCCTTGCCTTTTCCACTTTCTTTTTCCATGCATCAAGATTTGCAGTGTTTGTCGCATTCGGCTTAGGAACATCTTTGTCAATGTATTCCTTCAAGCCATTGTCTTCGAGTACTACTTCCATCCTGCACTTCCAAGTAATGTAGTTCGAGCTGCCCTCAAGTGCATACTCCAACCTCAAGCCATTGAAATACATTTCGATCTTGAATCAACTGTCGCACCAAGAAAATCCTTCAAATTCGAATGTTATCCAACCAAAAACTCAATTGTTGCAATCCCTCTTTCCCTGGGAGGTTTGCACCCCACCTGAGAGCAGCCTGAGGGAAGTTCGCACCTCACCTGTGTCTAGCCTGTGAACTTGTTGAGGGATTTCTCACTGTAATGCACAGTGGGGTGAGGGAAGTTCGCACCTCTCCTTTAAGCAGCCTGCAAGAATCTTAATGAAGTTTGCACCTCTCCTTTGAGTAGGGTGCAAGAATTTCTGCTCCTAGATATGTGCAAAGTTTTCAGTACTAAGGTTCGCACCCTGCCAAAGACGGGACCTGCGAAAATACTATTATGTTCGCACTCACTTCCGTGGCTCCATGACTCTGATACCATGTAGAAGTTTCAATACAAATTAAGTATTTCCTGTGATTCTCTTAATCTAACAATTATATGTCACTGTTAAATACATAATCGCTTCTACTATTATTCTTGTGGAAATTAAACCACGATCACAAAGTGAAATATCAAGAACACATAAAATAGAAGTTTTACCGAGAAAGAATAAAGCTAAAAACCCCACTCTCATATATTATGTATATCATGGATCATGAAACAATCTCATAAAAAACTCTAATCCAAGATCTCTCAATATAATACAATCGTCTCACACTATCATAAAAAAATTGACAAATTCATGTGTCAATTCTCTGTGTCCAGACAACCTGCCTCCTCTACACAATCCCTGCAATTAGAATTCTCACAATGAATTCAAATTGCTTAGTTTTAACATGCTCATGAGCATATCCACTGCATGTGTGATTGCATGAGTGCACTTCACTCAAATCACAACTGATAGCCAAACTGTCCCTTTCACCTGTTATCTCAACTAGGTCTCCACTGGATCTGACATGCATGTAGTTAACTGTGGTGAACCTTCAGTTGCATGTGATTTCACTGATTGTGAATTAATGAATAATTAATTCACTGAACTCTCACTAGTGCAAGTTTAGTTACAACTAGTACAACTGAGCTTAGCTCACTTAACTACACTTATAATTATGCTACAACTCCAAATCACTCAGTTATAAATGAGATAATAGATTAATATTTATTGTCCAATTTATTTAAGGGAAAAGTAAATTAGACACATGTTTCTTGTTGACTTTTGAACAGAGTAAACTAATGAGTGTTTTGAAGATGTTGGATTCCTGTAACCATTTGCAGATGAAATTCCGGTGATAATAGATGCCCCCTGATGTGTGAGGTTAGGAGCATACGTATAGTCGAAATACATCAATGTTTCTTCTACTGAGAGTACATGTGTAAGAAAGAGTGTTGTGGGGAGTGTCAAGAGCGATCCATTGGAAGGAGAGGGGAACCTGTAGGACCCAAGCCTTTCCCAAGGTGTGGGAGAAAAAATAAAACTATGTGAAAACAAGGCGGGCATGCCCCATGATCATGTCATGTAACTCAAAAAGATGTAATACAGTAACTGAAGTTGTGTTGTGGATGTAGATCACTGCAGTGCCCTTCGGGGTGGTTTGATAATAATAGAGGACAATTTTGATGGTGACCAAAACTCTGAAAAAAGGGTAAGGACACCTGTGAGAAGTGACAATAATGTGCAGACATTGATAGTCTATCAAATTTCAGAGGTCTTCAGTTAAGATAAAATAACTGCAATAGTCACAAAGTAAGACCCACCATAACATGAGATAGTGTTGAAGTCGAATGTTATGGGGGTCAACAATAGTATAGAACAATGGTGGTTTTCCCTATGTTGTCTGAGTATCCTCATTGTAAAGTTAATGAGAGTCAAGATATTGTCTCCCTTCTGGAAACCGTGTTGATGTCGACAAAAAGGGAGATGCAACTCCAAGAAGCAAAGAGCTTTCTGAAATCTAGTGGATGAGATTAGGAACTAATGAGGTATATGGACGAAGTCAAGATGTGGTAAAACTTCAGACTTCCCTTGGTTGGGGAGATATGCAAAGTGGCAACAACCATAAAATTGAATATAATGCCAGGGGGGCGACTAGACGAGGATGAGTTGTGCCAGAGGCATGACACAATGGACAAACACAGAGATCAAAAAGGTGTATGGGTTGTAAGATGCTTGGGGTTTTATGGATAGTGTCATTGATGTTGGGAAGTGAAAAATGACCCAACCAAGGGCGACAAGGGTTGCATTTCCAAAAAAATAAGGTCACTAAAGGCGACAATAGAAAGCTATGAAAATGCATAAAAAGGATTTGTACAATTATCAAAAGAACAAAAAATAAGTTGGGACAACTGTGCAAATACAGAAACGGGTGCCCCAGTGTAAGATGGCTTAGCCTAATGATGGCGCAAGTTGCTTGGAAAACAAGTGGAGGGTTAGGGCCCCATAGGTGGGTTTATGTATTAGGGAAACGTATGGAGGACAATCTATAGAGGGGAAAACTGATGGTGGATGAAATGGATGGTTAATGATACCGCGGGGGTGCACTCCGAATAGAACCATGATGAAGTGACCTGGGATTCCATTTGGGGTAGGTTAGCAAAATGAGGAGGAGTATGTGGCCGGTTCTTGTCATTATGTAAGACTATTGGGACTCCCATCCCTAAAGGGTGGCAACTGCATGAGTGTCAAAATGCCTAGGGGAGCTATGAATGGAACAACTCATGTGGGGGGGTTGCTACTAGGTGACATTATCGAAATGCAGTGAAGTTGATAGTACTACAGAGCTGGATATAGGGATCCTAGATGCAAAGATCGGAGGGTGTGACTAGGAAATGCATTTTGAAATTCAGAGGGAATGACTATATTCCAGTGTCGATGATATACCTGAAGGGATACTGCTGTCGTATGGTGATCAAGAACCTACACACATAAAAAACAAATACCCGACGTGAACAATATTGGAAGAGAAAATATCATATAGCAGTTATTCAATAATGTAAGCATGTGTACCTAAGCATAATATGAGAAAAATGTCCCCCAGGAGCTGAGGATGGAAAATGGCACGAGGAATGGAATTAGGTAGGTAACGGGGTCCTGACCTCGTGGCTAAAGATGGATCAAAAAACTGGCGCCCGGAGCTCTCAGAATTGAGTTTGGAAGTTTGGAAAAATGGACTATATATAGTTGTAGGGCCCACAAAGCCACCTCATTTGTACCTATGGTATTATTGAGTGGAAGAGCAATCTAAGAGGAGATTTGGAGATTTTGGGAGATCGAGGCAGTTGATTCAGGATCAGCGAGCTTCAAGTTAGTTGTCATATCCTTGTGCATAGAATTAGGGTTTTTGTTTTTGGGCAAGGCCTGTACGGAGGACCATAGATGGGTTTTTGTAGGTGTGGCCCCCCCAGTGCGCAGGCGATCGAGAATTTCACATGCACAGGTGCACGCCTATAATTTGGAAATCTGTGCATGGGGGTACCCGAATGGGAAAAATAGGCGTGCATGGCATGCACGTCTGTGCAAGGCACAACAGCGCATGCATGCCCATCTATACCTCTAACAGCTGCACATGCGTGTGCAACTATGTAGTGAACAGGTGCGCTATGATGCACGCATGTATGTGTGACAAGGGCACGTGAATGTGCCTCTGTATGGCCAACAGTCTCCCATGAGTGCACAACTGGGGGGTGAACAGGCGCACATGTGTGTGCGCCTATGGGAAAAATAGTCGTGCCTGTGAGGCAAAGCTGAAGGGTGTAAAAACTTATCTTTTTTGGAGTTTTTGAGGTTATGATGGCTAATCAAGTGTTGTATATGTGGGTGCAGGTGATCATTTGGAAGATTCCCATTCACTGGAGAGAGAGGGACTGGTCACGCCTGAGGGAGGCAGTGAGGCACAAGGAGCCGACAATCCGAGACATTTTGGCAGCATGTGGGCTGCTGAAGTTTTTTGAGTGTTCGCTAGTGCGGGAACAAGAGTATTTGTTGCAGTTTTTTATCAGGATGTGGAGCCCTGACCTGCATTGCTTTATGGTGTGGGTTGAGCAGCTAGCCTTCACTATGGTGGAGGATGTATATTTATTGACTGGGCTCCCTTTTCAAGGAATCCCATTACCAGCGGAGCCCGTAGTACCTGGGAATGGTTAGTTGGTTGTCTTAGCCCAGAGATATTGTTCGGGGGAGAACTTTATGTCGGGCTCCATGGTGAGTATTGGGGAGATGGACGCCCTTGTGCATCGTTGCATTGCAGCGATGATTGTGAGAGTCTACGGGTCTCTTGCAACTCAGCAGATCAGTGGAGGTCAGCTAAGGATCATGGACAGGGAACTGGTGAGCGAGCACTTCACCTGGGGCTTGATGTTCCATGACAAGATGGTAAGGCAGCTTGACAGGTGTCGTGCTTCTCACTCGGGGGAGTTTGCCTTTGGGTCTATCTTGGTGGCATGGTTTCTAGAGAGGGTATTTATGTTGCACCCCAGAGTGCTATTAGGTTCTCCTGGCATACAAGAGTCGCGACTGAGGCAGTGGGCGACGATCCTTGTTTGCCACAGTGGTGGGGAGGGTGGCCACTATTTCACAGCCGAGGCTACACAGGTGTGGCATCAGATGCCACAGATCATATTTTGGTATCCCTATTTTGTGGTGAACTTTCGGGATGATCCAAAGATGGTGTTACCACCAGGAGAGGTGTTCAACCACAGAGGTATGACATGATTTTTTGATGGTTTGATATTTAGATAGTATAGCATGTTTGTTATGTATAGATGGATGTTTATGCTACCATTTGTTCATTGTATGTGCAGATGTGGGACCTCGTGAACGCGAGGTGGAGTTAGTTATAGCACCATATCATCAGGGGTCGGTGAGGCCTCCGCGGGGAGAGTCGCAGGCAGGAGAGCGACGACGGTGGGATGATGTTGGGGTGAAGCCTGCTGAGGATGAGAGAGCCTCCAGGCAACGCCAATTCGATGACCCTGGTGCAGGACCATCACATGCTCCTCCAGAAAAGGT
The DNA here is from genome assembly GCA_009831015.1 of Picea engelmannii. Classification (NCBI taxonomy): domain Eukaryota; kingdom Viridiplantae; phylum Streptophyta; class Pinopsida; order Pinales; family Pinaceae; genus Picea; species Picea engelmannii. The sequence continues at coordinate 67,271 of ML796818.1, forward strand.
TGGGGGGGAGTTTGAGGATGTTCGTCACCACTTGGAGGCGGTGATACAGGGAGTGCCTAAGGGCATGTGGTCACAGATCCTGGATGAGGGAGTCCTGGAGTAGTGTGTGGGAATTCTAGTGGCGTTGCGGACCATGGTTCGGAGAGCGGTTGTAGAGGGGGCGACAATGACTGGGAGGCTGCCTTCAGGACCTGATGGACCCCTAGATGGTGGGGCCAGAGAGGGCCAGGTGGTGGAGCTTTAGAGGCGCCATGAGTGCCTCTATATTTATGTATTTTTTGTATCTATATAAACTGGCGAGCCCATTTTGTATATGGTGGTGTAGCACCATTTTGTATCTATAGGGCTAAGGTGATTTATCTACCTACGGATAGTGTACCAGATGTACTATTTTTTTTGTAAACATTGATGACACAATGACCGGTATATATATGGATGGATATACATTTTTGGGATCTTTGTGGTGTTCATTTGAGTTGATGTTTGTTAGTGATTTTTGATGGTGTCTAATCTATATGCTATTGATAGACTAGGTGTGATTTATGTATGCCTACTGGTTTCATGATGTGATAAATGCAAATCTAACACTAGGTTAGCCATATTATATGTTATTTGATTAAATTTTCTTGGAATGTGTGATGGAATCAAAATGTCGAGATCATATAAGTAGGCGAGAATGATTTGAGCTAGATCATGAAAAATGTATGTCATGGCGCGTTGGAAAGCGGCTCCTGCGTTCTTGAGGCCAAAAGGCATGACACGATATGCAAAAGTGCCCCAGGGGGTAGTGAATGTGGTTTTGTACTGATCGGCTGGGTGAATTTGAATTTGGTTGTAGTCAAAGAAACTGTCCATGAAGGATAGAGCCTCGTGACCAGCGCAATCATTGATAATTTGGTCGATAAAGGGCATTGGAAATTTGTCTTTGGGATAGGCGTGATTGAGATCACGGAAGTCCGTACAAACACGAATAGTGCCCTATTTTTTGTTGACAGGGATAGGGTTGGAGACCCATGACATATATGCTATGGGGTATATAAACCCTATAGTGTGTAATTTGTCAATTTTGGCCTTGATGCCCGCTGTTTTGGATGGGTGTAGCGGGCGTTGTTTTTTACGGATAGGTGTGATATCAGGTCAGGTGTCTATACAATGTTCAACAATAGAGGAATCAAGGCCAGGCATCTCTGTGTATGACCAAGCAAAAATGTCCCAATATTCCTAGAAGAGAGCTTTGTAGGTAGTGATTTCTTCAGGAGAGAATGTGGCACCAATGGTGATTTCCTCTATGACCCCAGATTTGATGGAAATATCGATTTTGATGGTGGGGGAAATATTGGCCATATTTCCTTCTTCAAAATCATTGGGGGAAGGGATAGGGTTTTTGAATCAATCTATATGCCCCGGTGGGATAAAATCTTTGGTTTCAACTGCGTATATGGGGTTTTGGTTAGGAGGCATGACAACTTTCTATGAAGGAAAAAGCTCTCTATGGTGGAGCGCATCTCATGGGCAATCGGGTTTAGTTAACTCCTCAAGGATGTCTTCGTCACAGTGAAACTATCAAAAATATAGGGGATCGAGAGGAGTAACTTTGGTGATGGTCACCATGGGGTTGTTTTCTAGTGGTGACGATGTAGAGGGGGTATCTCAAGGAGGTTGTGATGGTTTGCTCGACATAAACCAAATATTGAGATATGGTGGGTTGAAAATGGTAGTCGAGCATAGAATTTTCGTGGGGAAATGAATTGGAGAATTGGGGGGATTTGAGGGAAAATCCTCATATAAATCATCCAGGAACCATGGGGGAGTAAGGAGTGCCTCATGTTCCGGCAAGAAGATATGAACCACATCAAGTGATGGGTTTAGGGGTACTCACTAGTCCTGCTGGAGG
>ML796818.1:69211-85433 GCA_009831015.1 Picea engelmannii
GAATTAGGTCCAGTTGGTGGTGCATGTATTCAATGATCATAGAACATTGATATGTGAAATGATCAAGTGGTTTGCATAGAGAGAAGGGACATATCATACGTTCGTTGACTGCAGTCGTGACATAATGGATGTCGGTGATATGTTTTGGGGTGGGTTCTTGCTGAAAGCTCTGGCGTACAGTTGTTAGCGTCTGCCAAAATTGAGGTAACATTGGACAATGGTGTGTGTAATGGCCATATTCTGAACAGATGGTGCATGCAAATTTGGTTCGCAATCATTTACTATTTGTGTTAGGGGAGATAGCGGCAATACTAGAAGAAACGACGAGCGATGGTGGTGCTCGAGGGAGTTGAATTAGATTGCGTAGCTCGGGTAGAGATGGCCATTTGTTGGTGGGGTGTCCATATTTCTTGCATAGCACACAAGGAGGTTGGACACGTGGGTGAAGTGGAGTGGTGGGCTCTTTATTTTTCCATCTTCCCCCATCTGTAGCAGGGGTGCTGGTGAGTGGGAGTGTGGGTGGGATGGTGGGGGTAAGTATGGGAATCTGCATTAGGATTCCTTCTATTTGGGGATGGAGGGATGGTTGAGAGACCATCTCAAGTGGATGTAGATACCAGGCTGGGATTGCCAGCACCATATTAGGAAGGGTGAGTGTTGCGACTACCTGGAAAGCTTGTACACCTAGTGGGGGGTAAAAGAAAGGGATTTGGGTAATGGCTTGGGGTACTATTTCCCAAACCAGGATATGGCCCTGGGGGAGGGGAAGATCAGGAATGGGTAGAGATGAACAAGTTCTAGGAGATTCCTGAGGGAGGTATTCTGCCACTAGTGGGACATCAGGGGTGGAAGAGGTATCGGTGGGAGGGAGAGTATCTTTAGTTGTCATTTTGTTGGTGGAAACAACACATACTTGTGCTGAGGTATGGATGAGAAGTGGTGCTCCGTGGTATGTCCCTAGCAAGGATCGGTCCTTAAAAATTTTGGGGCCCATCTCGATGAGTGGATAGGCATCTGGATTAGTGTAGACAAAAGGGAGGATGTTTTCAACATTGGATGAAGGGTTAGGCTCATAATGTGATACCTAATCAATGGTAATGATCTTTCTGTTATGGGGAAACATCATGGTTCAGAACACAGAAGAGGCGACTGCCTTCATAGCATACATGTAGCCAAGAACAAACAAAATATTATAGTCGAGTGTGGCATCGATAACCTCAATGTCAATGAGAATAGTTTTTCCCTCGAGTTTGATGGGGATGTTTTGGAAGAGCCCCTCGAGAGACGAGGGTCGTCTGTCATAAGCCCTCAGAGTAATGGTGGAGGGTATTAGCTCTAGAGAGCCAAGTTTCTACCATACGGTTTTGGACATGATGCAAGTGGATGCACCTTCATCGATAATACAGTGGTGGACTGTGATATTCTGGATTTTAACCAGTTTTTGAAAAGTGACAAGAGCGGAGAGACAGGGTTCTCCACTGTCAATATCAAATGTGATGAGTCGAGTATCGGTAGGGTCAACTGCCCCCAAAGTGGAAAGTAACGATTTCTGTTGAGTAGGATAGGTTTGAAGAACTTCTAAGACTGACATGGCAGCAGGGGATTGTGCCAAGTCATCGACCAGTCTATAATTGTGGGTTTCCCTAACTTGAGGGTTGTAGGCATTCCTACACAATGGGAAGCAAGGGATGCGAAGAGGTGTTTTAGTATTAGGGCGCAGAATCATCAAAGGTGGGCCAGTCATGACTGGGGTGGCCTCTGAAGTAGTGGGAGTAGGGTCAGAGGGTGCATTGTATTGACGACCACGCGTTTGTAGAAGGATTTCTTCCTCACTAGTGAGGAGGATAGTTCGATCTGCAGAAGTGCCCGGGTTGTGATATGGCCCTGCCTATGGTGGGCCAGGTTGTATCTCTTGTTGGTTTTTCATCACCCATTGATGTGGTATGGCATTTTGCAACACGGTTGGGGGTGGGTGTTGCACATATTGTTGTGGGGCATGCTGGGGGGCAGGCGGCACTAGGGGACGTGGTCCATTTCCAAAAAATTTCATCTGTTTAAAGTATGTTATTTGAGGGAAATGGTGAGTATAATGGCCATACTCACTGCAAAGGGCAGAAGGGAAGTTTTTCCAATTATTTTTGTTGTTCTTCCCTTGGTGTTTGTGGTTATTTCCTACTTGGGGGTTCTGGTTCCCTTGGTTTTGGTTTCCCCCAGCAGGGTGGTTCGATTGGGGTTGGTTCTGGTTTCCTCCTGGTCCATGATTATTATTGTTTTGATTTTTTCCTTTATTCCTGGCATTGTTCAGTTGATGGGATGGATTAACCGTATTCAACTATTCAAAATTTTGATACTGTTGAATGGGAGAGGGTTGAACAAAATTAACCCCAGCATGTGGTTGTCTGTGTGGGGAAGGAATGGGCTGGGGGAGGCAGGGAAAGGAAAGTATGGATTATTCTATGGTAATGATCCATAGGATGTGTAGGAAGGTGTGACACTTTCACTATTGTTTAGGGTGTAAGAAGAGGTAGAGGGGGTACCGTAATTAGGTTGGGTTGTGGGGTGTATTGTGGGTGATGGCGGTGGTCCGTTGGTGGGTGGAGGAAAGGTTAAGGGGTATGTTTGTGGATAAGGGGGAGGATTATAATAAGGGGGTCTACCATATGTTGGTGGATATTGAGGTGTGCCATACATTGGTGCTTTTTGGGGATGTGAATTGTGGTGTGTAGTGGTACCAATCAATCTGTCTGCTGAGTGAGACATCCCAGGTTTGTCCTGGTCGAATGGCATGGGTCTCGGGGCATCAGGTAGGACTGTATACAAGTACCCTAGCTATGAGTAAATGAGTTTGACCTATTGGGCCTTGCTAATGGATTCTTCTTTAGACTGGGGGAAGGTGGCAGCCACATCTTTGGCAAGGAGGGAAATAAGTGATTTGAGGAACCAATTGAGACATTGTTGTGGAGTAGCTTCAGCTTTGCAGAGACTACATCGTCGATGCCATTCGTGAATGTGGTCAGCGATGTGCATGGCGGAGGTTTGTTTAAATTCTGAGAGTAGTTCGAGGCCATTGTCATGACGAATTAGTAGTTGAAAGAAGGTCAAGAAAGATTTTTCCAAGGACTCAAAGGTCACATGGGATCCATATTTTTCTTCTACATACCACTTAGCTGATGGGACAATGAGTGTACATTGAAATAACCTTAATCGGATGGAATCGTCTGTGATGTTGTTTGAACAGAACCATAAGTGAAAGGTCATGATATGGTTGGTGGGATCGTCTCTCGCTTTTCCTTCAAACTTGGGGATGTCTGAAGGCATTTTGGTAGGCATTGCAGGCCATGTGGGGTCGTGCAATATAGGATCATTGGTGAGTTTAGTCAGATCCAGTATGTTGAGGGAAGCCAAGTATGGCATCTGAGGTGGTGGTGGAGGATTAGTTCCAGCCATAGTGTGATTGTTTTGTGTACTTGACCCTTAAGGGGGACGAGGTGGGTATGTACTCCCCCCTTGAGAAGAAGTTGGCCCCCTACTTCTGGGTAAAGGAGAGTGTGGGGATGTTGGATCTTGGGAAGTGGACCCAAGCAAAGTGGAACCAAGAAAAGTTGATCCCAAGATAGTAGCACTCACAGGGGTGTGGGAAAGTATGGTCGATGAGTTGGCAAGACTAGGAACTCCCCCTAGAATGCTAGGGAGATTTAGAAAGCGTTTGGAATGACAAGGATTTTGTGGGTCCCCTATGATGCCCAACTAGCAAAGTGGATGTGTGCAAATGGTGATGAGAGAAATTAATGAACAAGAGACTTTGTATAACTTGGGCCTCCACAATATATCTCACAATCATATGTAATTACAATAACAACATACATAAATCAACTAATAAAGAAGCATACATGTGGGTAGGTGGATTTTTTCCACGTGGGAGAACAAAGAAAATAAATGCTCGTGTCCTAAAAGATGTAACATCCTTCCTCTCAAACAACACTGGACCTTCCAATAGCACTCAACAGTGGGGTATGAAGCCACCGGAAGAGGAACTAGTGAAGGATGAAGTAATCAGTTATAATGAGGGGTAGAGGGTGCATATCCCAAAAGAACTGGCGATATTTCCCAATAGCCACACAAAATCCGATCAAGGTGCAATTGCAGCCCACAAATTTCACCTGGGTAGATGTCCTAAAATTTGGTCACTAGGTACCTCGGTCAAAGTGCGGCATTTATATTTTCATCCTAAGAAATGGGTCACGGGATGGATCCCGTCCAACAGGTGGGTGCATCAAGGGGGGATGCATAGAACAACCAGACCTCGGCCTTTGACCCTTCATGGGTATCTCCCTACCTTATGGTGTTAGGAACACTTGACTTGGAGGATTTAAAGTTCCCTATTTGACAACTTCTATTGTTCGAAGATGTGAGAACCAGATAATGGGGAGTTTTTTGGATGCCTATCCCCGAAATCCTACCTAGACTAAAAAAATTCTTTTGGCACCACCTGTGGAGGAAAACTTAGTGAGTTTTTTAGAAAAATTTTAGATGTGGTTGTTTGAGATATTGGGGGTGTGAGACAATCTCATTGAAATTAAGGCGGAGTGGATAGTTTCGTCAAGAAAAGGGTGGGGTGTTTTGGAATCCCTTTGGGGGAAACTTACTTCAACCTCCATGTTTCGAGATGAAAAACTATGTGAGTGAGTAGTGACTTGGTGTGTGAATAAGTGAAAGTGTGCCAAGATTTTTAATAAATTAGGTGTCACCTTGCTTCATGTGGACTTCGCTTGGTCCTTACAAGTATTGATTACCTAATTAACTAAATGTCGTTGGTACAACCTTGCAGAATTTCAAAGTCCCTAGGAAACTAGCATGTGGACATGTGGGTCCTTACTATTCCTTTAACTCCATAATGTGATTTAATCTAAGAAAGCTTTGAAACTATCCTAGATTATGCATATGTGGGCATGTATGGGCCCGTTACAAAACCTTTAAACTTCCCTAGTGATTTAATCTAAGAAAGTAAACTTCAATCACTATCCTATCTTTGTAGCCTGTGGGCATGTATGGGCCCGTTACAATCTTAAGATGTGTTTGAAAAATAAACTAGGAGGAGTCCTGAGGGGGTTGTTGTCCTCTCCTAAAGATTTTGTCTTTTTTAAGGGAGATGAAATTTTTCCTCAAACTCTTTCTGATTCTCAAGATCGCTTTGGGGCGCGAGAGAAGAGCATACTCAACAATTGATATCCAATTTTTGGTCCCAATGAAAGTTTTATATGTGATCTAAAGATGATTCCAACCTATACACATAGTCAAAGCAAGCTATCCATGTGGCAACATGGAAGCAAAAGAGGAAAATTTATGATTTTAACCCCCTAAGTGCCTATGTTTTGACTAATCCCTTTATATGGAGAGGGAATATAAGTGTGGTGCATATTACAATGTGCATGGAATCAATTTTAAGAAGGATATGGGCCTTCCACAGATCAAAAAAAGCTTACAATATGTGTTTTTCTGCACAGGTGCGTGGGTCTCAAAATAGACAAAGGTGCTATGGGTGCCAATGCACGAACTGAAAGTGACTTATGGGAACTGGTGCGCAGAATGCATTGGGAAATATAGTGGTTTTGGCACACATGCACTGAAGACACGCTTGTGGGTTAAAACATGCGCGCATTGTCTGTTACAAGGCTGTGAAGAAAATTTTGGATGAAATTCTCGCTGCTCAGATTTGAACTTGGATTTTTGTAGGCCGGTTTGGGCCAGTTATGGTCCCCGCAAGTTAAAGAAACAAAAAGAAGAGCTAAAATAACCCAAATTGGGTAGGAAATTGATACCTCTCCCCAGTAGAGTCGCCAATCTGTTGCACCTCTTTTGTCACCTAAATGAGCAAAATAAGGATGCTTACAAGCCCAGTTGGGTCAACTAGGAAAGACAGCAGTAGAAGAAAGAGTTAGAAGTATAAAGCACAAAAGATAAGAAAAGAATTAAACTAAGAACGATAAAAGGAATTAAACTATAGTGCATAAGGACATTAGAACAAGAAACAAACAAGACTCATGCCACCAATGGAAAGGATTATATTAGTGGAAAGAAAACACCAAAGAGAAAGAGAGACTTTGGGTCCCCTCTTCGTTCAAGGGAGGGCTCTTGGACCCCCAAATATTGAGCTCTTCTTACAAGTCAGGAACTAAAATGAAATGGTGAAGAGAATCCAAGGCACATCCAATCTAGAGGTGATATGAATGGCTAACTGAAATAGTGCTAGCATGCTCTTGATGAGGAAAGAAGATCCTCCAAGAGAATATCAACAGCATAACAATACAAATGAATTCCTTGAAAATATAGTTCACCCATGGCTTCCTTTTATAGCATAGATTTGAGGTATTATGCAACCAGTTCTTAGTGTGAATGAGAGGCCTTTTAGGGCACCTTTAGGTCTTTGACCAACCCCCTAGTCGAATTCAGTCGAGATTTGGATGTCAAATCGACTTGGAAGCTGAACCAGAAGTGGGTGGAAGGCCAACCAATATCATAAATGCATCGTTTTGAGGTGTGCGTGGCTTTTTGCGTCCACATTCATGCATGTTCACTTTTCTGATGTTATCTGGTTGTCGTACATGTGTGCGTGCCTTGTGTATTTTTAGCGCATGCTGATTTTATTGTTGGTTGTATAGTTTTGGACATTTTGGAGATGCATTTTTGGCCCATGAGTGAACTAATGAGTGTTTTGAAGATGTTGGATTCCTGTAACCATTTTCGAACGAAATTATGGTGATAACATTGGGTCCTAACCTTTCGGCGTTGTTTTGAGGCCCTAAAAGTCATTTTTTGGGCCCGCCACAATCACACACTAAATAAAGTTAAAGTGTGACGGCATAATTTGTATTCCTCGAAGAGACCTTTCCAACGGGCTATCGTGTGCCTAAAATAGATATCGTGTGCAAAAGTTACAACCCCAGTAAGTTGATGTACCAACTTACCCCATCGGGACCCACATGACTTTTGGTGCTTCATCTCCTAGGGTTAGGTTTTTGGATGTCTAGGGATTTTTTTTTACTTCTTTATGCTAAAAGGGCTTGGAGGCATCATTGTAATGGTCTCAGATGAATGTGCGTAGCCACCACATATCTTCTTAGAGATTATCTACCACCATTCGAGCAAGATTGTTTTCATTATGCATTTTACAGTTTCAGCAGATTTCTTATTTAGTAGAATTTAAGTTCCACTGTATCTCTGTTATTATTGTTTGTATATTTGTGTTAATGTTATAGATTTGTGTTTCACTCCGTTTTGCTCATAAATATGGATCATTCTTGGGACCGGTTATATATTTGTATATGCTCGATGGATGTAAATTGGATAAGGTCGGTATGGAGATTACTCTTTTTTGGACAACATAGACTATGAACTCAGTGGATTTTTGGAAGTTTACGAAAAAAAATTAGCAACTTATTTTCTCTACTCTGGGAAAAGAAGTATTTCTCTTTTCATCCTTTGGAAAAAATACATGGGGAAATGTATTCTATAGAATGTAAATTTATTTTCTCCTCGAATGAAATAAAATTTACGCTTTTTTTCTAGGGAAGAAAATCACTATCTTTATTCCTTTCACCTAATTAATTTACTTAGTTAATCTCATTAACTCTAATCAGTTCACTTAATTGATTCATTTAATTAACATCGTTAAATTTATTCATTTCACTTTATTAATAATTATAGTAGGAATTACACATCTAGATCAGATAAGAAAACATCCTTAATTTAATACATTTATAAAAACTAATGTACACGCACAAGGTATGTATGCACAGTTGGCACATACATAGCTCATATGTGTACTAATGAAAACAATCATCACATCTAATGCAATTTCCTGTATGATTATAATCCAATCAATAGTGAAATCAACCTCACAATGAATAAATCAATCATTAGCATTATTAGCAAAATCCATCAATCACAACAGTTTAACATGAATGCAACATTTTCCTAGATAATAGTGATTGAGTTAAGCATTTACTATTAAATAACAAAGATTAAGTTGGGCACTTATGTTGTAATATTAAAACCCCACAACACTCTCAACTACTGCTAACACCCTACCTTCCTAACCTACTTCCATATTCTCAATTCTATCCTTCCTATGCTAGAATATACATGAGCATCAACTATATTTACCTAACTCTAGATAGAACCTGTAAGAAGAAGTGTCAAGTACCTTGACCAATATTCCCCAACATGCAACTAGTAGTCGCCATCACACATATAGGGGAGCATGACTTAACACTGTTCTCCCATGATTCTATGTCTTGGAGGATACACGGTGGTAAATGCATGCAACCCTCCTAAAAGAACTAGGTTCAACACCCTATCATGGACCATATGGTGCCATTATGTTATGGGAAATATTTCATCAAATATTTGGTTTAGGCAGTCGCACTACCTGAAAATATTGCACTTTCCCACATATCATAGCAATGCAATTGAACCAATATAATTTAACATAAAATTGATTCCTATCAAATTGTTTCTAGTTTGATGTCCACAACATCGACCACTTATTATCACCCTTCTCTAGCTATTACATAGCCCATTAATTTTGCAAGTTAGTTTATAAAAGGAAATCATGAATATCCATACACTATTAACATGTAATTGCATTTAAACATATCATTAATTGAGTATCCTTGTACCAATATATTTCAATTCAAATTTACATTCTAGAATTATGCCACATAACATCCATAATTAATCACATAGCGATAAACCTTCATAATATTTTCATACACATAGGTCCACATGTCCAAAATTTGAATTGCCAAAGTTAATATGTTCCACGGATAATAAAAAAAATGAATAAAAATAGGTCATAAATAATTATAACTTTCTAAGTCAAAATGAAGCATTACATACACCCACCCTTAAGGAAACTTCATCCCAAAGTTGTGGTAAAAAAGTGAGAGATGATCTCATCGTATTCTCTCTACATCCTCCCAAGTAGTAGATGTTGGAATTTACTTGTCCCACTGGACCTTAACTTGGTCCACCAAATGGTTCCCAATTTGTCAGACCCTATGATCCAATATGTGTAATGATTCGACCATAATGGTTCCCATATCTGGGACTTTCAATTACTTCCAATTTAGTTTGTGAGATTTGTCAACAACATAATGTTGTAATATAGATACATGAAAAACATCATGAAGTTTATGCAAGTGGGATGGCAGTATGAGGCAATAAGAAACATGTCCAATTCTCTCTCAAATTTTAAACGACCCTATAAATCGAGGTGAAAAATTTATCCCTTTCCCAAAATGAATGGTACTCTTAGTAGGCCTAATACAAATAAAAACTTTATCTCCTACTTCATAACTTCGGTCAGTCCTATGTGTATCAACATAATTCTTATGTGTATTATGTGCCTCCTTGTCTAATTTGAATCATATGCTCCTTCATATCTTGAACCAATTTTTCCCCTACTGTCACCCAGTCCTCTAACCTTTCCCAACTCATCCTTCATGGCCTTCCATACATATCTTGATAAGGAGGCATTCCAATTGAGCTGTGAAAATCGTTATTGTCGGTAAACTCTACCAAAGGTAGGTAATTCTCCCAATGGGTTTGTTTATCCATAACATACATCCTATGCATGTATTCCATAACCTTATTTACTCTTTTAGTCTACCCATTTTTTTTAGGATGATATGTTGTGCTTAAGTTCAACTGGGTCCCCAATTTTGACTTCAAACTTGTCTAAAACCTAGACGTAAATCGAGAATCCCTATCAGAAATGATCTTCTTGGGTAACACATATAGACAGATAAATTCACTTATAAAAATATGATCTAGGTCAATTACATCATAAGTTTATCTGAATGGAATAAAATGTGCACTCTTGGTCAACTTATCAGCTATAGCAAGAATGGCATTGTGCCTTTGCGACATGAGTGGAAATCCCACAACAAAATCCATAGAAATGACGTCTCATTTGGACATAGGAATGATATGCAGTTGTAGGAGTCTTGTTTGGTGGTGATGATCAACCTTCACTTGCTAACACTCAAGACACTTAGCGATGAAATGGACTACATCACGCTTCATGCCTTCCCAAAATAAATGCTTCTTCAAGTATACATATGCTTTCTTCACACCAGGATGTGCAAAGTAAAGTACTATATGGGATTCCTCGATTATAATTCTTTAAATATCCACCCCTTGAGGATAAACATACTTCCTTGGTATCTCAACAATCCATCCACTTCAAGGCCATATCGTTCAAAAATAATTTCTATCTACCTCCCACTCTAGAGGTCTAAAGTAACCTTTAAATACTAACTATCTCCAAGAAGTTGTACCAACACTCACTCCCTCAAATTAACCTTTAAGGGAACCAAGGATAATATCTATGGCCTTCTACTTAGGACATCAACGACCACATTCTCCTTACCATTGATGTACATAATTCCAAAATTGTACTCACTCATAAATTTTCTTCATCACCTCTTCCTAGTGTTCAAATCCATTTGAGTGAAGAGATGCTTTAAGATTTGATGATCTGTATGAGCTCAAAGTTTTTCCCCACTAGATAGTGCCTCTAAATATTTATAACTATCATTATGATGACCAACTCTAAATCATGAGTATCGAAAATATCCTCATGTTTCTTCAACTTCCTTGACACATATGATATCACTCCCCCATCTTGCATTAACACAACACCCAACCCTTGCTTTGAGGCATCCGTGTAGACTTTGAATTCCTTATCCATATCAAGCACTCATAGGATTGGCAGTCTTGTTAGTAATATTTTAAGCTTAATGAATGTGGTATCACATTCATTTGTCCACTCATACCTGATTCCTTTACACTACAAGACGATGATGATTTTCACAATTTTTGAGAACCCTTCCACAAACCTTTGATAATAACTAGATATCCCCATGAATCTTCTCACCTCATGAGAATTTTTTGACACTAGCCAATCCACTATGGCCTTCACCTTTTCTAGGTCCACTGAAATTCCTTCTCCGGAAATAATATGACCAATATAGTGAATCTTTTTATGAAAGAAATAGCATTTCGGCAACTTTCCATACAACTTGTTCTATCTTAGGCATGACAACACCACTCACAATTGTTCCTCATGTTCTCTTCCATTCCTAGAATAGATGAGAATATAATCTAGAAATACATTCACAAAGTGGTCTAAGTACTTTCAGAATACACCATTTGTGAGGATCATGAATATTGTTAGTGCATTGGTCAAACCAAAAGGAACCACTATGAACTCATAGTGTCTAAACCAAGTTTGAAAGATGGTTTTAGGAATGTCTCCTTACTAAGTCCTTAACTTGTGACATCCTGATCACAGATCAATTTTTGAGAAAATCGATGCTCCTTTCATATGATAAAAGAGATCATCTATCCTTGGTATAGGGTACATATTACTCACTGTGGCTTGATTCAAGTCCCTGTAATATATACATATTAATAAGGAACCATCCTTATTCTTGAAAAAAAATATAGGTGCACCCTAAGGTGAAACACTAGGCCTTATAAGCCCCAAGTCCAATAGTGCCTTCAATTTCATCTACAAATCACAAAGTTATCGAGCCATCATCCTATACAATGTCTTGGAAATTGGCTCCACACCAAGTTTTAGCTTGATTGTAAAATTAGGCTCCCTCTTAGGAGGTAACATTGGAAACTCTTTCAGAAACACATCCTTGAATTCTAACAAAACTAGATACTAGAGACACCTTCCTCCTGATACCATGGATCTAAATTTTCCTTCCTTCATCATCTACACAAAGCACTATCTTCACAAAAAAATCTACCAAAGCTTGATGAGATTCTAGCCAATCCATACCAATGATTAGATCACACATCCCTAGTGTAGTTATGTACACTTTTAACCTAGTATTACCCACTCCTAGGTCTACAAATAATTTCCCAACACTAGGTCATACCGCTTGCTTTTCCCCTGAAGCCATCTCGACTTGTTTAAAGTCGTCATGCTCGTAGGATGCCAACCCGTATTTTTTTAATGAAAATAGTGAAATGAAACTATATGTAGCACCATAATCAAATAAAATTTTAACCTTGACATGATTTAGCATACCCGACGACTCCACCATAGTGGATTGATGTTCTTCTTAATGGTTATTAATCGGTGCATAAATCTGGACTTTCCCTTCCCATCAAGGAATTTTCTTCTCTATGCATAGTGTTGAATTGTGACTCTGGGAATTCATTCTAGTAATGAGGTCCCCCGCACCCCCAACAAGTTATGTGAGGTGGAATCTACACATTTATTTGTGGAGGCCTCTTAAATGATTTCCTTCCCATAGAACCCCTACCCCTACTAACAACTCCTTGTGAATTTCATGGACTGACCTGAGTCGTTGATGATGTCTGGGATGTTGCACTTGCTGCCATTGAAACACCTATTATAACCACTATGGGTGTAGTTCTATTTCCATAAAGAGGTGGCCTAGAACTTCCTTCCCTAGAGAAGGTCAAGGGGCCCTCCCCATGAATCTAGGCTACTATGGAATAGTTGATCTCATGCCTCCTTTTAAATCCCTATGATATTTTGTGTAACAAGCACTTTCAATGTTAAGGGTTTCCACATTCGCACCATGGACCTTATATTAGGTTCAACCCATACAAAAAACTATATTCCTATCCTTGATCAATGTCCATGTATGAGACATACTATATTAGCTCCATGAACCTGATTTCATATTCCTCCATTGTTTGGTTTCCCTAAATTAGAGCATGAATTTCCCCTACTTGTTGTTCCTCGTAGTAAGCAAGAAAATATTTTCTCTGAAAACTTTCCTCAAATATCTCCCTTGATATGGTGTATGGAGTGAGGTGTAACTATTTTTCTAAGTTACCTTACCAGTTCAAGGCACTATTACTAAGATAAAAGAGTGCTATCTTAGCCTTTGATGTGAAAGCCTAATCCCTCAATGCGAAACATCTTTTCATTCCTTCTAACCATGCCTATGTATGTTCGCTTTCACAAACCACAAAAAAATCTCATAGCTTTATTTTTTGAATTTCTCTTGTAATTCCCGCTAGTGAAGGCCCTCATTATGAGTCCCTCGATCCTTTTGGTTTTCCCACCCTAGATGGAGGGTGATCCACTTCCACATCTACCAATTGGTGTCCTTTTAACGTCTCATTGATAGCCTCCAATGTAACACACCCACTATCGTAATTTTAAAAAAAAATGGATTAATCTCCCACAGATGAGAAATCTCCAGAAGCCTGCACTTGCAAAATGCCAATCCCTGGTTCAATATCGGGATTCGGGGTTCCTTCTATCGGGGTTTTTGATAACCACAATGTCTTGGCAACTACAAACCCCGATCTCCTATCTCTGATTCACTCCTTGGTTGCCTCAGCCCCACGTGGCTAAGCCCTTGATCCACACGACCGGTTCCTGTATGACCATACGACAGCTTCTCATCGGGGTTTCGGAGTTTGCAGTGCCGAGGTGCAACTGTGTCCGGAACTCCCGATCCTCGGATCCCCGATGGGCTCCCAGCATGTTGGCTTTCCGGGCTAAGTCCTGGTCCATACGACCACAACGTTCACAAGACCACAGTCTTAATTCTTGTCGGGGCTTGGCGCCTTTCAATGTCATGGCACACAAGTCCTCTGGACTCTTGACGCGCCTTTACATTGGCTAGCCCCCTTGGCTATACCATGGTCCATGTGACCACTTATCATATGACTGCAGCCGTATCACCTTCCATCGGGGTTTCGGCATTTGCGATGACACAAAACACCTATACCCGAGGCTCGCGATATCCCAATCCCCGACTCTCTCCAAATGCTCGCCACGTGTCCCTTGTATCAACGGCTCATGATGGTATCGGGATTTCGCATATCGCGGTTTTGTAATGTAAGGGTTTCATGTCCTTGAAATCCCCGATACACCGATTCCCGATTTGCCGAACTCCAACTTTCTGGGATCTCTCGCCACGCATCCTCGCTAATGGACGGTGTTGATTCCATCGGGAAATCACGGATCGCGATTTCCTGTTGCGAGCGTTCCATGTCCTTGGAAACTTTGATTTCCCGATCTGCAACTTTCTTCCGATCTCTGACACCTGTCCCGTGTCAACGGACGGCTCAGATTGTATCGGTAAATCGCGGATTGCGATTCCGGGTGGCAAGGGTTCTATGTATTCGAAATCCTCGATATGCCGAACTCCGACTCTCTGGGATCCTTTGCCACGTATCCTGGCTGTTTCGACGGCTTAGATTCTATCGGGAAATCGTGGATCGCAATCTCATGTTGCACAATTTCCTTACCATCAAAAACTCCGATCAACAAAACGTCGACGGTGCCCGATCCTTTGCCACCTGTCCTCGCAGACGGACGGCTATGATTGCACTGGGATTTTCCTATGGGTTTCCCGACTCTTCCCAGATGATGGACACCTGTCCTTCACTCTACTCTAGTGGTCCCACCTTGCTTACGTCACCGTCGGGATATCGCCGATCACGATTCCCAGCGACTCAGTTTCCTTATCTTCAAAAACCCCGATTTCCCGATCCACGACTCTACGGGATCCTCTGACACGCGTCCTCGAACAATGGACGGTCCAGATCTGATTGGGAAATCGCGTATCACGATTTCAAGATGTAACGGTTTTATACTTCCCAAATCTCCGATGGTAAAAATCCCGACGCCTCCCAAACGCTGACACATGTCCTGCCGGGATCAACGGCTAGGATCCGTTCTCTGCGCACTAGAGTTTAACTCCGACGCATATTCTCGAGATCTGACGGTTGTCGGGACTATAATCCAAGATCCGACAATTCATATCATTTCCTCGCATTCCTACCCCTGCGCTTAACCCCTGCGCAGCTTCTCCAGATCCAATGGCTGACGGGTAATTGGATCGAGATCTAACGGTCTAGATTCATTCGTTTGGGTCTTGGAGTCTACGATCCCAATTTCTCGTTGCTCACGATGATAGAGGACAAAGGGTCAAGGTATGTAATGCCTTCGTTACTTCCATCAATCTAATGGTCGTGAATGACTATGGGTCCTCCGACGAGATCTCATCCATCGACTTATTTTGTCTCACAACACTACTATCTTGGAACCTCAATAGGATCGTTCCTCCCCGTACAGGATTAATAAGGTATGTGTGTTCGAGTCCCTATTCTGGGTTCTTGGTGAACCTTTCCGAGGAGGGAATCTCTGTGAAGAGATCCTTACCGGGGCATTCCCGGGAATAGATAAAGGGAGACAGCTTCCCGAGAGTGGCTGGGCATGATTAGATTCATTTATCAACGTAAGTCAAGCACGGTTTCCTCAGTGTCAAGCATATATCGACTCATTCATATCAAGCACTACACGGACATTCTCACGCTGAAATCATTTACTATCTCATGGTTCTATGAGCTAATATCTACTCCTTATTTAACAATTACTGCACAAACATTCTTTCACAGAAAACATTTACAATTCCACCAGTCTATGAACATATGTGACAGCATATAAATTTCAAATGTAATATAAGCAAAACACTTATCATAAATAACTTCAGCAATGGAAGCAACTGCTGAGAGGGGTGCTTGTTTCCACCCAACCATAGGCATAGTGACTCCTAATGGATTTACCACTAGCCACCCCCGAGCTGAGACCACGATGTCCTGAGACCTGCGTCTCTCTGTCTGTCAGTGCCCAGGAGTGAAGGTTGCAATCCCTTCCTCTCTGCGGTCACTCACTCTGCATAGCACTGCCAGAGTTCCCCTCGCGTCCGCCCGCTTCAATCGCTTCTGCCATATGCCTTATCCTCTCGCGAGGTTGCGTGTGGCACGATTACCCTCGCGTTGGGCAGTCATGATGGCTCTACGGATAGGCGGTTCACCTCCCCATCCCTCATCAAGCCATCCACCTACCAGCCTGCAAGGCATTTATTTCAGGGCTAGTGAGCCGCTTTTTGGTTCTCCAGGCCAGTGGAGTCCAAATACGGTATTTCATTCTTGGTGGAAGTTAACGCCCCTTTTTCAAGGTGCCCTCCACCGCCATCGTGGTCTCTTTTCCGCACATCCCCTCTCATCAGTTCTGCAATAAATTCAAACTATCATTTACATTCATTGACCTCTTCCTGCAGGTCCATTTACAGCACATATTCATACTTATGAGTTTTTGCCATAGTCCTTGGCCAGTTCAGTTATATTTACAATCTGGGGGAAACAGGGT
>ML796818.1:94888-109780 GCA_009831015.1 Picea engelmannii
GAATGATTACAAAAGAGATGAATATCCAAGAAGACCTCCTACCTTTAGGAATCAAAGAAGCTTCAATCAATATGAAGGAAACTACAGAAGAGTAGATCATGAACCCAGATGGACTACATCACAAAGAAGGTCACTTACTCCCATGTATCAAAATTTATTTCTTGGTTATTGTTATACTTGCAAAAAATTTGGACATAAGGCAATTAATTGCAGAATCAATGAAAGGAACAAATACACAAGAAACATGAATGGTGTAAACAGAAGATATGGAAATAATTGTGGATTTGTCAACATAAGTTATAATTCATTTTACCCATTGATGGACAGAAATATTGTATGCTACAAATGCAATTATCTTGGTCACAAAGCACGATATTGCAGATATATGAATGAAGATCTCCCTATGCCAACCACAGTATGGAGAAGGAAAGAGATTCCAAACAATGAAGATTGTCAAATAGCATTAACCGCTGAAGAATGTAAAGAAGAAGATGAATGGTACATAGACAATGTAGGTTCTTCACACATGACCGGGGATCAAGACAAATTCATCAGCTTGAAGAGAAAGGGTGGCAATGTTGCATTTGGAGATGACTCATCTGCCAAAATACTTGGAGAAGGTGTAGTAGAGCTTGGAAGAAAAAATGCAAAAGCAAAGAATTTTATATTGGTTGAAGACTTGAATCATAATCTACTCAGTGTTAGTAAAAAGTGTGATCAAGGATACACTCTTACATTTGACTCCCGAAAATGTAAAATTAGAGAAAATAACTCAGGAAGATTGGTTGCAACTGCAACAAGAAGACCGAACAACATATACATCCTAGACATGAAGAAGAGAGAGAAGGCAAAAGCCACACAAAAGGATTCCAAGGAAGAAAAAGTCCCAAAGACCAAAAATAAGGATGAAGTATTATTGAGTTCCACATGTTCAGGGGGAGCAACCCCAAAGAAGAGAGTTACATTTTTCCATTAAACTCAAGGGGAGCATCCCTAACCTTTGCCATTGATGTCAAAGGGGGAGAGAAATTGGGATCATGATGATAGGGGGAGCATGAGTGTTGCCATCAATGACAAAGGGGGAGATTGTTGGAAGATTGGTTGTTGTCATTGATGTCAACCCTAGTCATGGGTTTTGGACTGCAAGATTGATGAAGGTATTTGGACATGAAGGAAAATGCATATGTAGATACAACACCCATGTATGGATAGTATACATCATGTTGTTTCCGGTGGTATGTGGCATGTCATGTGTATCCTCATGGTTGAGGAGAAATGAATTTTTGAAGATGACAAAGTGAATTGAAGAATGAAGTACATGTAGGCCCTGAAGATAATTAAAGAAAAGAATTACAAAATAAGAAAGTGTCAGGTCGGCCCTAATGTTAAAAGGAAGTGACATAAATGGTATAAATAAACATCATTATACATTCATTTGATACAAGTCGAATTTCAAGGTAAATAAGAAGTAAAAAAAGGTCGGATTTCAAGGGAGGATGAAGTTTTTTGGTCATGTGTTCTAAGGTATGTTATTTTCAGGTCATCTTACCATTTTTTCTATAACTTTTTTATAGAAGGATTCAGATGGTGAAATCGCTATGGTATTGAGAATACATATCAAGGTACCTCTGGTAAAAAGTTCAGCTCTTGATTCACTATAATTATGGAGATACACTATGTGGAAGATAGGGTTTGTGACCAGTCCTGAAGCTAGTCAATAAACAGGTGTTCAGGGTAAAACAGTCATAACTTATTCATAAATAATCCAAATGAAGTGGGACTACTTCCATTATAAAGAGTACAGATTGTAGTTTCTTGTGTGAAAGTTTCAGAATCGGATGTTAAATATTGAGCGCGGGGCATGTTGTACAAGTTGGGTCTTCTGAATAGACCAAAATTGAATAAAGTCTACCATTCTTTCTATAACCTCTTTTTGGGGAGGATTCAAGGAGTGAAAATTGGAGGAGTTTCAGAGAATACATTGAGTAATACTATATATAGGATCAAATTACTCCAAGAATTGAAGAAGTCTCAAGAAGCATTATCAGGTTCTATGTGATGATTGGTTGATGGTGATGATTTAATGTAAAGTTGTATTATCTCTCATACATTCTTGGGTGGAAGGAAGGGGCAAGGATGGAGAGTTCAACTCTCTCTTTATATTGGAGGATTGTATATTCCTCTTGGAGGTTTATCCCTCCCTTTACATTTGGAATCTGTAGCTACCTTTGGAATTCATTACTTCCCTTGAACAATAACTATTGATTATTTCTCATATATTGTGCATGGTGTATTGTGGTGTATTGGTGTAACTCTTATACTATTGTTCATTTCTCAATGGATATAGTTGAATGGTTTAAGTATAATTTGAAAAAGGTTTTAAATTGTACTTGATACTAATTCACCCCCCTCTCAATATCAACAACTGGCTCGAGTGATGAGAGCATTGGTGTCAGCATCAGTGGTCCTTGTGGAAATTTCCCCGAGTCCTAATTTCCCTGAGTCCTTATCATATTGAATAATTGAATTTTCATCAACATCGAATGATTATTAGAAAATTGAAAGGAAATATAGGTTCTACTCAAACTTATACAACAAACATAGGGTTAGGCGTAAGTTTTCTTTATACTTTCTTGTAAATAAGAATTACTCACATCAGGAAAAATGGTTATAGGTTAGGGGTAAAAAGCATATAATCTTGGTAACTTTTTCCAAGTATCCCACTATCTCTCACACTTTTCTATATATGCTAGCATTGTGGTGTACTCACTAATTGTTGATCTTTGTGGCATCATACATGTATTTCCACATAGTTCTGAGTGTCTAGATGTGTGGAAGTCATCCAAAACCTTCTACCTTGAGACTTTACTTTAATTAAATCAATTATTGAAGTAAAGTGATTTTATTAGTGAGTTGAGTTTTAATTAAAGAAATTCCTTAATTAGCATTAGTGAATTAAATAATATCCATTGATCTCAAGTGAGGTGAGAAGTAATCTCAGTCATCAATAACTTTCGAGATTAGGGTTAGGTCATAATTGAATCTTATAAAATCAAGGACATGGTGAAGGACAAGACACTTTACACTTGATACTCTTGTGAACGAAGAAGGAATTTCACTTAAGAGAGGATTGGATAATAAAGGAATTTGATTCAAGGATATCTTGGATAGGGGGAGAAGGTCTTCCATTTAGAGATCAGGTCATTGAGAAGACAAAACATAGGTGGTCACAAGTGGGTTTCCATTTATTGGAGCTGCAAAAGCATACTCGTGTCATGCAGAGTTTCGTACAGTCTTTGAGTGTGTGTACATGGGATTTAGTGGAGATGGACTCATATACATGAGTTTTCTTATGGAAAGGCATGTACATCTTGGGAAACATAAAATTTTGAGGTGGCACAATAGATCAAGAGTTGCTAGGGTTTGCAAGCACTATTCGTAGTTTTTTGTATTTATCCGTGGGCCATTTTCTGCAGTATAAGAGCCCTTGTATCCTTTGAAGTTATTTTAATGATAAGCTTAGTTGATGGAAAAAATATCTTTGTGTATTTTGGTTGAGATTTTTCTTCAAGTATTTCTTCCACTAACTTTATTTGAGTTGAATATTCCAACAATGTATGTTGTTTTGTGAGTTGCTAGTTTTATTTACAACAAGAAAATCACTAGATAACAATATTCCTTGGTGTTGGAGTAAGGATATCTCAACATGGTATTAGAGAAATCACTCTAAGAGTAAGCTAAATCTCATATATGTGGCAATTGATAACATATCTATATAATATGAAAGAGATATTATAAGATCCACAACCAACAATTAGAAATTAATGGTTGGATTTTAGGGAAACAACAATACTAAGGTAAAACTAGGGTTTTGCAGTCATACGGAGTTGTATGCAGGTTACAAAAGGAATAAGCGTGCACATACACAAGTTTCTTTGGATAAAATCATGTATACGCATATTATAGTAGGAAAATTCGCATACATGTGCATGTGTCAGTGGTAACAAGCACATACAGGGTTGTACAAGTTAGTACAAGAACAGTTTTAGTAGTAGGTTATTTCCAAGGTAGTTTATCAGGTCTAATGGATGGCATCAGCAAGTCTGAGAGTTGAAGACAGATTGGATGGAGCATCCAAATTCCTATATTGGAAAGTAAGAGTGAATTTGGCATTAAAGGAGTATGACCTTTGGGAGTTAGTGGACAAATTAGTTGTTCCATTGATAGATTTGATGGCTTTGGTAGCTCCCGAGAAGAAGGAGATCAAAGTTGAGAGGGTTATATTGGATTTTCCTCACCTATCTGAGAAGAAGACAACCAAAGAAATGTTTGATTCCTTGGTAGGTTTATTCCAAATTACTAACATGAATATGAAGATGATATTAAGAAATAAACTAGAATCTATGAATATCTCTAGATAAAAATGTTACCATCTATTTCCTCTGAATCACTCAAGTACATGATCAACTTGCAGACATGGGGGAGAAAATAGATGATGTAGAGATCATGAATGTGGCATTGAATTGTATTCCCATATTGGGAACCATTTGTCAAGGGAGTCTATGCTCGAGAACATTTCCCAGATTGGCAAATAATTTGGGATGATTACATCCAGGAAGAGACTTAGGAGGAATCTAAGAGTAGGAAGTAGGGAAGTAGTGATGAGAACTTGGCTCTTTTCAGTAAGACAAAAAAGGGAAAAGGAAAGAGTTCCAACAAGAAGAGTAACAATGGTGGAGGATCATCATAGCCAAGGAAGAATAAGGAATTGAATGTAGACAACAACATCAACAAATACACAACTAAATGAGTTTGCAGCGAAGTTTGAGAAGGATTTATCATTAGTTTCTTGCCTTTCTAGCTACTATCACAACTACGAGGGGTACATGGTACTTGGACAATGGTGCATCACATCATATGATAGAAGCACGGGAGCTACTTAGCAGTCTGAAAGATATGGACTTATATTTTTGTGTGGAGCTTGGTGATAATGCCAAGTATGCAGTGAAGGGAGAGGGAACATTTTTGTTCCAGCTTGAGTCAAGAGGTTCATTTGATGCCCAAGACATGCTTTATGTACCGGGACTGAAGAATATTTTTCTCTTAGTCTCATCTATGGAGGAAAATGGTTTTTCCATTACTTTTCATAGGGGGGAAGTACTCATACATCCAAACAAAGCTAGCTTGGACAAAGTAGTGGTTGTTGGGGTTAGAGAGGGAACTTTATACAGGTTGTAGGGAAAGTTTATTTGGGTCTTGGTACAAAACAATGATAGCATATGTGAGCTATGGAACAGGAGGTTGGGACACCTAAATTACAATGAATTGCCAATTCTAAGGGGGATTGTTACAGGTCTTATAGACTTCATTATTAAGCAACAGGGAATGTGTAGAGGGTGTGCACTTGGCAAGATTAGTTCCAAGGTTGTTTTTCCAAGAAACAAGAGTAGGTCCAAGGGGATCTTGGATCTTATACATTCAAATGCTAGTGGGTCGATGTAAATAACATAAGTGTAGGGAGAATCATACTATGTGACATGCATTGATGACTTTTCCAAGAAAACCTAGATGTTCTTTATGAAGACCAAGGATGAGGTCTTCAGTTGGTTTCAGGAGTTAAGGGCTGAGGCGGAGAACCAGGCAGGAAAGAAGATCAAGGTCTTGAGGTAAAATAATGGGGGAGAGTACACCTCTAATGAGTTCAAGTATTTCTGAAAGGAGGCAGGGATCAAGAGGGAGCTGACAATATCATACAACCCTCAATAGAATGGGGATGTGGAGAGAAAGAATTGTTCCATAATAGGTTCTTCCAGGGCTATGATACATGACTAGGAGTTGCCTATGTTCCTTTGGGAATAGGCATATAACAAAATAGTATATGTGAAAAACAATAGTCCTCACACGATGTTGGTGGACAATACTCTAAAGGAGGCATTCTCGGGAGTGAAACCAGAGACAAGACATTTGAGGATATTTGGTTGTCCAGTCTAGATCCATGTGCCTGTGGAGAATAGGACAAAGATTGAGCCTTCAAGACAAAAGGATATATTTGTGGGGTACAATGATACCTTAAAGGCTTACATGATCTTCATACCAACACAAAGGATACTATTGTGAGTAGATATGTTAAGTTCGATGAGAACTTGGCATCTAGGAGATATCAGGAGTCATTAGCAATGATAGAGGAAAAGGAGAAACAAGCTATGAAGGATGAGAAACAATCAACAACTCAGACTTCAGGTGGGGAGGAGGAGTCAACCCCTTCCAATTCTATCAGTATACCTAAGTGGCTATTATAGACATTGAGGGATGTCAGTGTGCAGGATGATGTGTGCGACATTTTACTAGGGTCGGAGGGAGAACCATTTTAATGTGGCTCTTTGAGAAATACCTTCCTCGCTAAGAGGGAGTGTTTATGTTTGTAGTATCAGACATGCATTTCCACATGGGTCTAAGTGTCTAGACGTATGGAAGTCGTCAAAAACCTTCTATCTTGAGACTTTACTTTAATTAAAGGAAAGTGATTTTATTAGTGAGATGAGTTTTATTTAAAGAAATGATTTAATTAGCATTAGTGAATTAAATAATAATCGTTGATCTCAAGTGAGGTGAGAACTAATCTCAGTCATCAATCACTTTGGAGATTA
This sequence comes from Picea engelmannii, assembly GCA_009831015.1. Taxonomy (NCBI): domain Eukaryota; kingdom Viridiplantae; phylum Streptophyta; class Pinopsida; order Pinales; family Pinaceae; genus Picea; species Picea engelmannii. The sequence continues at coordinate 101,536 of ML796818.1, forward strand.
GGGTTAGGTCATAACTCAATGTTATAAAAGTAAGTCTAGGGTGAAGAAGAAGACACTTTATACTTGATACAATTGATACTCTTAAGAGAACAAAAGGACTTTTGCTTAAGAGAGGATTGGATCATGAAGGACTGTGATTCAATGAGATCTTGGTAAGTGGAGAAGGAGTTCCATCTAGGGATCAGGTCAGGGAGAAGACAGAACATGGGTAGTCACAAGTGTGTTTTAGCTTATTGGAGTTGCAGTAGCAAGGTTGCATCGTATGGATTTATGTACAATATTTTAGTGTGTGTACGCAGGTTTCAGTGGAGACATGTGTGTATATGCAAGTTTACACAAAGAAAGGCATGTACATCTCAAGAAATCTGAAATTATGAGGTTGTGCAACAAATTAGGAGTTGCTAGGGTTTTCAAGTACTATTCATAGTTTTATGTATTTCTCTGCAGGCCATTTTCCCATGTATGGGAGCCCTTGTATGCTTTGAGGTTAATTGAATGATAAGCTTAGTTGATGGGCATAATATATTTGTGTATTTTGGTTGAGATTTTGGTTTCCAGTATTTCTTCAGCTATCTTTACTTGAGTTGAATATTCCAATAGTGTATGTTGTTTTGTGAGATTATAATTTGATTTACAACAAGGAAATCACCAAATAACAAGATACCTAAGTGTTGGAGTAAGGGGGTTTCAACACCAATTACTCTAATTACCTCCTTAACAAGTGGCTAACCCTTTCTTATAACACTTTATATCCTTATACACCTTACATATTTAGGTAATTGATTCATTCATAATTAATTATAGTCCTCCTTATTACCATTTAATCAACATTATATTAATCAGTAAAATAATCAACACTAATTAACTAATATTCTATTCATCATTATACATTAACTTCGTATTCATAAGGTAAATTTTATTAAAGGGTTAAAATATTATTTAAATAACATTAACTTCATATACTTCCCTTATCAACCTTAAAATACAAATCCTTAATTATTATAGTTTTATTTATATAAACCTTATGTATAAAAACAAAAACAAGAATAAACCGTATTTTTTGGGGTTAATATGTAAAAAAAGTAACTTTATATATAAGGATAATACTGACATATCAAAATATTATATATTGTCTTTTTGTTTATAATTTAAAATAATTAAATATAAAAATAAAATAATTTAAAATAATTAAATATAAAAATAAATAATAAATACAAATAAAAAGAAAAATGGAGGGTGGGAAATGCGGGACCTTGAATGAGGCCCATGTGCCTCCCTCTACAATTTCATCAATAAAAATATCAAACAAACAAAACCCTACCTAGCGCTCCTTTATGCGATTTCACTTTGCCTGAACACTTCTTTTTTGCTATGCACAATCCAGGGTTGAGGATGCATCCTTGGCTCCACAATCGACTACCTGGAGGGCATGACCATGGATGCCAGGCCCAACCTACTGTGTGTGGAGTTTCTTGTTCAGAGTAACAACCCCTGAAGTTTTCTCTCTTACAATTTTTTTTAATGTTGGTTGGTGGCTCACAGTTCAACTCAGCTCATAGTTCACCCTCTCTAGGCACACATTTCTTGGGCGCAACCTAGAACTCCATGGTTGGCCACCACAAGGGAGCGAACATGACCACCTATTCCCCCTTCGTTGAGCGACCTCCCTTTCATATTTGTGCATGAAGCATGACTTAACATGCTAGAAGCGCTTCCAGACCAAAAGACACAACCTAGTTTCTTGGGTCTTTTTAGTGGGGATAACTCAGCTTGGAGAGAATCATACTGGAGATCTGAAGGTTGGTGATTCACGTATACATGAGTGTTTCGGGTGTTTTATTCACATGGTATTTTTTTAGTTTGTTTTGGTTTCTATATTCCCATTGTCCACTCATGGCCTACATTAATAGATGTTCATCCATGGTCGACCCCAGAGTATAAATTTGACCGGCACTCCTACCCATCAAGTAAAATTTTTATGACAGGTTTGTTTTTAAAATTTCCCTTTGCACGATGCTTTATGTTTATTTTTTCCCATCATTTAAATAATATGTATTATATGTGTTTTTTTAAATTTTGTCATGAAGACATTAAAAAAACTAGGAAGGTATTTAAATCTGGATTCTCAAAAACCAAATATAATGAGAAAATAAGTGTCCAAGAAGGTGTTTTCTAGCTTCAGCCAAACAAAGGCAATTTTTGCAATTACAATTTAATATTAATGAGTCTTACCTCTCTGAATAATTGCATGTATGTTTTGGGCAGTGTTTTTGAATCCTTGATCTTTTCTTTTCTCTAAACCTTTACTTTTCGACCTGCACGGTGTAATACGGTCCAATTTCCAAAAAATCCCTATGACTTATAAGTTGTGAGTGTGCAGGTGTTGCGTAGCCTGTGCTATAATATTTGTAACTTATGCAATGTGTTATGCATGCAACTTGTAAGTTGCAACCTCCATCTACTATAGAATTTGTAACATGTACTATGCATGGCCTTTGCTATAGAATTTATAACTTGTGTTATATATGCTTTACAAAAAAATAAACATTCACATTTAGGAAATTGTTATTATATTTATATTATATTATATTTTATATTATAATATATATTGTGATTATATAATATATTGTTATCAATAATATATTGTTATTATATTATATTATATATTATACCAACATAGATCCATCTTAATCCCAGATCTATCAAGCACTGAGAGACATCATTAAGCGAACGTCATTAATGACCGGTATTTTAAAAAGTAAGCGAATGTCATTAATGATGTGTAATTTTAAAAAAATTCGGTATTTGACGATTAAAAATGGAAAAAATAGGTAAACACCTATCAAATTTAACCACTGGTCAACCCCCTTGAGCTCAGCCATGGTCTCTATGAACTACGGCCCAACAACAATTGTTCGACCATGACCACATAGCCCGTGAACCAACCATGATCACGGCTATGGTGTCGACCTGTAGGGTTAAAAAAATAATTTTTTAATTAAAATTTTATATTGGTTAATAAAAAAATTTGCTTCAGCATATTATATATGTTACATGTTTTTTTTTTAATATAAAATAGATACGTAATATATAAATATGTATATTATATATGCAATATATATTAAACATTATTATTTATGATATACTGTACAATACCATATCATTTATATGTGTGTTATATAACTTATATATATTAGTAGTCAAATTGTTGCATGTAGGTCCCATGTCGCACAAACAAGGGGGTCTCATATACCAATTTAATGTTTGGCTTGGTTGTGACCCTAAAATTAGATTATTATGATATATATATATATATATATATATATATAGAGAGAGAGAGAGAGAGAGAGAGAGAGAGAGATTTGTTCTATCCCATTTTTTTCTAAAATAGAATCAAATACATATAACATTGAACTGGAATTGTTTATATGTGTTTATTTATAACCCTGATTTTCACTAAAATAAACTTCTTAAGATTATACTTGTAAAGTCATCCATGGCACTCATCAAGCATGCACGCTCCTTGAGCAGACTTGGAGATGAGTCAAGCAAGACAACACAAGGGGCATGCAATTGGTTGGGAAAACAAAGTCATATAGGCACGGGCAAGATGACTTTGGGCGCACAACGTTGACGTGCGAACCCAAGGGGGCACACATCTCACTTTCCTTGTGATGCATGATGGAGACTTGGGTTGCATTTGGGTGAGGACGAGGAAATTATGGCACACGCCAAAAGAGTGGACCCACCTTACCTTTGTAGCATGGGCATATTGGAGAGGTTGGATGACCCCATTGACACACCCATGAAGAGTCTTGTCAGCGGAACGAAGGAAATGCACAAGGAAAAGGCACATCAAGGAGGTTGGGGCGCACTAATCTGAAAGGACATGAAGGTTGAATGAGCGCATGGGTTGGTTTGGGTGCACTGATCTACGAAGGGGCACATTAGTTCATTTGGGAACGTTGGTTCACGAAGGGGTGCGACACACCCAAAGGATGCAATGGTTCGTGAAGGTGACATTTGGAGTCCATATAAGAATACAAGGGAGCACAACTAAGGAAGGCATGAACAAGAAGGAATAAAGATAAGGATAAATTCAAGCGACCAAGGTAGAGTTCTGAGGCAAGGTAGAACGAGGAGGATGAGTTGCGAAGACATGGAAGACAAGTATCCAAGAGTGGGACACATAAGGGGAGTTTGGGGAATTCTTGTCACAAGTCTAGGTGATGCATGTTATGAGGTCGAACAAAAATCATCTGTTATCTTGGTGAAGTCTTGTGATAGAGAAGAGATGGTGAGTTTGTGGTGGGTGCACATCTGGGGTGCAGCGCAGGGATTGAAAAAGTTGTTGCGACAGAGAGTCTTGGTGAGGTGAGGTGAGTTGTACTACTCTTCCCAAGTTGTAAACCAAGATAGTAGTGCTCATATTTTCATTGTTTCACAATAATAAGACTTAGCCAGATGTTAGGCATGTCTTCTGCCACCCACACTATATTTGTGTGTGTCTCTTGTTTGTGTTGCAAGTGTTCTCTTTTTTTCGTGAGTTCATGGATGTATGCTTAAATGACTAAGTGTTAAGTTGGTAACAATTTATCTAATAGTACAAGTGAGTTGCATAGAGTAGGAGTGTGACTCACCCATAGCCTATAATGGATTATGGGTATGATCTAGATGAAGAGACGTAGTCCATGAAACGTATCCTTGGTGTTTCCATATAGCCAAGTGAGAATCATTGTGGTGTTTCACGCCCTTAGTAGGTGTACGATCTCAATATTCGGACAAACATCATGTGGGGTCGAGGCTACCAAATATAAGGACCTGTCATGCAACTTTCCAAGCATGCTCGACATGCCCTCTCTCAGACTCACTGTGTGTCTTGCCAAGTATTCCTAATGTACCCTCCATCGCACCAAATTGAGTGCTCTCTTAGAAAACTTGTCAACTGGTCATGTCTCTGCACCCATCATGATAGCGTGTGCCTTGCCTAAGCATTGGAGAGAAAAATTAGAATAAGGTCCATAACAAGAAAAATTGGAGAGAAGGTCCATAACAAGAAAAAATGAAGGGTGTTTCTAGAAAAGGAAATGATATAGGAGCATCAAGTAAACACCAAGATAACTATTGGGAAAATCCATCCTTTTGTGGGTACTAATCCTAACTTTGACTAGGGAAACACAATTTTAACAAGTAAGCCATGAGTTTTTTTCCATAAACAAGAATTTGGTTTTGCAAGGTAGATTTATACATTAGAGACAATTTTGGCTTAGGCTAAATGACATGCGTATCAAAGTTAAGAACTATGACTAAAATGGGGAGATCAAATTTGACACCCTCAAATGAATATGAGAACATTGAGTGAATGTACAAAATGTATATTTAACTAATCAAGAAGTCAAATCTAAGCATGTATGTAAAGATTGATCCAAATAGGAAGATAATGTCTAAGTGAAAAACCCAAAAAGTCCTAGAAAGAGAAAATAAAGAACTAAACCTATGGGAAAAGGATCCCACCTAGGTACTAGACATTGAAAAGGGGAAAACCACACTCATACATCTATTTCTAGGTAAGGGACTAAACAAGGAAGTCTAACCAACACATATAAACCATATGGAAATGTGGTAGACCTCATGTCTCCCACAAGTATTGGGTGTATAGAAGTGTCTTAGAAACATCTCCCACACCATAACCAAAAGGGAGGTGGGTGTAAGATGAGAACTAAGTGAAAAATTCATACACTACACAGACTAAATCGTGAAATCCTTTTGATTCAAGCCAACCTAGATTGAATCGAATGGGAATAAGAACCATGTCTTTTAGGGAGGATATGTCTAAAGAGATCAGTTTATGATAAGAGGTAGAACCAAGGATGATATCAAAAGAGAGGACAAGACCTTCATTAAGAAAAAAGTATTGAACTAAAAACTTGTTCAAATGCTTAACCGTGAAACTAGGCTCCACTGCCTAATTAGTCCATGCATATCTTCCATTCCTAGGATAGATGTTTTTAAGACCCCACTCACACATAGGAAACACCCTATGTGTGAGGATCTCACACATAGGAAACACCCTTTTTCTCTTTATTTCTTAACACCAAGTTGAATTCTCCTGCTAAAATCATGTTTAATAGAAGGAAGCTTTAAAGAAGCCTCTAAAATCAAAGAGCGATATTTATTTTTCTCCAAAAATTTATTGGGAGCATAAACATTTGGGATTTGAAAGGCCTAACAAATTTGCATAATTCAGTAAGACATTGTGATCCAGTGAAGCAAGGATATCACACTATTCAACTACATAAAAGAGGGATCCAAAATCATGGAAAGCCAAATTGAGAAGCCTATGGATTCCTTGAAAACCAAATCAATATAGTTCAAGAAATATGTTTTCAGAGATGCAAAAGACTTGTGAATGAGCCTTTGTTTCTTGTAGAAAAACCATGACAAGTTTTTATAATCTATTACTTTAAATTTCTAACTTTCCTTATTTTCAGGCTTCTGAACCCTCTACAATTCCACAATATACTTTGCATAATTTAGAGGGTTTTTATTTGTACATGCCACAAAGTCCTTATTAATGGTCACTTGCCTTCTTCACTTTCCTTCCAACTATTTTATTCAATTTGTAATCAATGAGGGGAAAGGGGGTGGGGATGGAATTCCTCCTCTAAATGATAGGAAGATATGTGAATGGTTGGAAATTTTGGGGGTTCTCCCAACCCTTTCTAGAAGAGTTACATTGACTTAGGGAATCAAGTTGAATTCCAAGATCCTTTAATTCTGAAATTGGCTTATAGGTAGGTGGGATTTCCACTTCCTTTGAAATCACTTTGATTTCCACACTAAGGGGTTAAGGGGAGTCACTCAAAGGGTGATGTTGATGAGGCTCCTACTCTCTATTTTCTTGATATGGTTGGGGATCATTTCCAAGCACTGCACTTTTTCTAAATCTTCATCAAAAGTTGGTTTTTCTATTGATTTTGGCTATGTTATTTCTTTGTTCCAGAGTTGGATACTTTTAAAACTCGTCCTCTTTAGAAACAAATGGATAAGTATTGTTTGGAGAGTTTATTTTATGGTTGGATTTAGCAAAATTACCATGTTCATGACACCAATTACACTTGAATGGGATTTATTTATAGTCCAATTTTTGGACATGGACCAATCCCTTAGAAACAATTCTAGGTTTCTTGGAAAACTCTTTTGAAGATCAACATTAACACCTATTTGGAGCATGCACAGATCCCCAAATTTACCTATGATTTATCAAGGTATGCATATTCCCAATCTCCTTCAAAGCTTCATCATTCCAAAAAAAATGGGAAGAATCGAAAACAAGCCCACACTAAAACCATTGTTGGGATTTCCTCCTCAAGGTCAAATTTTAGTGACTAGTGATTCAAGTACAAACCATTAGGGCCCAAAAACAAGGGGATCCCCCTAAATATTCTATATGTGTATTCTTTATGTTCAAACAAAGAAGAATGCAATCCTTTGCCAAAATAAAAATGACTTATCGAACCCTGGATGAGAGGCATCCAATGTTGTTCAATCCACCATTTTAGATTCATCAAACTCCAGTGAGATCCACTGAACTTTCCCATGAGAATATTTTCCACAAATATCATGGCCTTATTGGTGGGGTACCCAATTTAACCAGAATACATGTTCACTTAGATATTTTTATAAATAGAAAAGAAGATCCACTTACATTCATCTTGGACTTTTTCACATCAGAATGGGCCAAAGATTTGAAGGTCATTGCTTGAGCGAAGGGATGGAAGGAGGAGACAAATCCCCACTCAAATGAAAACATGGGCAAGGAGCAAGAGGCAGCGAGCATAAATCCTAACAAAACAAGTTCAATAAAATTCCATAATTTCTTATAGGTGCATTTTACCCTATATATTCTCGCAGTAGAAAAACAAAACAAAAAAATGTACATTTTTTTCAATCGAACAAACACAGACCAACATTTGAAAATTATAGAAGTTATCACACTATGTCCCTTTCGTTAGATCCATCAAGTTGTGGCTTAGAGGTTGGGATTGGGTGTTTCCATGCAAAAAATAAAGATTCAAAATCCAAAAGGTGCCCTTGTGTATGTGAGGGAAAGTATTTTACCCTGGAGTTGGTTTCCCTAGACTTCTATCAAAGGGACTTAACACATGCTTGAAAAGAGAAATTAGTTCAAGTGGATATTAATAAGATATTTTATCTTTATTAGACAATAGGGTGATACAACATC
>ML796818.1:109916-151114 GCA_009831015.1 Picea engelmannii
ATGAGCAAATTATATTATCAGAGAAAGAGTTACAAAAAATCATGTTGTTGGCCTGCCACTTGGGAAACCAAACCAGTAGCAGCGCATAAGTTTGTCTATTTTTTCATAAGAGAAATGTCTAGAAAAGATAGAAAACCTAATGTTATTGTAATTAAAATAGATATTGTGCCTATGAAGTTGATGATGAGATTGTTTATCTAAGAAATGGCTATGATGGGTCATATGACTTTGTCCAAAAAACTGGAACAGAATTGACAAAATGGAAATAGACATGCTAGATTATGAGTGTGAAGTCCCATCCTCATGGTGCACCTGAGGAGTAGGAACAGTGATTGTTTCCAGGTTCATACCAGCAATTTCCTTCCCCAATAGGTTGAGATCGGTGTCCAAAAGCATCACATGTGCTTGAATTTCGTCCAATTGGAGGGTGAGCTCCTCCTTTTCCTCCTTCCTATCAACCAATGTCTGACCCAAGATTAGCATCATGTGCCAATAGAGTTCAATGGTTCATAAGTATTGGGACTCCCTGGCCTGAACCCCCCCAGTATTTGGGATCCATGAGTTGACTTCTTCTTGAATTTCATTCTCCATCACAAAACCTCAAAGAACGTGACTATTAGCCTCCAACAAGTTGATATCATCTTGGATGTTTGGAGGGGTGTGCTCGTGGTAATCCTCTAGATCATGCTTATTTGTGGCAAGTAATCGAGAACCAGTCTGTCGACGGGTCGAGGAAGAGCTTCCTCGACCTTGTATGTGTATATGCCTTCCATTGCATGCCATTGTGGAGGTAGGGAGAGGGGATTTGAAGGGATTAAGGGTGGCAGAAATGGGAGTATAGGTCGGAGAAATGCAGGGCAAGGTGTGGGGGGAGTTTCACAGAGGGCCTATAAGGTGAAGAGAAAATTCCACAGAGATCATGGACTGTAGCAGAGGGTGGCAGGGTAAAATACACAACGCCATCCGAGAGGTAATAATCACTGAGAGAGGTCCATTCGAGATGGAGTTATGGAAACTCTTGGTGATGATGGTCATAGCCATAATGTCTGTGCCTGGGGGAGTACATGTGAGCTACATCCCAGGTACCTGTGGAGTGTGGTGAGGGGATTTCTTGAAGGCTGGACAAAGCATGGGGTGAGTGAAGGAGTTATACGGAGGCCAGGGAATGATGTGGGGGAACGTGGTCACGGTGGTTGGTGGAGGTAACGCATGTCGTCTAAGCCCGGGGGGACCCCGAGGTTGTTTTCTTCCCAACCGCCCGATACAGGGGATATTCAAATTTATGTTGAAATTATGTTGAAGTAATAAAAAAGGTTGCAACAACAAACCTTCTCCTACGCCAAGTTACTATGTTTGTAATGTGCCAATTTTTTACACACTTGAGCTTAGTATGAGGTGTTAAGATATTCTCACAAGTTATTTGAAATTACTAATATTTTTAATTAAAGAGTTATCTTCTCTATTTATCAGATTTGTTTTTCCCATTGTAATTTTTTCCTTATTTGGGACTCACCATACACAATATTTTATTAGTGTCCCACCAAGTTTATGGGATGTGGGAGTGCAGGAGAAAGAAAGGAAAACACACATGGGGACATGTGGAGAGACCCCCCAAATTTTAGGGAAACTCATGGGGGATAAAAATAAATAATTAAATCCCACATAGCAATTCATCCCATGCAAATTCATTATTGTCCAATGTATTTTTTGCTTGCATAGTTTTTTTTAAGTTTGTTTTTTTAATTTTTGGGGTTTTCTGGAAAAAAATCATGGGGGGTGCCCGAGCATCCTGATTTTCAAGGGCCGAGCCCAGAAGACCCCCATTTTGAAAAATATGTCTTGCACATTGGTGAAACATTTCGGTATATGTTTCACTAAGTTTTGAAAAATGGGGAGCATGGTGAAATGTTTCACCAAGTTCCCCCCATCCCAGGGGCATTGGAAACACGATGGGCACACTTCCAACCTTGCAGGACACATCCCCATACAACATTGCATTTTATGGCTACAACATGACCTTAGTGCTAAGAAATATCATGCTTGTAATGAAAAAGGAATCCATTGAAAGTGAGCATGGTCTAAAACTCCAATGTTCTTCAAGGATTAAGAAATTCCTGAAGTTGTTACAATTCCTATCATTCATCTTTACAAAATTTTCCTATCCAAGCATGGTATACCACTCATTAACATTAAATATACATGTTTGGAGGGAGCCCGTGCATGACTGGCCTATTGAATGAAAGTTGAAACAATCTCAAGAGATATAAAGATGAAGAGTCCAAATTGATTCCATTGAGAAAAATTATAGTCATTTTCTCCTTTTTGCCCCACATTGGAAAAGTATCCAACTCAAATTTATTAAAGATTATGCATTCCATTGTATTGTTATAATTGTTGTAGATGTCATGTACATAAATTCTAGAAACCTCTATGCACATTGTTATCACAGCTTTCATCTTTCATTACTTGTTGGAATTGAGATATATGTATTTGTGGCAAGAAAAATCTTAACTATGAGATGCAAAGATGCTTGAATCAACCACCAAAAATTTGACACCTTGTTTTCTCCCATGACTGTAATTATGTTGAGACTTCATGTATTATGATTACTCGAGCATATAATTGTGTTTATGTTTATAAAGAACACCAAACAACTAAATGGGAAGGAATCCTTGAGTACTACCCATGATACCACGAGTGGGATTGATGAGGTGGAACTAGGAAGTTTTAATGAGGAAAATAGGAAGCTTACTTAGCCATCCAGCCTACACTTGCATGAATTGAATACACTCATTGTTCAACTTACCTAGATTACATTGACCAACGGATCCTGTTAATGGTGATTAGGTTGGGTGGTTGAGCAGTTATAATTGTTGACTGATTTGGTACTTGGAAGAGTGAAGGGTAGAATGAGACCTCAACCAGAAGGACACCCAAGAGTTTCCCCTTCGAATTTGAGAGCTTGACACCGAGGACTTGCTTCTGATAGAATTCATCAGGGATCCCAAGGGAGAGGAAAACATGCAACAATGAAGGAGGAATAAGGATTAAGAGGGACAAAAGAATGGGAGACATGTAGAGAGAACACCAACAACCCATAAACGAGAATAGAACAAGTGTGTAGATGCACGAATATTGGACTCACACAGAAGAACAGAGAATAATCATGTGCAGAAGTGAGTTGTAGACTCACAAACATATGGTGATGCAATGAGCAGAGGACCTCATGCACACAACTTTGAGCAGCTAAGAATATTTGGGAAGTTTTCTTGAAAAAAATGGAAATATTTCCCAAGAATTTAATGGTCACCTTAGAATAGAGAAGACCCATATCCAAACTGGAGAAATAAAGGACCATAACTTGATGCTTATTGAAAAGAAACCAACACTGGTAAGGGGAGGTCATTGAGGGATTGTGTATCAGAGAATGGACTCCCTTGTGCATAGGAAATCCAGTTGGGAAAGTGCCTGATAAACTCGTGGAGGTCCTGAGCTTAGTGTAAAGAGGGAAACTTCTTTTGTTTCTAGTGGAGAGAAGGAGAGTAACCTTCTTGAACCATTTCTTGACTTGGAAATCAACTAAGATATTCCCCTGGTGGTATCATGGCATGGCATGGGAGTGGAAGGTTATAAAAAGACATTGTACAGCATAGCCTATGGTTGGGTGGAAAGGAATTTCCCCTTAGTTAGTTGGTTGGTTGGGAACATTATTGAACAAATAAGTGTTTATATTTGTAATGTTTTATTGAATATTTTATAATGGTTATAGTTGGTATTTTGTTCATTTTTACTGGTTAAATTTGAACGAATGAATGTTGAATTCCTTAATTAGATGAAGTAAAAGAACTTTCCTTATTATAATTGTGTTAACTATGAATGAATGTATGGGGAAGGCCAATGCAAGTCAATATTCCTGTAATTTACCCTGCCTTTGAAATGGAAAGCTTGCAAGATATAAAATCTTCACATGGATGTTTGGGTAGAGTGTTTATGGTTGTTGGGGAAGTGGTATAGTAACCTGAAGGAATCAAGTTAAATCCTTGTAGGAAAAAATGTGGGACTGTGAAGTCCAGAAACCACCCTCAATCTTGTCTTGCTAAAAACCCTTGTTTACACCCATAGGAATGATAGTTGTTGATTCGGTGGAAGGAGCAGATCTCGACCATTAATCGAAGATATGGACTTCATGAGGTGAAACCATCGAAAAATCCCAAGGTGAAAAGTCATAGTGGATTTCCAATGGGAGGGTTTTGAGAGAAGATGAACCATTGATTTATCAGAAGTCAAGCCAATGAGATCTAGTTCGTAGAATCCTTGGACGCTTCATCGATAAGACTATCTGGAAGTAAGAGATCGGGAAGGCTTGGGAAGAGACTTAAGAGGATTCTTTGATGTGGAAAAATTGATATCGAGAACCCAAGGATGAGGAAGACCGTAAACCAATCGATGTCGATGCATATGGGTTCAGGACCATTCGATCTAGAACAATCCATCCTGAGGAAGAAACTTAGAGAAAGAGTGGTGTCGTTTAAACACGATGCAATTATGGGGTTCCAAGTGATCCCTAATCGTTAGATGTGTCAATCCAAGGACCATCAGATCCATCATTGGAGTCTCAATGGAGAGGACTGATTAGGAGGTCTTGTGATCACTTGGAGTAGGTGAACCTCGATGGTAGAAGTACCTAAGTGGACAAGAACAATGGATCCACAAGGGAGGCATTCTGATGTAACCCCAGTCATAGATTGGTCACAAACCCCACATGTCAATGTGTTAAGTGGAGGATGGGCGAGGAGTTATCCACCACATGGTTTTATGTACCGATTTGATCGAGGATGGTGATTTCTAGGCCCAAAGACCATTGGATCTGTCAGGATGAATCCCATCAGAGAAGTTTGATCGGGATTGGAACTATGGGTGATAAAAATTTCTTTCCCGATGGGTAGAGAACTTGATTTATTATCGATCATTTGTAACACACCCGACCCCTGAGTGGATTCCCTAGGGAGGTGGCCTCAAACTTTTGTTCTCCTTAGGTGATCAAATCCTTCATTTGGGGTTCCTGTTACACTCTGCTCGTCCATAGTTTTCCACCCACACTCTCCATGCTCAAAACTGGGCCCAGAACCAGCAGATATATCTCTCTGAAGTTCCTTGGGTGTTTATTAGTTGAGGGCCACGTGGACCCACCTCATACGTGTTATTCCCAAGTTCCTTCCCCCATGGTGGAAGACCATTCATAGATCGATCCCATGATTGGAATCACTCTCTTTCTCCTATGACAATTGTGGAGGGATTCAGCATTTCGGCACTTCTGTAAGCTCACCACGTAGCTCTGACCTTCGGGTCATCGGGCCTCTCTACCCTACCATATCCAAAATCCCCCGGAGTCTGAAATCCCAGACTCCTGGAGTCTCGGTCATCTCACCAACCACGTTGGCCAAGGGACACGTATCGGGAACTGACATGTGTTACGTTCCAAGGAGCCTATAGGGTAAATGATCCACATGAATCTAGGTGACAAATGGCACGTCAAGCTGCAGTCCACGTCACCCTCAGTGACATCACTACACCACGTCACCCCGGACTAACAGGCTTCTAACATTCCTAGAATCTCATGGTTGATATCCGACCACATAGATTTCTAGATATACAGCTCTCGTTGCCATAAGGGTTCGATGTTCGGGAGTGTTTTGATGAAAACTCCTCTTATATCCCAAAGGGCCCGATCTCTTAACAAAACAGGCTAGCGCCACCCATCCCCAGTATATCAACAGCTGGGAAGGAACCCAAAGGATCTCTCGTTCTATGGTGTTGAGTCCTTTGCGGCTTCATCCTTCGAGGTTTCGTATCCAGGCCTAGTTGGTCAGGCGGGTTCGCCTAGCTACTCAGGGAGCCGCTTAACGTCGGTCAATCCTTACGGGAAACCGAGTCTCCCGATTACCTTCGGACCGTAAAGGCTGGTAAGTTCAGTCATACTCTGAATTCCCAAACTTATGGAGCTCTGAAGCCAAGAGGACAAAGCCTCCCTAGGCCTAGCCTAAGGTTCCTGGGTATTGTTCATATGGGTTTTCCCGAACGGATCTCGTCCACTCGTCTTCCAAACGAAGAGACCTTCTCCTTTAAAGGTTTGAACTTCTTTATTCTTCCTGAGATTTATCATGAAATGGTTAAGGACTTGGGTCTGGAATCCCGGTCTCATGACCAGGGATCTGAAAGAGGTATCCTCTTCAGATGGACAGGTTCAGGTCGAAACGGTATCTCCCATCTTGGTCATCTTACAGGATTATGACCCAGGTAGCCTTGGGAGCTAAGTTGGGAATACAAACTGTCAGTCAAAAGTGTAAGTTCATGAAGAGATGAAGGCATACACATATCATAAATATTCTACACAAAAATCATTTATAATTACACATATGTATAAATTCAAGAATTCATATATTATTCTCGATTAATACATAAAACATGGAAAATACTTATCAAAACTAGATAACGTGAAGTGATTGTTGAAAGGGGTGCTTGTTTCCTCCCAACCATAGGCTCAGTCACTCCTAACGTATTTACCACTAGCCACCCCTGAACTAGACCACGATGCTCTGTACAGAGTCCCTTCTTCCAGCTCAGCAACAGTAGGGACAGAGGTTACTCTCCTCCTTCCGCAGGGCCTTAGCAATGGTTTACACGATACCAAGAAAGGAGGACCAACCTTGTTTATCATCTTGTATCATAAACCCTGCTAGCCATCTCCCTACAACCAGAATGTTCATTTTTCCAGTTCTCTCTTGAACCTGAGAACTTAACCTCTCATCTCAGCGTTCTTCGTAGGTCTTCTCTACCCACCACACCTATCATTTTTTCCTCTTTCAACAAGGTTGCATGTGGATCGAATTCCCAGTCTATGGTTAGGTCTAGAAGCCTTATAGATGGGTGTTATGTCCCATCCCATCATTAACTCTTTGAGGAGGTCTTCCCACCTACCAATTTGACTGTAATTCATTTATGGGTCAAAGGACTCTTCTAGTCCTGAGCAATTAAATTCAGCAATGTACTGGTTTCGTGAAGGTTAACGCAACCATTCCTGGTCCCCTTAACCATCTCTTTCATAGCATTCATTGTTTCTCTTAGAACATCCCCCTTCCATCAATCATGCAACACTTATCCATTTTCTAGTAAATAACAGGATTTGCATTCATTGACCCTTTATACAAAGGTCCATCAAATCAAACATTCACACATATTGAGTTTTCCATAGTCTCTTGGACATTATAGTTATATTTACAAACTGGGGGAAACAGGGTGTTACAATTCCCTCCTCCTTAAAGTAACATCATCCTTGATGTTATATCTGCCAACATGCTTTGTATATATAGAAGTAAACATAAATGGATATGCATGTCTCATGGCATCCTCCATTTCCCACGTAGCCTCATCTGGGACAAAGTGTTTCCACTGCACCTTGACATGTGCAATGGTTCAGTTCCTGAGTGGGGTTTCCTTCCTATCTAGTATGCATTAAGGTTCTGGTAGGAATTCTCCCTCCGACTCAACCTAGATCATAGACCAGGGAATTATATTATTAGAGTCATGTACATATTTCTTCAATAATGAAACATGGAAAACATTATGTGCCTTTACTATGGGAGGGAGTGCTAGCCTATAGGCTATATGTCCCACTCTCTCTAAGACTTCAAAGGGTCCACAACATCTAGGTGTCATCTTGGAACAAGCTCCCATTCTTAGGGAACTCTTCCTAGGTCTAACTCTGAGATAGACATGGTCTCCTATATTGAACTCTCTGGGAATTCTCTTTCTGTCGGCATAACTTTTCTTTCTATCCTGAGAAATTTTGATATTTTACTTTATCTTGATCACTTGTTGCTCCATTTCTTTCAGCATGTCAGGTCCGATTATAATTCTATCCACTGGATTATCCCAGTTGATTGGAGTCTTGCATTGTCTGCAATAGAGGGCTTCAAAAGGGCTCATCTTCAGGGACTCTTGATAATCGTTGTTGTAGTAAAATTATACCAATGGCAGGTAGTCTTCCCACTTCTTAGGTTGATGCATTACATGCATCCTTAACATGTCTTCTAATATCTAATTTAATCTTTCAGTCAGTTCATCGGTTTGAGGGTGATAGGTTGTGCTAAACAGTCTCAAAACCAACCATCAAGGATTTCCAAAATCTTGAAGTGAATTTTGTATCTCTGTCAGATACAATATCCCTAGGCATGTCGTGCAGTCTGAATATCTCCTTCATGAATATGTTAGCAATATCTATTGCCTTGCAATTCGATTTGACATGAATGAAGTGACAAGACTTGATCAATTTTTCCACCACTACCATGATGGCATCATTTTGCTTGGCCGATTTTTGTAATCCGGTGATGAAATCCATGGAGATGGTTTCCCATTTCCATTCTGGAATTGGTAGAGGCTGTAACAACCTTGTTGGGTGCCGATTTTCTGCCTTAACTTGTTGGCATTCTAGGCACTTAGCTAAATAATCAGCTATGTCATTTTTCAATCCAGGCCAATAGAATTGTTTCCTAGTGGTCGTGATCATTTTATGATACTCTAGGTGACCAGCATATGGTCTCTTGTGCATTTCTTCCATTATGAACCTCTTCAAGTCGTCACAACTTGGAATATACAATCTATTTCTGTAAGTTAGTAGACCCTCATCCAGCATCTGATAGCCTTCATACTTTATCCCTGTAGGATCTTGCCTTAGGTATGAGGTCACGATCTTGAAGAATGCATATGTTTCTTGTGTATTCCTGACTCTTTCCCTGACATCTGTTTCACAGGTGCTCATTGTTTCCAGGTGAATCATTTTCACACTTCTGCTAAGGGCATCGGCCACCCTATTTTTCTTTCATTTGATGTGTTTGATTTCAAAATCAAACTCGCTAAGGAGATCCATCCACCTAGATTGTCTAGCATTGAGTTTTGGTTGATCAAACAGGTGCCTCAACCCACAGTGGTCTGTCATAAGTACAAATCTCCTACCCAGGAGGTAATGCCTCCACATTTTTAAAGCATGCACTATGGAAGCCAACTCTAAATCATGGGTCACATAATTTATTTCATGCGCATTCAATTTTCTGGATTCGTAGCAAATTACACGTCCTTCTTGCAGAAGGACTCCTCTGATTCCTTCCTTCCAGGCATCTATGCACACGAGGAAGTCATTATCAGGGTCTGCAATATTCAGCATGGGTGCGTGAGTCAGAAGGTATTTCAGTGCCTGAAATATTTCTTCACATTCTGGTGTCCAAGTGAATTTAACCCCCTTTTTCTGAAGGGTAGTGATTGGACAACCAATCTTGGAAAATTCTTTTACGAACCTTCTATAGTATCCTTCCAAGCCCATAAGGATCTGATATTAGATGCATCCTTTGGGGTAGGCCATTCCATAATAGATATGATCTTGTCAGGGTCTACTTCCACTCCTTCTTTAGAAATGACATGGCCTAAGTAATGGACTTGCTTCTGGAAAAAATCGCACTTGCTAAACTTAGCGTAGAGTTGATGCTCTCTTAGTACTTGAAGCACAAGTATAATATGTTTTTCATGCTCCTATATGTTCTTGGAGTAGATTAGGATATCATCAATGAAAACCAATACAAATCTGTCTAGGAATTTGTTGAGTACAGTATTCATGAAGCACATAAAATTGGCTTAACCATTGTTAATCCAAATGGTACCACCATAAATTCATAGTGACCATATCGGGTCCTGAAGGTTGTTTTGTGGATGTCTTCATACTTGATTTAGACTTGATGGTACCCAGACCTTAATTCAATCTTTGAGAAAATGTAAGCACCCCCTAATTGGTCGAACAAGTCATCGATTCTTGGTAAGGGGTACTTGTTCTTTATGGTTGTCTTATTGAGTTGTCTATAATCTATGCACAATCGAAGTGTACCATATTTCGTCTTCACAAATAGGACTGGTGCTCCCCATGGAGACACACTGGTCTGGATGTAGCCTTTGTCCATCATTTCCTTTAGTTGTAGCTTAATCTCAACTAGCTCGGGTGTACTCATCCTATAGGGTGTCCTAGACACTGGCACCGCTCCTGGTGCAAGTTCTATCGAGAAGTCAATGTCTCTTCTCGGAGGTAGACCCGATACCTCTTCTGGAAACACGTCTCTATATTCTCTTAATATGGGGTGGTCCTCTGGGTTTGGTCTATCATCCTCAACAGATTCCAACACTTGTATTGCATTTATAGGACACCCCTTCCTGCAATATTTTTTCATTTGGAGGGATGATATTTGTCTCACTAAGACAGTCTTTTGAATCCCTTGGAGGGTTACCTTTCTCCTTTCTTCATTTACACATTCTAAGGTTTTAAGGTAATATTACAACTTAGTTTTATGAGCAGATAACCATTTCATACCAATCAACACGTCATAAGATCCTAGGGGAAGTATATTAAGGGTAGCTTGGGAAGGCAACTCGTCCATGATGAATTGGCAAGCTAGTATGACCTCTGTTACTTTTCTTTTGGTTCCAGTGGCTAATTGTACCAACCATGGCTTAGTATGTTTAACTAGTTGCAGTTTACACTTATCAACAGTCTGAGGGGCCACATAACTCAAATTAGAACCAAGGTCAATTAAAATAGAAACTAGATGGTTGGCGATCACACCTTCCATCTCCACCACCGAAACTTGGTGGTCAGCTTTTTTATTATCCACTGCTGCATAAATTCATGGCATGCACCTAGCCACATCATTGACTATGGTAGCTTCTTGGATGTTGTAGGATCTCTTACTATTCTACTATCTGTGGGGACAATCCCTCTGCAGATGCTCTTCTCCGCAACCCCAACATTTCAAGGGTTCCTTCTTTGGGTTATCAGTCCTTCCTGGGGTTACTCCAAAAGGTTTATTTCCACTCTAGGAGGGGAAATTTTGTTGATATACACTTCTAGTAGGAAGGCTTATCCTAGATTCCTTCCTATAGTTCTTAAGCCTTAAGGATTTGAACCACAACTTATTGAATCATGAATTGCTCTTCTTCTTCCAATCCTCGAGAGGTTCTAACAAACTCCCAAGTTGTTCATAACAATACCTTGCCTTCTGGATAGTGTCCTCTAAGGTCTCTGGCTTGTCAAACTCGATCATGTTCTAGTAGATTTGAGGTAACCCACTGATAAATCATTGCACTTTTACCTTTTCATCCTTTATGTAGGGCAGATACCTTAGCAACTCAAGGAATTTATTAACATATTCCTCTATGATGAGTTTCCCTAGCTTGAGTTCATAGAACTCCTTAGTCTTCCCGTAAAAGTATTTCTCTGATAGATACTTCTTCTTGAAGTGTTTCTCAAACGGTTTCCATGATAGGTTATCTTCATGGATTCCTTTCACATTCTTAAGGTCTTCCCACCAAATGGAAGCCTTTTTCATTTAGGTTGAAAATGGCTATTCGAGCCTTCAAGTTTTCAGAGTAGCCATGAACTCTAAAGTGCTTATTTAAACCAATAAGCCACACTTCTTCCTCTTCCCCCTTTTCAATCTCTCCATTGAAAGAGGGTGGTTTGGATTTCTTGAACTTTTCAGGGTCACGACTTTTGGAATGTTTTCGCTTCTTGCCTTTCCTTTGAGAATGTGAGTTATTTTTGCTACTAGAAGATCCTTCGGAGTTTCCATTTTCCTTTCTAGAGGATTCTCCTGACGAGCGTCCCTTGTCTCTGGGTTGGACCTTCCTTGAGGTACTTCTCCCTATGTGGCCACTTATGGGACTACATTTTTGTATTTTAGGTGGGCTTTGACTTCTCTTCATATGTCATCGGTCCACGTGACTAGTTGTAGGTCCATGTTGTAGCTGCCTCTATATATCGGATAAGCTCTACAACAAGACTACATTAATTTATGTTTGTTATTCTTGCTCCTTTATCAGTCTCTCGTTGTCGGCCTTGCAACTCTATAATTCAGCCATGAGGATTCTTACAGTTTCATCCAGATCTGGAGGGGTTTCCACCGCCCTCCTTTCGTCGAAATCTTTGTCTCTATTGTGGGAGTCATCCCCCACTTCATGGTGTGTCACCATCCTCTATGATTGTAGTTTCCCATGGTTCACTGGTTGCTTGAGTGTTGAAAAACCACGTGTTGTTAGCTAATAGTCTGCTAGTCCATGAACAACACATAGTTCATATTTCTTAAATACACACACACACACACACACATAGTAGAAAGATTTCATTATTTTCTTCAATAAGATTTTACCCAGACTCTTTAGGAGAGAGGTAAAGTAGGGTGTCACCCTTAAAATTCTTTAAATATGGTTTTTACACAACTCATCCATGAGCCCAAGCAGGCCAAGTGTTGTAACGATGCTCTGATACCCATTTGTAACACAACCGACCCCTAAGTGGCTTCCCTAGGGAGGGGGCCTCAAAATTTCATTCTCCTTAGGTGATCAAATCCTTCATTCGAGGTTCCTATTACACTCTGGTCGTCCAAAGTTTTCCACCCATGCTCTCCATGCTCAAAACCGAGCCCAGAACCCACGGATATATCTCTTTGAAGTTCCTTGGGTTTTTATTGGTTGAGGGCCATGTGGACCCACCTCACATGTGTTATTTCCAATTTCCTTCCCCCATAGTGGAAGACCATTCACAGATCGATCCCATCACTGAACTATCTCTCCTTATCCTATGCCAGTTGTGGAGGGATTCGACGTTTTGGTGCTTCGACATTTCACGCCTCCTTATTATCTACACCCGAGATCACTCGATGTTCCGAACTTACGAAGTTCCATAAGCTCACCACGTGGCTCCGGCCGTCGGGCCTCTATACCCTACCATATCCCAGATCCCCCAGAGTCTGAAGTCCCAGAGTCCCAGTCGTCTCACCAACCACATTGGCCAGGGGACACGTATTGGGAACTGACACGTGTTACGTTCCAAGGAGCCTATAGGGTACATGATCCACACGGATTCGGGTGACACGTGACACGTCAAGATGGGGTCCATGTCACCCCGGACTGACAGGCTTCTAACATTCCTCGGATCTCACAGTCGATATCCGACCATGTATATTTCTAGATCTACGGCTCTTGTTACCATAGGGGTTCGGCATTCGGGAGTGTTGTGATGCAAACTCCTCTTATCTCCCAAAGGGCCCGATCTCCAAACAAAACGGGCTAGTGCCATGCATCCCCGGTATATCAACAGCTAGGAAGGAACCTGAAGGATCCCTCGTTCTGTGGTGTTGAGTCCTTCGTGGCTCCGACCTTCAAGGTTTCGGATCCTGGCCTAGTTGGTCATGCGGGTTCACCTAGCTACCCGGGGAACTGCCTAACGTTGGTCAATCCTTATGGGAAACCGAGTCTCCCGGTTACCTTCGGCCCGTAAAGGTTGGTAACGTCAGTCATACTCCAAAGTCCCAAACTTCTAGATCTCCAAAGCCAAGAGGACATAACCTCTTTAAGCCTAGCCTAAGGTTCCTGGGTATTGGTCATATGGGTTTTCCCTAACGGATCGCGTCCGCTTGTCTTCCAAATGAAGAGAACTTCTCCTTTCAAGGTTTGAACTTATATATTCTTCCTCAGCTTTATCATGAAATGGTTAAGGAATTGGGTCTGGAATCCTGGTCACACGACCAGGGGTCTGAAATAGGTATCCTCTTTAGATGGACAGGTTCAGGTCAACACAGTATCTCCCATCTTGTCTGTCTTACAGAATTATGCCCTAGGTAGCTTCAGGAGTTAAGCTAGGCATACAAACTATTAGTCAGAAGTGTAAGTTCATGAAGAGATGAAGGCATACACATATCATAACTATTCCACATAGAAAGCATTTATAATTACACAGATGTATAAATCCAAGCATTCATACATTATTCCTGATTAATACATAAAATAGGGAAAATACTTATCAGAACCAGATAACGTGAAGTGACTACTAAAAGGGGTGCATGTTTCCTCCCAACCATAGGCTCAGTCACTCCTAACGGATTTACCACTAGCCACCCCTGAGCTAGACCACGATGCTATGCACAGAGTCCCTTCTTCCGACTCAAGGATAGTAGGGACGGAGGTTACTCTCCTCCTCCCACAGGGCCTTGGAAATGGTTTACATGATGTCAATCAAAGAGGACTAGCCTTGTTTATCATCTTGTATCATAAACCCCACTAGCCATCTCCTTGTGACCAGAACGTTCCTTTTTCCAGTTCTCTCTTGAACCTGAGAGCTTAACCTCTTGTATCTGCATTCTTTGCAATTCTTCTCTACCCACCACACCAATCCTTCTTGCCTCTTTTAGAAAGGTTGTGTGTAGCTCGAATTCCTAGTCTGTGGTCAGGTCTGGAAGCCTTACAGATGGGTGCTCTACCACATCCCTTCATTAACTCTTTGAGGAGGTCTTCCCACCTACCAGTTTGATTGTAATTCATTTATGGATCAGAGGACTCTTCTGGTCCTAAGCAATTAAATTCAGCAATGTAGTGGTTTGGTGAAGGTTAAAAAAACCATTCCTGGTCCCCTTCACTATCTCTTTCATGGCATTTGTGGTCTCTCTTATCACATCCCCCTTCAAGCAGTCATGTAACACTTATCCATTTTCTAGTAAATAACAGGATTTACATTCATTGACCATTTATACAAAGGTCCATCAAATCAAACATTCACACATATTGAGTTTTCCATAGTTTCTTGGCCATTATAGTTATATTTACAAACTAGGGGAAAAAGGGTGTTACATCATCGATTTGGTTTCACAGGGTGAATCACAATCGTCCGATCAGGGAAATTTCCCCCTAGTGTGCATAGAAATATTTTTCCATTGAATTGTTGAGAGGTGAGTGGTGACGAGTTGGTGGATTTGTTACAAGAGCACACTAAGAAGAAAGAGTCCTCGCATGAGCGCTAAGGGCCAGAAGTCGTGTAAGTGTGAAAGCTCGAAATCGGAAGCATATTGAAAGAAAAAAAATTGGACATCCCACCATCTTAAAATGGTTTAGGGGGTCAAGTGTGTTACAGAGTGGTATTAGAGCATAGTTCAAAGTCTAGGCTTGAATGGGATGCCAATGCCGCATGAATGTTTGAGAAACTTTATGATAAAACATATGCATTATTTATTTATTTATTCGTAAATGATTTAATTATGTATATAAATATTGACAACGGTTTTGAGCAAGACTGATAAATATAATGGAGTCCTTGCTCGGGATTGTCAAAATAGATTGATGTTTGACAAGACCGAGAATTTTTATGCCAACAATTTTGATGTAATGACTAATAGTGTTTCATTGTCTCAGCACGTACGACATACTGAAAATGGAATAGAGGTGAATGGTGCAACATAGTATGGAGGAAACCTCACACCTTTGGTATGAAGAATCTAATGGTAGGAGGGCCAGGAAGACCCCTCCAGATTTAGTATCCATTGCCAGAAGTATGAAAGCAGGCAATTAAAGGCTTGTGAGAGCTCAGGACATCCAGGCAGAGTTGAATGTAGTATTACTACAGAGTTTATCATAGATCCAGAAGAACTTGCGGCAAGGTCTAGTCATTAGTAATGCAAGACTGCAGCAGTTTGAGAAATTGAAGAGCCCTTTAGATGTTTCGAAGCATGGACGGGCTCATAGTATTGTGGGAAGAAGTTCTTCCAAGAAAAGGCATCGAGATTCTAAGAGAAGCAGAGCTAGTGTAGGTACTTCCACATTGTCAACTAGTGGAAAGACCACTACAGAGGAGTTGTCCAGCATTGACACCAGGTCTAGCGTTCCTAGGAATAAGAAAAAGAGGCACTCACAGAGTTCTCTGACCGAAGAATTCAAGAAGGCTAAGTCACCTACCTTTGATGGAGAAATCAATAAAGGAGAAGAAGATGAGGCTTGGTTGTTGGGGCTGAGAGAGTATTTTCGGGTCCATAATTACTTGGAAAATACAAAATCAAATATAGTCATTTTCAACCTAAATGGAGGATCTTTCATATAGTGGGAGGACCTCAAAGAAGTTAAGGGATTGAAAGAAACCAATCTGACCTGGAAATAGTTTGACAAATATTTCAGAAATTCATATCTATCAAAGAAACATATTGATGGCAAGACTAAATAGTTCCATAAACACAAATTGGGGAAGCTTACCATGGATGTTTATGCTGAGAGGTTCTTAAAGTTGTTGAGGTATGTTCCTTACCTCAAAGATGAGAAAGCAAGAATACAATGCTTCTTTAGTGGATTTCCATAGTCCTATCAAGATAGGATTGAATTTGATGACCCTAATACTTTGGAAGATACTATTAGGAAGGCTAAGTGTTGCTATGATCAATCTAAGCATAAGAAGTAGTCTATTAAGGATTGGAAGAGAAAGGATAAAACTAGATTTCAGATAAAGGGATTTAAATCATCCCCATATAAGAATCCCAAGAAAGGTGCTCAGCTCGGTCATCTGAGTAGAAATATGTACTAGAAGAATTTTCCATCTCATAGTGGAAATGGACCAGTAGAGCAGGAAAGAGAAACAATAGAGGAGCAAAAGAAATAACCTCTACAGTGTTGGGGTTGTGGAGAGGCACATATGTTGAGAGATTTCCCTCACAAACAGCATGACAACAAAAGATTCTACCATGTTCAGGTGGCTACTACGGTTAATGATGTGGCCAGAAGTGTGCCGAAAATATATGTAGTTGTTGAGAATCAGCAAGTAGACCACCAAGCTTCTATGGTGGAGTTGGAAGGTATAATTGTCAAGCAACATATTTCTATTTTGATTGACCCTAGTTCTAATCTTAGTTATGTTTCACCTCAAGTTGTTGAAGCATGTGCCTTACAAAGAAAGAAACATGCAAAGGCATGGTTGGTTCAATTGGCCATAGAAACTAAAAGAAAAGTGGTAGAGATAATAGAGACTTGTCCATTGGAAATTAGTGGATTGCGCACTCAAGCAGCCTTGAACATCCTACCCTTAGGATCATGTGACATGTTGTTGGGGCATGGACTGGTTGGTTGTCCATAAGGCAAGAATGAATTGCTATGACAAGACCTTCGAATGTGAAGATGAAAAAGGCAAAGCGAGGGTGTTGCAAGGAATTCAAAAGCCAATATCAGTAAGGCAGATATTAGTATTGCAACTCAAGAAGTTTAGTCGAAGAGGGTGTCCCTTGTATGCATTATAAGTGCTCAATGCAACAATGAGTAAGGAGCTGAAGGTGGAGGATCACCCAATGTTGTGGGAATTTAAAGATGTATTTCTAGATAAGATACATGGACTTCCTCCTAAGCAAGGTCTTGATTTTTAAATAGATCTTGTACCTAAAGTAGTACCAGCATCAAAAGTACCCTACAAAATGAGTACGTCGGAGATAGTAGAGTTGAGAGTGCAACTGAAAGAAATGATGGATAAAGAGTATATCAAGCCGAGTGTATCCCCATGGGGAGTACCTGCATTGTTTGTGAAGAAGAATGATGGTACATTGTAGTTGTGCATTGACTATCAACAATCAAATAAGATGACGATCAAGAACAAGTACCCATTGCCCATGATTGATGATCGTTTTTATCATCTCAAAGGAGTTACAGTATTCTCTAAAATCGAATTGAGATCTGGATATCACCAAGTCGAGATTAAGGATGAAGACATCCAAAAGACCGTTTTTAGAACAAGGTATGGACACTATGAGCTTGTGGTGGTGCCATTTGGGCTTACCAATGCACCATCCACCTTCATGTGTTTGATGAATAGTGTTCTCAACAAATATTTAGATGAGTTTGTTCTTGTATTTGTTGATGATACTATGGTGTATTCTAAGACTAAGAGCACGAGGAGCATGTTAGGTTGGTGCTACGGGTGCTTAGGGATCACCAATTGTATGGAAAATATAATAAGTGTGATTTCTTCTGGAAAGAGATCCAGTGTTTAAGCCACACAATATCAATAGAGGGAGTGGCAATGGACCCTGATAAAGTCAAGGTAATCATGGATTGGCCAGCCCCTCGAAATGTAACTGAGGTAAGATTATTTATGGGAGTAGCTTGAAATTATAGGAGGTTCATTAAAGGATTTTCCAAGATTGGTCATCCCATTACTTCATTGTAGAGGAAGGGGAAGAAATTTGTATGGTCAATAGAGTGTGAAGCCAGCTTTCAGCAATTGAAACATCTCTTGATCTAATGCCCTTGTTTTGAAGATTGCAGACCCTGAGAAAGACTTATTGGTTTGCACTGATGCTTGCAAGGAAGGACTCGGTGGAGTTATTATGCAAGAAGGACAACTCATTTGTTATAAGTCAAGGAAGATAAATGAGTATGAGCAACGATATGTCACCCATGACTTGGAGCTTGCAGCAATTGTGTATGCGTTGAAGATGTGGAGGCATTACTTGCTTAGAAGAAGATTTTTCTTGATGACAGATCATTGTAGTTTGAAGTATCTATTTGATCAGCCACGATTGAATGTTATACAGACCAGATGGTTGGCACTAATTAGCAAGCTTGATTTTGAGATCAAACATATAAAAGGGAAGGAAAACAAAGTGATTGATGCATTCAACCAAAGTGTGTATAAAACACACCTAGCAATAGCAAGTGTAGGTGAGTTTGACATCAGGAAAAAAAATAAAACCCTATTGCAAGAAGATAAGTTTTTCAATCTGGAAAGAGAGGGTTTGCAGCAAGAACCCAATGAAAAAAGGTATAAGGGATATCAGATTACAACAAATAAGTTATTGTTGTATAATAACAGGTTGTATGTGCCTGATTCAGTAGAGCTGAAGCACCTCATTATGGATGAGTTTCATCAGAGACCTTATGCGAGTCATCTTGGTTATCAGAAAATGATAACAATAGTGAGGCAGTTCTATTACTGGACAAGAATGAAGCAATATATTGTTGGGTATATTGCCAAATATTTGGAGTGTCAACAGGTCAAAGTTGAACAGAAGCACCCTGCAGAACTGTTGAAACCATTGCAGATTCCAGAATGGAAATAGGAGACAATCTCCATGGATTTTATTACTGGTTTGCTAAAGACAGCTAGGCAACATGATGCAATCATGGTTGTGGTGGATAAGCTAAGCAAGGGAGCTCACTTAATTCCCATCAAACCTACTTTTAAAGCTATAATTGTTGTTGATATTTTTATGAAATAGATTTTTAGATTGCATGGTTTTCTGAAGACTATCCTTTCAGACAGAGATGTGAAATTCACATCGAATTTCTGGAAGGGTTTCTTTGCAGGTTTAGGAACACAGTTAGCATTCAACACGGTCCACCATCCTCAAACAGATGGTCAAACTGAAAGGGTAAATAGAGTGAAAAAAGACATTTTGAGGATGCATGTCATGCATCAACCCAAACAATGGGAAGAATATCTACCCCTGATAGAGTTTGCTTATGACAATGGATGAGTCCATTTGAGGCTCTTTATGGTAGAAAATACAAAGTTCCAATTAGTTGGGATAGTCCAGTGGATAGGATCACAGTTGGACCCGAATCGCTAAAGGAAATGGAACATGTAGTGATCAAAATAAGTAAGAATTTGAAAGCAACCCAAGATAGGCATAAGAGTTATGCATATAGCAAAAGAACCCATAAGGAGTTTAAGGTGGGAGATCATGTGTATCTCAAGGTGAAACCCAAGAGGATTTCCCTAAAGATGGGAACTTGTTCCAAGTTAGTTCCTTGTTATTGTGGATCATTTGAAGTCTTGAAAAGAGTGGGACTAGTAGCATAAATACTTGCCCTGCCACCCACTGTTAGAGCTCACAATGTGTTCCATGTATCTTTATTAAAGAAGTATATTCATTATTCTAATCATGTTTTGATTGGACTGTGATACAGGTGTAACCAGAGGGAGAATTCCAACCCATGCCTCAATGCATCCTAGACAAGAAAGAAACATTGCTTCGGAACTGAGCCATCGTGCAGGTCAAGGTGCAATGGAAGAACTTTGGAGCAGATGAGGCCACTTGAGAACTAGAAGATCCCATGAGGATGGCATACCCATTTTTTTTTCCTATATAAATTTGTAAATATGGTGTTTTAAACACTAAGGATGATGTTTATTTAAGGGGGAGGGGAATGTAACTCCTCATTTTCTCCCATGACTTTAATTATGTTAAGGCTTCATGTATTATGATTACTAGAGCATGTAATTGTGTTTATGTTAATAAAGAACACCAAACAACTGACTGAGAAGGAAGCCTTGAGTATTGGTCATGATACCACAAGTGGAACTGGTGTGGATGAACTAGGAAGTTTTAATGAGGAAAATAGGAAGCTTTCTTAGCAATCCAACCTACACCTACATGAAGTGAATACACTACATGTCCAACATACTTGGATTGCATTGACCCACGAAGTATTTTAATGATGATCAGGTTGGATGGTTGAGCAGTTATAACTGTTGATTGATTTTGTACTTGGAAGAGTGAGGGTTGACTGAGACCTCAGCCAGAAGGATGCCCAAGAGTTGCCCCTTCAAATTGGGGAGCTTGACATCGAGGACTTGCTTCTGACAGAAATCATCAGGGATCCCAAGGGAGAGGAAAACATTCCAATGGTGAAGTAGGAATAAGGAGTAAGAGGGCCAAAAGAACGGGGGACACATAGAGAGAACACCAACATCCCGTAAAGGAGAAGAGAACAAGTGCATAGATGCGCGGAGATTGGACTCACACAGAAGAACAGAGGATAATCATTTGCAGAAGTGACTTGCAGACTCACAAACAGATGGTGATGCAATGAGCAGAGGATCTCTCTCACTTTGAGCAACTGAGAATAGTTGGGTTGTTTTTCTGAAGAAAATAGAAAGCTTGCCCAAGAATTTAATGGTCACCCTAGAACAAAGAAGACCCATATCTAGACTAGAGCAACAGAGGACTGCAACTTGGTGCTTACTGGAAAGAAACCGGCACTGGTAAGGAGAAGTTGTCTAGGGACTATGTAGTATTATCCCCAACTCCTAGGGATAACTAAGGAGATGATGTCTCGAGAGACAACATGACCAGTAGTGTCCACTTGCACAGATAGAGACCCACCTCGTCACCACAGTTCAAGGTTCATCGCGATGGTACCTACCACATCAGTTGGCTTCCAGAAGACATTGGGTCTTGCTCCATGAGGTACAAGTCAAATATTATGGTGAGTGTCATTTCGATATTTGAGGCATTTGATTTTTTTGCATTTTAAACTGCTTTTGATTATGTAATGTTTGCTTGGACATTATGCTCTTTTCCTTGTTTCACTTTGGTGGTTGACATTGTGCCCTAGTAAGTGGGTCGCCCTTGGGGATAGGTTTGCTACTGGGAGGTCCTCTTGATGAGTCATCGTGCCATTCCCGACCATACTTGTCACTTTCCACACTTCATCCCCTCATCTCCTTACCTTTTGGGATTTTTGGGTATATTGGCCCAAGAAGGGATTGTCCTTCATTTCATGGGAAGAAGGGATTAAAGGCCTAGAGGCTTGTAGCTAGAAAAAGATAAAATCCAATCATGGACCTTCTATATGCTTTCTCGGGGATCCCGAAGATAATGAAATGTCTCTCATAAGAAATTGATGGGACCCGTAAAAAATAACTAATACAAAATGCCAACCAAGGTGGAGCATGTGTGGGCACTGTTTTTCATGCTTAGGTAGAAGCCCCACACATGTTTCAACTTGGGGAACCATGATGTGACTAGGGTGGAGCATGTGTGGGCATTGTTTTTCATATTTATGTAAAAGCCCCACCTTGGCTTCAACTTAGAAACATCTTAAAAGAATAAAAGGCAATAAACAGGCTTGGAAAAAGGTTGCATTGAAAATGAGGTGCATCACACCCTCTACAAAGGCACCCATAAATGAGACACTACAATCCCTTCTATGTCATGAAACCCATGCCCAATAGTCTTTCCCCCATCCATGTCACTTCATCCACATGAATTGAAGAAAGGTCCACTTGGGCAACAGTCCTAAACCTGAGGTACGATTCACCCAATAGGTTGCTTTGTCAACCCTCCCATACCTAAACTTGACAAATTGCATAGGGTCTTTGAGCACTTGTTTATTTTGACGAGGTAGTTTGGATGTTCATGCTTGGATGGCTCTTTTATTGATTTGATTTACTCATCATGATGCATTTGACTTGACATCCTTGGAGGGTGTATTCATTGTCTTTGCGAGACCTAGTTGGTGGAAAATTTTGGAAGAACAAGCCTAGCTTGGGCTTCCTTGGGGCTTGAAGCCCACAGGTTGGATACCAGGGCCCACATGTCGGATGATGATGATTTCCTTTGGAGTCTTGAGATGACACCATGGAAGACTTAACCCAACCTCTCACTTGCCCAACAACTTACTCTTGAGGCCAAAACACATACAAAGCGGGCTTGACGTCACCTAGGGTTGAGGTTGTGGTGGTAGAGTTGTTTCTCATTGACAGTTGGCATGAATTGGTGGGAGATGACTTGAGGGGGCTATAGTGCATGAGAGGGAGGCTCTAGAAGCCTCAACGACCTCAACCTTCTACTCCAATGACTTGCTCAAGGGGTCAAAATGTCACCCTTAGAGAGATGACATCACCTTAGGGTTTCTATTGTGCAATTTTTAAGTTTAAATTTGAATTTTATAATGTAAAGGGGCAAAGTAAAGGTTGTTGTCCCCTTATTTTGTGGTTTACCCTAAGTTTTGTGGACAAACTCTTATTAGAGGTTTTTGTATAAATGGAGATCATTCCTATCTCATTTGATCATAGCTCTCCCATTGTGAGAAGACTAAATTGGATGAAATTTTTGCTATACTTGAGCATTTTTGGTATCTCTCTCTATTGCAAATGACTTTCGGTATATCTCTTGATGAATGGATGAGCTAAGGTGGTGCGCACCTCTTGGAGACTCATGTTCTTGGTTATGGATGGTTTGCCTTGGTGAAACTAGGGTTTGATCTTGCAAGTTTCTTGGTTTTGGTAAGGAAAATTTGCATTCTTCTTGCTCATTTCATGATATTGTTGGTTAAAACCCTAGGAGTATAAGTGCATACACCCTCCATCAAGTTCTTTGCATTTGCTAGTTTACAAGCCTTTTATTGCAAGGTATCTTGGAGGAGTACAAGGGTGTACACCATCCTCGATCTACCTTGAGTTTGGTTTGCATGCCCTAGGGAGTAAGAGGTTTTACACCCCTAGGGATCTTGTTGATCTAACTTGTGTTTTAAAGACTCCATTCACCCATTTTTAAAGGCACTAATCTGAAGTTTGCATTGGAGAAATAAATTGTTTGTCTTGGTAAACATGATTTAGTGAGATATTGATCTTGTTCAATTTGGAAACTTTTCGTGATGCTTTGAGGTTGCTAAAGCCTCTAGGGCGTCTTAGTCTACTTAGTCTCTTGGGAGCTACAACTAAATTAAAGCTACAGCCATTAGGGTTGTAGCAAATTATTCTATTTTTTATTTATAACTCACAATTCAACCGTCAGATGTTGCTAACAATTTACCCCTATAATATACTAGTCCTAGCGCATCTTTTGGGTGGATTCTTTGTGATTTTTGGTGGCTGATTTTTCCATTGTAACAACTTGTTTTCTACAGCCATAAGGCTGCAAATATATCTCTACAATACTTGTCTATAACAGCCCTACATTGATGCTAAAGTCTTATGCTTTTATAGAGTTGTACTAGTTTTTACTAGCTTATCTCTTGCATTATTTGCGTGACTTTTAGCATCTTATCTAGAAGCTTTATTAATTATTTGTTCGTTGATATGTGTGTGAGTGTGTGTGTGTGTGTGTTGACTGCTACAAATAAGGATATCAAGCTTAACTTGCTTGTCCACTTAACATATAGCTTGTATACTTGGTTTTTCTTATGTCTTGGGCAGGTACTATCATCATCCACATGTGCTCAACTTCTTGGCAACCATTGACCACTACCGAGACTCATTTCCAAGCCACTTTCCATTTAGTAACTTGACCTATAGGGGCATCCATTCATAAGTATCACTTTCCATCTCATTTCCCCCTAAAGTCACCCGGATTCCCCCCTTGAGGTGATCACTTCACCTCTAAAGTGACGGGAGTACCTATCTAAGGTGGCAGTGGGTAGGTATTCTCCTAGTTGTCACCATCTTCTTATTTGGGTCAAGCTTTGCCCAATCTACAATTTGTGCGATAACATGTAGCAGAGAAGGGACTCCCTTGTGCAGAGGAAATCCAGTTGAGAAAGTGCTTGATAAACTCATGGAGGTCCAGAGCTCAGTGGGAAGAGGGAAACTTTTGTTGTTTCCAATGGAGTGAAGGAGAGTAACCTTCTTGAACCATTTTTTGACTTGGAAATCAACTACAATAGTCCCAAGGTGGTATCATGGTCTGGCGCGAGGGTGGCGTGTTGTAGAAAGACACGGCTCAGCATAGCCTACGGCTGGGTGGAAAGGCATTTCCCTCAGTCAGTTGGTTGGGAACATAACTGAACAGATAAGTGTTTATACTTGTAATGTTTTCTTGAATATTTTATAATGGTCATAGTTGGTATTTTGTTCATTTTAACTAGTTAATTGTAAATGAATGAATGTTGATCCTGAATTAGATAG
This sequence comes from Picea engelmannii, assembly GCA_009831015.1. Lineage (NCBI taxonomy): Eukaryota > Viridiplantae > Streptophyta > Pinopsida > Pinales > Pinaceae > Picea > Picea engelmannii. Next base: position 134,440 of record ML796818.1, read on the forward strand.
AGTAAAAGAACTTTCGTTCTTGTAATTGTGTTAACTATGAATGAATGTATGGGGAAGGCTAGTGCGAGCCGTTATTCCTATAATTTACCCTTCCCTTGAAATGGAAAGCTTGCAAGATATAAAATCATCACATGGGTGTTTGGGTAGAGTGTTTCTGGTTGTTGGGGAAGTGGTTTGGTAGCCTGAGGGAACTGAGTTAAATCCTTGTAGGAAAGAACGTGGGATTGTTAAGTTCAGAAACCACCCTTAATCTTGCTGAAAACCCTTGTTTACACTCAAAGGAACGATAGTCATTGATTCGGTGGAAGGAGTAGATCTCAACTGTTAGTCGAAGATCTGGGCTTCAGGAGAAAGCCTATTAGGAGGTGAGACCATCGAGAAAGCCCAAGGTGGAAAGTCACAGTGGACTTTCGATGGGAGAGTTCTGAGAGAAGATGAGTCGTTGATCTATCGGATATCAAGCCGATGAGATTTGGGCCATAGAAGCCCTGGACACTTCACCAATAAGCCTATCGAGAAGTAAGAGATCGAGAAGGCCTAGGAAGAGACTTAGGAGGAGTCTCCGATGGGTAAAATTCAATATCAAGAACCCGAGAATGAGAAAGACCGTAAATCAATTGGTTTGGATGCCTATGGGTTCAGAACCATTGGATTTGGAACAATCCATCCCAAGGAAGAAGCTTAGATGAAGAGTGGTGTCGGTTAAACACCGTGTAGCTGTGGGGTTCTGAGTGATCTCTAATCGTTAGACATGTTGATCCGAGGACATTCGGATCCATCGGAGGAGTCTCATCGGAGAGGATTGATTAGGAGGTCTCGTGATCGCTTGGAGTAGGTGCATCTCGATGGTGGAGGACCCTGAATGGACAAGAACCGTCGATCCACAGGAGAGGTATTCCGATGTAACCCCATCTGTAGATTAGTCATAGACCCCACCCGTCAACGTGTTACGTGGAGGATGGGCAAGGCATTAGACACCACGTGGTTTTAGGTATCGATTTGATTAGGGCCGTTGATTTCTAGGCCCGAAGGTTGTTGGATTTGTTGGGATGAAGCCCATCGGAGAAGTTCGATCAGGATTGGAGTTATGGATGATGAAACTTGCTTTCCCGATGGGTAGAGAACCTGATGTACTGTCAACCATCGATTTGGTTGCACAGGGTGAATCACAATCGTCTGATCAAGGAAATTTTCCCTTGGTCTACATAGCAGCGTTTCGCCATAGAATTGTTGAGAGGTGCGTGGTGACAAGTCGATGGATTTGTTACAAGAGCACGTTGAGAAGGAGTCCCCGCATGAACGTTGATGGATAGAGGTCGTGTAAGTGTGAAAGCCCGAGACCAAAAGCGTAATGAAAACAAAATTTGACATCCCACCAGCCTAAGAGGGTTTAGGAGGTCAGGTGTGTTACAGAAAAAGTATCTCAGACAACATACAATAGAGGGCAACATTTCCTCCCAAAATGTTGCATGACAAACAAGCAAACACTTGATTTTAGCGTATTGTACCTAAGATGTGAAGGGCAACCTTATACAAGTAAAATTCACTGCTTATATTTTTGTAGTGCTTATGTTTTTGTAGTACTTTAGATGCCAGTGATTCTCAACTTGTATCACTCATCATGATAAAGATTTTGCAAAACTGCCAATAAGATTTTTATCCTTAGATTTTGCAAAAATGCTAATAAGATTTTGATCCTTAGCCAGCAAAGTTCAGGTCTCAAATGTAACTCTGTGCTTACTATGCACCCACTTCTCACCATGACTTGGCAGGTCTGCACCGACTGCTTTATTACTTTACTTGCAATATTACATTATATGCCATATGGTGATTTTTTCACTCCACCAAAAATGATTTGGATCTCCAAAGTATTCAAAATAATACTTATTGTACAAGATGCACCCTACACCAAAAATGATTCAGATTTTCAAAGTGATCAATGATACACTTTTCTTGGACAAGATGCTTCCTCCTATCACCAGACCTCAAGCATGTTGACAACTTACAACACTCAAGGAAGATATGATTCGGATTTTCAAAGTGATTAATGATATACTTTTCTTTGGCAAGATGCTTCCTCTTATCACCTGGCCTCAAGCATGCTGCTAACTTACAACACTTAAAGAAGATCCTTTCAGTCAAAAAGGTGCAGGTTGGGTTGGGTTGGGGATATCTACTCCGCCAAAGTCACTTAAAACTTGAACTTGAGCCCAACTGTTTGAAACGACCCACTTACACAGGCAAGACAACCCACAAGGGAAAAAACTTAAGGGATTTGAACCTTGGAGGAGGATATCACAACCCCCACTTAACCATCTAACCAAAACCCGTCGACAAAAATAATACGAAGCCCCTGGCCACCACTGCAATGTGAACAAAATACTTAACCCATTGACAAAAATAATATTAAACCCCTGGCTACCACTGCAATGTGGACAAAATACTTAAGTTTGTTTTATTAGGAAACCTATACTTAGAATAAGCTTCAATAACCATCACCAAAAATCCCCACAAGAGCACAGCCCATTCATAAAATGATGGAAACGGTTGGCATCTCTCACAACAATTTCTCGTCCAACAATCCTAGAAATGAGCTTGGTAGCAGAGTGGCAGTCACCACACACTCGGAGGTTCTTTACAATTCGGATAGGTGTCCCAGTTGTTGTACTGATGAGAGCAAATGCAATTGCCAGCTTCTCACTATGATGGAAAACAATATCTTCTTTCTGCTCCTCATCCACATCATTCGACACAAATTTTAAGTTGGGCATATACCCTGCCTCCTTCATCGGCCCAGACAATCTCTCTAGTTCTGCATAAATTTCCTGTGTTTGTGGGTGTGTTTTGTCTCCTACCAGGAATGTATAAATCTGTTTATTGACCTCAATCCAACTGCATCCTGGCTTCCTATTTACCTGCCTGTCTCTCATCATGTTTTGTAATTTTTCAGTGCATTCCCACCTGCCAGCTGCTGCATAAATATTTGACAGTTGCACATAAGGTGCAGCATTGTTAGGAATTAACTTACAGAGATGTTCTGCTACACGTTCACCTATCTCTATATTGGTGTGGACTCTACAGGCAGAAAGCAAAGATCCCCACACAGCAGCATCAGGTTTGATTGGCATTTTGCAGATGAAGTCCTCTGCCTCTTTGAGCTGCCCAGCACGGCCAAGAAGGTCAACCATGCAGCAATAATGCTCCATCACTGGCGTGATGTTATAATCTCTACTCATACAATCGAAGTATTGCCAGCCATCATTCACTAAACCTGCATGGCAGCATGCAGAGAGAACGCCCACGAATGTCACCTGGTCTGGATTCATCCCATAGTCTTTCATTTCCTCAAAGAGCTGGATGGCCTCCTTGCCGCAACCATTCATGGCATATCCAAGGATCATCGCAGTCCACAAGACCACGTTCTGTCCAGACATTTTCTCAAACACTCTGCATGCATCCTCAATGCTCCCACATTTGGCATACATGTCTACAAGTGCACTCGCCACGAAGACATCATACAGATACCCGGCCATAACTATGTCTTTATGAACTTGCTTTCCGTGTTCCAAAGCTGCTAAGTTGGCACAAGCAGGGAGAACGCTTGCAAAAGTGTCTTCGTTTGGCTTCATCCCTGCCAGTTTCATTTGATGAAACAGGTTCAACCCCTCATCAAAATGCCCATTCTGAACATACCCCGCAACCATTGCGGTCCAAGAGACCACATTACGCTCAGGCATTTCAAGGAAAATCTTGAAGGCCTTATCAACAAGCCCATTCTGTACATACCCAGCAATCAATGCATTCCATGAAACCACATCTCGTTCAGACATTTTGTCAAACACATCGCGTGCATACTCTACAATTCCACACTTAACATACATGTTTACAAGAGCACTTCCCACATACAGATCAGACTGAAACCCATTTCTAACAATTTCTTCATGAACCTCCTTGCCCTGTTCTATATCTGCTAAGCTAGCACAAGCTGAGAGAACGCTGGCAAAGGTGAATTCATTCGGCTTAATCTCTGCTCGCTGCATTTCTTTATAAAGGGCTAATGCCTGCTCATTATGGCCATGCTTGGCATAAGAAGAAATCAAGACACTCCACGAAACCACATTACGTTTCGGCATTCGGTTCAATACTCTGCGAGCATCCTCCAGACTGTGACACTTCGCATACATGTTCACAAGGGTATTCCCCATGTAAACATTTAGCTTAAAGCCAGTCCGAATGATGTGGGCATGGACTAGCTTGCCTTGTTGCAGAGATTTCATGTTAACGCAGCACTGCAAGAGGGAAATATAAGAAGAGTAGCATGCTTGATTGCTTCGGCTCTGTTTACAAAGTTTTCTTGCAATCCCATCAGAGACGTTGTTGGTAATGGAATTACGATTTCTTTGAGGATTTGCATCGGACGCAGTTCTCTTCATAGTAGACTCCAGAAAGAAGGCTGCCTTCCTCTTACGATTTTTCATATGTCAATGTCAGTTTATCAGGTTATGTGGAAAGCCGAACATTTGCCTCTTTTAATTGATTTGTTTAAGAGAACAGCATATTTACTCTCGAGTCTCCTAACTGGCGCAGTTAAATGATAATCTCTCTTTCACAAATTTCATAAAAATTATATAGAAATTTTAGTGATGATTCTAGTTTTAATTCTGTATCGATCCATTCAAAGAAAGTTTTTTACGAGCTTAAAGAGTTCCTCTGTATTTCACTAAAATAAACTTTGATTTTTATGGAAATAAAATTGTAAATTAATTATTTTAATAGATTATGTTTTTTTATAATTGAAATAAATTAGAAATGAAATATTTTATTTTTAATTTTTAGTAGTTGCTAAGTATTCATTTTGAAAATTAGATTTAATATCTTTAAAAAAGGTTAAATATTTTAGGATTTTGAATTTTCATTTAAACATCCTAGATTTTATTTTGATTTTTTTAATATTTTAGGATTTTGAACTTTTCATTTAAATATGCTATATTTTATTTTGAGTGGTCCAAAAAAATTTAATTAGTAAAATGTTTTGAATATCACATATCTTTGTAGATTGGTCATTTAAGTATTTTTCATCTTCTATTTTATTAGTCTTAATGATTTTACAAATTCTTTCATGTCAAGGTGTTTTAGGTTTTGAGATAACTTTATTTCACATTAATTTGTTTTTTATTTTACAAAATTTATTTTATTTTTTAGTTGACAATAATAAAATATAGTTTTCCCCCCGGGTTGTAGAATAGTCGGTGACGAAGTGTATTGTTAAGACACTATGTTATGTCAAGTCACGGGTTAGAAACCCTCAACTTACCGTGTGTATCACGTAAGGGGCCATGTTGACATACCTTGTGTGTCACATAAGGGGCCATGTTGACATGCCTAGAGGTTATAGTGGTAGCAGTCGGAGAAAACAACCCCGTGTCACGTGAGTTCGTGTCAGACTAGTTGTTGATTCTAGTCAAAAAAAAAAGAGAAAAATTTGAAATTCTAACTTAGAGTTAATGATTCTTTGCAATAATTCAACTCCGTCTTCTTCTCAATGCCCCTATTGCTCCAAATAATCTCTTTAAAGTTAGTTTTGATAGTGTTTTTGACACTATTGATATCTTGGAGGGCATCCTCCACTATTTCTCAATGGTCCAAGCAAAATATGAATCTCTATAGTTTTGATAGTGCTTTTGACACTATCGATATCTTGGAGGGCATCCTCCTCCACTATTCCTTAATGGTCCAACCAAAAAATGAATCTCTAGTCCAACCTCTTTTGTGCCTTGAGTGGATTTCATTGATGTTTGAAGCAATAATAGGAAGCTTATCATTCTACATGTTAATTAGCTTGTACTTGTACATCAAGTACTTGATTATAGTCTTACTCTCAAGCCCACATTTAATAAAAGGATTGGATAAGGTGTATTGCACTTAATTTTAAGGTTATTTATTATAAAATGCTTCTAGATTTTCTTGGTTTTCTGTCAAGACTTTTTCAAACCTTGGAATGATATGGAATCACTCAAGAAGGGAATTGAAGATGACCACCTTTTTTTCCCAATGTCAAGACTTTTCCAAACCTTGGAATGATATGGAATCACTCAAGTAAGAAGGGCATTGAAGATGACCACCTTTTTTTCCCAAAACCAAAATTGTAAATTGCTTCACAATTGTTCCCAAGACCAAAATAAGTTTTCCAACCTCGAATGATTCCTTTCTCAACACTTTAATTTCAATTTAGCTTGTGATGAGAATCAATTTGAGATACTTATAAAAATAGTCTTCTTCCAAGTTGTTTTTATCATAAACAAAATCGGGGCATGTGATTTGTTTCAATTTAATGTTCATTACCTTTGGTTTATTTGTATTTAAAAAGATTCCAAAGTGAGTGCATTAATCTTTAAGAATTTTAAGATTCTTATCAAGGTCAAAGGGGATCATTTGTAAAAGGACTTACAAAAGGATGATGATGACTAATCCTATGAACTTGGTTCATGCGCAACCTACTTCATCCAACCATCCTCTAACTTGTCAAAAATAAATTCCAAAGATAATAGTTGACCAAAGACGTCATTGCTTAACCCATATGTTATAATTGTTTTCCTATGAACAACACTCATTATTTTTCAACTTGGTAATGACCATCTCATATAACCTTATTACTAAATCCCTACTTAATTCAAAACGAACCCTAATATCTTCAAGCCTCTTCTAGAGGTTATTTCTAGGGATTGTGTCAAAATATTTTATGAAGTCAATAAAACAATAAAGGATCAACCTTGTCATTTTGACAATCTTTAACGATAATCCTGAGAGTAATTAGGTGGTCTAAACTTGTATAGTAACTTCCAAAACTAGCATTCCCCTTAACTCTCTTGTCATAATTTTCAAGCCATGCACTGATCTTCTTCTCCAAAGTCTAATATTGATACATACAATTTAGCCAGAAGAGGGTTTATCATAATAGTCGTAGAAGTTGAAGGATTGTTTTTGTCACCACTTTTAAAAATATGGAAAATAAATCTTTTTTCCCAAAGGCTTAGGAAATCATTCATTCATTATTAGATTAAAAAGGTTGTGAATGTGAGGAATAAGAATAGCACCTCCAATCTTTAAATTCCAACTTGATAACTTTCAATGTCTTTAGTTTTCTCTTTTACAAGGTGCTCAACTCTAAACTCAATGTCTTCTATAGTGAAAATATTTTCATCATAAAAAGGGTTTGGATGTTTACCAGAACAATAAGAGATTCGTAAAGATTTTTAAGGTATAAATTCCATTTACCTTTAGCAATCTTACTATTCTCTTTAGCCTTTCAAGTTAAAATGTTTCTCCAAAATAATTTATCCATTTAAATTTGGAAAGGTTTAAGAGATTTTCATTACTTTTGTTTATATATTAATGCTTCTTTCTTTTAATAAGAGTTTCATGTACTCTCCTTTTTCAAAACCAATATTCTTAGAACTAGGGTTTTAGCCACGAACCCTGCGTGCGTTGCCCTGCTTCTTGCTACTGTGGCCATGGAGGCCGAGGGAGGGGGGGCTACAGGCCCCTCTTACAGCTCTGTCACTGCTACGGAGCAAGGCTCCACACATTTCAAATGACCGACCTTCAAACTTTCGGCTGGAATGCAACAAATCATCTGGGATGAAGAGATGTCGAAGGAGAAACCGATGGAAATAGACCCGAAATCCAATCACCCAAAAACTTCTCGCACTTGGGAACCACGCAAATGTATTTTGCAGGCCCCGAACGCTCCGAAATATATCATCAACTCTCCAAGAATAGAAGATCAGAAACAATACATGAGGGATCTCGCCCTAATAGGGAAATTTTTTGGGTTATTGCCTTCAGAAAAGGACTTAGTTAAATGGATTCAGCACTGGTGGAAGCCCAAGGGCCACTATGACCTCCAAATTGGATCAAAAGGCTTCTTCACTATCATCTTGCACAACCTGGAGGAAAGAAACAAAATCTTTGAAGGAGGGTCATACTTTTACAATTCAGCAGGTCTTTTCCTCCATTTCTGGACGGAAAGGTTCAGCCTCGAGAAGGAAGATTTCACACATGCCCCAATCTGGTTGAGGCTCTATTCGCTCCCACAAGAATTTTGGCTGGAAGAAATTCTTGCAGGAATCAACAACACCATTGGCATCTATGTCAAAGCCTCGGAGGCAACAAAACAATGAAGGTACACTGCTTATGCCCGAATCTGTGTCTATTTGAATATCTCCAAACCTCTCCCTGGAGCCATTACCCTAGATTATCAAGGTGACGAATGGTCCCAAACCCTAGACTATGAGCACATCCCATTCCGTTGTCGGAAATGCCACGAGCATGGTCACCTCTTCTGTGAATTCCCTTTAAATAAACCCATCAAAAACAATCTAGAAGATCCTGACAAATCTAAGGACGAATTTACCCAAGTCACGGGTCAATGCATGCATCAGGCCAAAAAATCCCCCCCCAGGCCTCCCCAGGACCCTCAACCAAGAACTCTTTTGAAGCCCTTCAAACCCCGTCAGATATCCCCACCACTCTCATCGTCCCTCTGACAAATTTTGCAGTCCCTACAACCGACCAAGGCTCCTCAAACCCCATCCCCTCAGCCCTAGATTCCTCCCAAATCCCCCCTTTAGAGGCTTCCCTTCCTACAAACCTCGGACCAGAAATTGGGGACCTAAACATAGATCTAGAAGACCAGGAGCTAGCAGGTATTGATATGGCGCATCTGGAGCAAGCTTATAGAAAACAACAACTGTATACCATCCCATAGGATCAGTTGTGCAAGGTCTACAAAGTATTTCTCAACTCATCTGCAGGAGGATCAACCCGCGCCAATACGAATATCGGAATACAAAAGGGTAACTCGAAGGATCCACGCAAACCTACAAAAGATGAGAAAAAAAGAGGTAGGAAACCAAAACATCAACTCATTCAAGATGTGGGTAACTTCCTTGTAAACTCAGGTCAGATACATCTGATCTCGGCCATCTTTCCTCCCCTCCAACCCTCACCATCCTCATGAAGATGCTATCATGGAATATAAGGGGCCTCAACGCAAGAAGCAAACAAGGTTTGCTTTGAGAAAGAATTATGAAGGAACATCCAGACATACTACTACTTCAGGAAACTAAATGCGTGGGAAAGGAAGCTCCGCTTATTCTTCAAAAATGTTGGAAGCAAGCCAATCAGGTTGAAGTCGACGTTAAGGGGGTAGCGGGCAGGTTGGCAATGCTCTAGAATCTAGCCAAAGTTTTGTTGGATGGTTTCTTCACCTCCAACTGGACCATCACATCCTCCTTCTGTCTCATTGGTTCGAACAAACACGGCTACATCACGAATGTCTATGGACCCACAAGACCGGGAAACAAGGAAGTCTTCCTCCAGCATTTAGATTGGATTACCAATCACATCGACCCCCAACGATGGATCCTAGGGGGCGATTTCAATATGATAATAGGTCTGGAGGAAAAAAAGGGGGGCACACACACGCTAGGAAACAAAAACGAACATTTCAATCGAATCATTGGCCTTTTGAATCTCATTGATGTAGAAATAGACACCAGGCCCTTCACCTAGTCCAATAGATGCTCGGGGGCTTAGCATGTCTCCAGCAGATTAGACTGTTTTCTAATATCATAAGCCATCAGGTTGGATGGTTTGGCTTGGAATTCCACGATAATCGACTCCCTGTGTTCGGATCACTGGTCGATTATCTTATCAATTAACATCAGTGGCACCCCAGGTAGAAAGCCTTTCCGCTTTGAAAAAATTTGGTTGACACACCCAGATTTCCAAGCTAACATCAAGCTCTAGTGGGAAGAAGCAACTATCCCAATAGGGACCCCTATGTACATATTTCAACAAAGGCTAAAAAATCTCAAGCAGCATCTGAAATCTTGGAATAAGTCCACCTTCGGCAACATCTTTCACGATCAGGATATTCTCAATTAGCAAATGCAAAGCCTCCAACAGCAGATCAGATCTCAAGGCCTCATTGATTCCCTAAAGGAGCAAGAGCCTATACTAAAAAACCAGTTGGCAGAAAGACGGGTGCAGGAAGAAATCCTCTGGAGACAGAAATATTGCATCCAATGGCTGAAAGAGGGGGAAAAAAACACCAAATTTTTTCACAGATCTATGGCCCAGCGGTGACAAACAAATCACATTACTCACCTAGTCTTAGAACAAGAAACAAAAATTCAACAGCACGCAGATATAGAAAAGGAAATTCTCTCTTACTAAAAAAACCTTCTTACAGAACCCCCCATAGCTCGATCGCATGCAATCGATTATATCCTCAAGAATATCCATAAGGAGTTCACTAAAGAGCAGAACGAGGCTATTATGAGACCTATCACACAGGAGGAAGTCAATCAAGCTCTTAGGGACACCCCACTGGGCAAGGCTCCTCGGTCGAACGGGTTCACTTCTTACTTCTTCCACAACTGTTGGAGCATCATCCGTAAAGATGTTTGGGAAATCATCGAGGAATCTAGAAGATCTAGGCAGGTCCTCCAAGCCCTCAATGCAACCTTTCTCGCTCTTATTCCCAAAGAGAATAACACTACTTCCCCTTTGCACTTCTGACCTATTGCACTCTGCAATGTCATTTACAAGATCTTAACGAAGATCATCACAACACGCCTTAAGCCAATACTACCTTTCATAATTTCTCTAGAACAATCGGGCTATGTGGAGGGAAAAGAAATTCTAGACAGTGTTATCTTAGCTCACGAAGTAATCCACTCACTTCATACGACCAAGTCTCAAGGTATGCTTCTAAAACTGGACCTCTCTAAAGCCTTTGATAAATTAAGTTGGAACTACTTGAACTCAACCCTCCTCGCCTTTTGTTTTGAACCCTCGTGGGTCTCTTGGATTCTCAACCTCACCTCATCAACCCTATTTTCCATCCTGATCAATGGTGTCCCATCCAAACCTTTCTCCCCCTCCATAGGAATAAGGCAAGGGGACCCGCTTTCGCTCTTCCTTTTCATTATTATGGCAAAAGGGCTGAGTCAAGCCATCAAAGTAGTTATCACCGATCACTCCCTCACTCCCTCTCTGGTCTAACCCCTCACGAAATTTCTCCCCCCATATCCCACAATCAATTTTTGGACGACATACTCCTAATGGGGGTACCCACAGTCCAAGAAGCCCTTCGCATCAGATCTATCATCAAACTTTTATGCGAAGCTTCGAGCATGGAATTTAATCTCTCCAAATCTCAAATCTTCTTCTTCAATGCGCCCATCCAAATCCAACACCATATTACGCATTTACTGGGGTTTACCCATAGTGTCCTCCCCTCCAAATACCCGAGCATCCCCCTTATTGATAACCCATTAAAAAATACATCCTGGGACTCCTTGCTTTCCATTTTTCGGAAGAAACTTTCCCTTTGGTCCTTTTTCTCCCTCAATCTGTCTGGTCGCCTCATCCTTCTCAAATCCATCCTGCAAGCCCTTCCAATCTATGTCTTCTCATCTCTAGCTTCCCCAAACTTTATCCTCGGCACCTTAAGGAATATCCAAAGGAGCTTCCTTTGGCAAGGCACCAAAAAAGGACGCAAAATGACACTGGTTAGCTGGAAAAATGTCTGCAAACCGAAGAAGGAAGGGGGCCTCGGCCTCAGAGACCCATCTCTTCTCAACAAGGTCCTCAGTGCAAAAATTTGGTGGAGATGGTTAAAAAGACCGCAAGACATTTGGGCACGCCTCTGGAGGAAAAAATACACCCAAGCCATCCCAGAAAGGGAGCTTGTCAGGTGGAATGGTCAGAGCCCTGGATCTCTCATTTGGAACGCGGCTAGGAACAATAAGGGACTCATAATAGAACACTCTTTCTAGGACCTGTAGAGTGGGACTTCAGCTCTTTTCTAGAGCGACTCTTGGAAACAACTTCCAGCCCTAAAATATGAATCCACTCAGAGCACCTTCATCCCCCTCACAACAGAAGAAGGCCTCCTCAAAGTGTCAGATTTCTGGAATCCGGAAATTACAAGAAACACCTAGCGCAACTAGAAAAACCCCCATGAAGCTTTGAACATCCCCCATGAAATAAACATCCAACCTCTGTTGGACCACCTCAAGTCAAGGAAAATCTTAAGTCAACATGGGGATGGCATCCTTATATGGGGACATACCACCACCAGAACCTTCAAAATTCAGGAAGCTTACCACCTAAGAGCAGGCCATCGATCCCTACCAAAAGAAGAGGTTTGGGGCAAAATATGGGGAGCAAATTTATGGCCAAAAATTAGTACCTTCCTTTGGCTAACTATGCACAACAACATTCTCACCTGGGATAATTTAAGGAAAAGAGGCTTCATCGGTCCTTCCTGGTGTCACTTATGCGGTACAGAGGAGGAAACTCAAAACCATCTCCTCAATATGTCATATAGTTCGTTCATTTGGGATCATGGCGCCAGCATCATGAGAACCACGGGAAAGAACCGTGCAGGCATCCAAGAGACAATTGAGGGTTGAAGAGAATCAACTTTTCAATCCCCCATCCTTAACATAATTTGGCAGCTTTTACCGGGCTTCATTCTATGGCAAATCTGGAAGGAACGGAATCGACGAATTTTTAAATAAGCCTCCAAGAATTGGCAAGAATTTCGGTCTACTATCCATTCCAATATCAAAGAAACAATCTATCTACACCCTTGAACGAACCAAGATTTAAATTTACCAATGAATGAGCGTCTCATCCTTAATTCTTGGCAACTCAATTTCCCTCCCCTTCCCGCAGGGCCCTTTACAATCATAAGTCGTAAGATCAACCCCACCTAATGGGAGGCTCCACAAACAGGCTGCCACAAATTAAACTTCGATGGAGCCTACAAAAGAAATCCGGGACCGACAAGATATGGAGCAGTCATTCACAACAACAAAGGGGAAATACTCCACATCATCATCGGGAATCTGGGGCACAACACCAACAATGTTGCAGAAATCTGGGAACTCCTCGGTGGTTTGCAAGCAGCCAAAGACCAAGGGCTTTCCCCCATCATAGCAGAAGGTGATTCACAGATTGTCATAAACCTCCTCTCTCGTCTCCTCAATGGGGCAAACCCAGAGAAAATCTCCCCCAGTTGGAGACTTATCAACGGGCTTCTCATAATCAAATATATTCTCCAGCCACAATGGGTAATTCTTCCCTCCCATGTTCGAAGAACAACAAATCAAGTTGTTGATATGTTGGCAAATTATGGGGTAGATTTGCAGGAAGGAGACTTCTCATTCTCTCCCACCTCTTCTTCTACCCATCCCACAATGATCGCTTGCAGAAACATAGCCAACAACAAGGACCAGCCCCAGGATGGGGTGTTTTCGGGCTCAGCACATGGACAGACAAAGGGGAGACCATCTGGCCAGATGTTCTGCCACCTGGAGCCGGCTTAGATGTGCCCCCCCTTGACCATCACCTCATGGGATTAAATCCCTCGTCATCGTTCTTCGGACCTCACTTATGATGCACACTCATTACGCATCGCTTCATGGGAGATTTCATGGTGATGGGTAGGACACCTCTGCAGTCCCATCAACAACTCAATAATGAAGCTCCTAAGCCAGAGCCTGGGTGCTTTGAATCCCATTTTCTCCTTCGGCCTCCACTTTCTCAACTCTACATGGTTTTTTATTTTATCCTTTCTTCCCGGTGCGAGCTCTAGTCGTCCTCCTGGTTTTCTAGTTCGTTCTTCTCTCTACGGGCTTTGTTGACCCTCTGGGCCTGGCTAGTTTGGACCAACTCCTTGCACCTTCTCTGTGTTTTCCCTTCCAGGATGCTTGGGGCCAATTCCATGCCTCGTCTTAGGGGAAAATCCAAAAGGGGGGCGGCATGGTATGCAGACAGAGGCAGGGTTGCGCGACTATGGTTCCCCCCAAGAAACCGATGGCATCCCCAACTTGAATCCCTTTGAATATCCCACTCCTGCTCAGTCAACTCGTGAGAGCACCTCGGACCTCTCCCCGCTCTTGAATCCTTATGTTTGTCGAATTGAATGGTTTGACAGCTTCGGCAATTCACTCGGTTTCGCTCCTCCTCCCCCCTCCCCTCCTCACCGCCCTCCACCTCCACCCTCCACCTCCACCCTCTCCTCCTCGCCAACCTCCTCTTCCACCTCCATTCACTTCCTCTGCTCCTCTCACTTCATCCCCCTCCTCTGTTTGTCCCTCCTCCTCCTCCAACTCTCTGTTTTCCCCCCCGCTTCCTTCAACTTGTGCTAGGTGTGCAGATAGAGAAGCTCTTGAGGAATCCTTGGATGACCTCAAGAGTGGTTTAGGGGATGTCAAGACCACCTTACTCGATCTACAAAGCAAGGAATCAGAGCGCTGGAGCTACGTCGGCCTCATGATTTATTTTCTATAGGACCTCCGACAAGCCATCTCGGATCGAGATAGGATCGACAAAGAAAATATGCAGGTGCGCCAAGCTTTCGTTGGGCCAAGGTTTGATCACGGAATTAGTTAATTATGCTTCTGGTTTATGTTTTTTGTTTTATCTCTATAGCCATGAGAGGTCGGCCAACTCTGGGGAGTTTGGTCTTAGTTTTTTCTTCTCAGTTTAGCACTCAGAATTATTCCCTGTGTGGCATCGTAGTTTTACCTTTCTGCAAATTTTATACATATATTTTGGACAAGTGGCAGTTGTGGTTTCCCACCAGGGCACTGCTGCCACGTTTGAACATGCGAGATAGACAGATGTAATCTCTTTCTTTTTCAGGCTCTAATACAATTTTCTAACTTACAAAAAAAAAAAAAAAAAAGAGTTTCGTGTACTCTTTTATTTTGATAGTTTTTAGGAATTTACCTTTGACATCTATGTTGTTTTTCCTAGCAATTTTACACTTTATGTCACACCAAAGAATAGTCAATTGGTTTTTCTTTTTGAAAAATGCACTAAAAGAGTAATTGCTTATGCAAGTTGAAAGATTCTATGTAATGTTATGATATAAATCCTCAATATTATTATTATTATTATGAGAGAGGAGGTTGAAATATATATCGCTAAGGTTAAAGTAGTTCATCATGCACCTTGAGTCAATGTGATTTCTACCCTTCATGTTGCATATGTTGTACACAAGGATAGGGTTTGATTTGCAAATGTCACATGGAATGATGCTAGCATGTGACTTAGAGCCCATCAATATTGCTTTGTCAATAATATTTCACTACCGTGTGATTTTCGTACATATGGTCACATCAAGATATTAACATTATTTCTTAAAACTCATACAAATTCAACATCGATAAAGAAAATTATATGTTTTATTTATAATATATGTTTTATTTATAATATATGTTTTTATAGATATTGATGGAAAAAATATCATAAAAATGCATGTTACATAGGTCAACCCAACAACCGCCTTCAAAAACTACCCACAAGGACAACATTAACGGTTATTAGGACATGTTTGAACTATCTTAGAGAACTAGCAATTGTCACTAAATGTGCAAAGGGACATTGATAGAATGTGAAGGTATTATAAGAAGACTGCATTAAGAAGAGCTCTCATTTGACCCTTAGTGTCCTAAACATTGAATTAAAAATTTTAATCAATTGAAAGTAAACAATGTGTGAATATGTGCTAGCTAAAAAATTGGTTAATATCATGGAGGGGGGCGATTTATTGGTATTGTTTTTAGAATCCATGTCATGTAGCATAATTTCAAATTGAGTTTAAAAATATACATAAAAAGTTTGGTTGTGGGTTTCGAGATTAATGAGCTAGTGAATAAATTTCATTGTTGGCTTATCTATAAGTTAGCTCCAACATATATAAGAATTCTAGTAAAAAAATACAAGAAGCATGGAAACCATGCTTGTTGTAAATGCGTAGCAAAGAGAAATGTTATTGGCCTTTCCATATGGAGACCTTGGAGAACAATCAGTTGCCATAGTTGTGTTTATTGAAGTTGAGGAAATTCTCATAGTAAGACTAAACTCAAAACCACAAATAACCCACACTTGTGGGTGGAGAATACAAGTTCAACAACCATACTATCACTTTCCCACAAGACATAAGTACAATCACTTTGAACATAAAGCATATGAATGCTTTGTTAGTAGATATTGTGTTATGGTCCATGGAGTCATGAGAGTACAAATTATTACATGATCCTTATTACAAAGATGTCCACCTTAGCACAATCACAATTATCGTGTTACCTATTGAACATAATCTCTAGAGTTTATCATGTCACCACTAATATTCAAAACCCACAAAAAAGATTTTTGAAATTAAATGACCACCATAATGTCTCTATCAACCCACATGACCAACAACAAACAAAGCCAATACGTTTTCCCACCCTCAAGTTTCAACTTTCATATAACTTGTATTTTACTTGAAAAACCAATATAACAACTAATCTAATAATTAACCCAATAATTAACCCACTTATTTGGAACTCTAAATTATCTAAAAAAATTAAATATAAACAAATTGAAAAAAATCATATTAAAATAATAATAATAAATAAGTTAATTTAATCTTGACACAATTCACACTAGTAAAATGTATTGTGTTAAGGGCAACTCACCTTATTAAAGTTGCATTTCTCCCATGACTAAGAATAGCAAGTTGGTATTCAACTAAATTTACACTTCAATCCCTTTATCATATAATTTCACACAAGATCACTAATGTTGCATACTAATTTTTTATTGT
>ML796818.1:158284-235390 GCA_009831015.1 Picea engelmannii
AGTGATCAAAATAAGTAAGAATTTGAAAGCAACCCAAGATAGGCATAAGAGTTATGCATATAGCAAAAGAACCCATAAGGAGTTTAAGGTGGGAGATCATGTGTATCTCAAGGTGAAACCCAAGAGGATTTCCCTAAAGATGGGAACTTGTTCCAAGTTAGTTCCTTGTTATTGTGGATCATTTGAAGTCTTGAAAAGAGTGGGACTAGTAGCATAAATACTTGCCCTGCCACCCACTGTTAGAGCTCACAATGTGTTCCATGTATCTTTATTAAAGAAGTATATTCATTATTCTAATCATGTTTTGATTGGACTGTGATACAGGTGTAACCAGAGGGAGAATTCCAACCCATGCCTCAATGCATCCTAGACAAGAAAGAAACATTGCTTCGGAACTGAGCCATCGTGCAGGTCAAGGTGCAATGGAAGAACTTTGGAGCAGATGAGGCCACTTGAGAACTAGAAGATCCCATGAGGATGGCATACCCATTTTTTTTTCCTATATAAATTTGTAAATATGGTGTTTTAAACACTAAGGATGATGTTTATTTAAGGGGGAGGGGAATGTAACTCCTCATTTTCTCCCATGACTTTAATTATGTTAAGGCTTCATGTATTATGATTACTAGAGCATGTAATTGTGTTTATGTTAATAAAGAACACCAAACAACTGACTGAGAAGGAAGCCTTGAGTATTGGTCATGATACCACAAGTGGAACTGGTGTGGATGAACTAGGAAGTTTTAATGAGGAAAATAGGAAGCTTTCTTAGCAATCCAACCTACACCTACATGAAGTGAATACACTACATGTCCAACATACTTGGATTGCATTGACCCACGAAGTATTTTAATGATGATCAGGTTGGATGGTTGAGCAGTTATAACTGTTGATTGATTTTGTACTTGGAAGAGTGAGGGTTGACTGAGACCTCAGCCAGAAGGATGCCCAAGAGTTGCCCCTTCAAATTGGGGAGCTTGACATCGAGGACTTGCTTCTGACAGAAATCATCAGGGATCCCAAGGGAGAGGAAAACATTCCAATGGTGAAGTAGGAATAAGGAGTAAGAGGGCCAAAAGAACGGGGGACACATAGAGAGAACACCAACATCCCGTAAAGGAGAAGAGAACAAGTGCATAGATGCGCGGAGATTGGACTCACACAGAAGAACAGAGGATAATCATTTGCAGAAGTGACTTGCAGACTCACAAACAGATGGTGATGCAATGAGCAGAGGATCTCTCTCACTTTGAGCAACTGAGAATAGTTGGGTTGTTTTTCTGAAGAAAATAGAAAGCTTGCCCAAGAATTTAATGGTCACCCTAGAACAAAGAAGACCCATATCTAGACTAGAGCAACAGAGGACTGCAACTTGGTGCTTACTGGAAAGAAACCGGCACTGGTAAGGAGAAGTTGTCTAGGGACTATGTAGTATTATCCCCAACTCCTAGGGATAACTAAGGAGATGATGTCTCGAGAGACAACATGACCAGTAGTGTCCACTTGCACAGATAGAGACCCACCTCGTCACCACAGTTCAAGGTTCATCGCGATGGTACCTACCACATCAGTTGGCTTCCAGAAGACATTGGGTCTTGCTCCATGAGGTACAAGTCAAATATTATGGTGAGTGTCATTTCGATATTTGAGGCATTTGATTTTTTTGCATTTTAAACTGCTTTTGATTATGTAATGTTTGCTTGGACATTATGCTCTTTTCCTTGTTTCACTTTGGTGGTTGACATTGTGCCCTAGTAAGTGGGTCGCCCTTGGGGATAGGTTTGCTACTGGGAGGTCCTCTTGATGAGTCATCGTGCCATTCCCGACCATACTTGTCACTTTCCACACTTCATCCCCTCATCTCCTTACCTTTTGGGATTTTTGGGTATATTGGCCCAAGAAGGGATTGTCCTTCATTTCATGGGAAGAAGGGATTAAAGGCCTAGAGGCTTGTAGCTAGAAAAAGATAAAATCCAATCATGGACCTTCTATATGCTTTCTCGGGGATCCCGAAGATAATGAAATGTCTCTCATAAGAAATTGATGGGACCCGTAAAAAATAACTAATACAAAATGCCAACCAAGGTGGAGCATGTGTGGGCACTGTTTTTCATGCTTAGGTAGAAGCCCCACACATGTTTCAACTTGGGGAACCATGATGTGACTAGGGTGGAGCATGTGTGGGCATTGTTTTTCATATTTATGTAAAAGCCCCACCTTGGCTTCAACTTAGAAACATCTTAAAAGAATAAAAGGCAATAAACAGGCTTGGAAAAAGGTTGCATTGAAAATGAGGTGCATCACACCCTCTACAAAGGCACCCATAAATGAGACACTACAATCCCTTCTATGTCATGAAACCCATGCCCAATAGTCTTTCCCCCATCCATGTCACTTCATCCACATGAATTGAAGAAAGGTCCACTTGGGCAACAGTCCTAAACCTGAGGTACGATTCACCCAATAGGTTGCTTTGTCAACCCTCCCATACCTAAACTTGACAAATTGCATAGGGTCTTTGAGCACTTGTTTATTTTGACGAGGTAGTTTGGATGTTCATGCTTGGATGGCTCTTTTATTGATTTGATTTACTCATCATGATGCATTTGACTTGACATCCTTGGAGGGTGTATTCATTGTCTTTGCGAGACCTAGTTGGTGGAAAATTTTGGAAGAACAAGCCTAGCTTGGGCTTCCTTGGGGCTTGAAGCCCACAGGTTGGATACCAGGGCCCACATGTCGGATGATGATGATTTCCTTTGGAGTCTTGAGATGACACCATGGAAGACTTAACCCAACCTCTCACTTGCCCAACAACTTACTCTTGAGGCCAAAACACATACAAAGCGGGCTTGACGTCACCTAGGGTTGAGGTTGTGGTGGTAGAGTTGTTTCTCATTGACAGTTGGCATGAATTGGTGGGAGATGACTTGAGGGGGCTATAGTGCATGAGAGGGAGGCTCTAGAAGCCTCAACGACCTCAACCTTCTACTCCAATGACTTGCTCAAGGGGTCAAAATGTCACCCTTAGAGAGATGACATCACCTTAGGGTTTCTATTGTGCAATTTTTAAGTTTAAATTTGAATTTTATAATGTAAAGGGGCAAAGTAAAGGTTGTTGTCCCCTTATTTTGTGGTTTACCCTAAGTTTTGTGGACAAACTCTTATTAGAGGTTTTTGTATAAATGGAGATCATTCCTATCTCATTTGATCATAGCTCTCCCATTGTGAGAAGACTAAATTGGATGAAATTTTTGCTATACTTGAGCATTTTTGGTATCTCTCTCTATTGCAAATGACTTTCGGTATATCTCTTGATGAATGGATGAGCTAAGGTGGTGCGCACCTCTTGGAGACTCATGTTCTTGGTTATGGATGGTTTGCCTTGGTGAAACTAGGGTTTGATCTTGCAAGTTTCTTGGTTTTGG
This sequence comes from Picea engelmannii, assembly GCA_009831015.1. Taxonomy (NCBI): domain Eukaryota; kingdom Viridiplantae; phylum Streptophyta; class Pinopsida; order Pinales; family Pinaceae; genus Picea; species Picea engelmannii. The sequence goes on from ML796818.1 coordinate 161,713, forward strand.
TAAGGAAAATTTGCATTCTTCTTGCTCATTTCATGATATTGTTGGTTAAAACCCTAGGAGTATAAGTGCATACACCCTCCATCAAGTTCTTTGCATTTGCTAGTTTACAAGCCTTTTATTGCAAGGTATCTTGGAGGAGTACAAGGGTGTACACCATCCTCGATCTACCTTGAGTTTGGTTTGCATGCCCTAGGGAGTAAGAGGTTTTACACCCCTAGGGATCTTGTTGATCTAACTTGTGTTTTAAAGACTCCATTCACCCATTTTTAAAGGCACTAATCTGAAGTTTGCATTGGAGAAATAAATTGTTTGTCTTGGTAAACATGATTTAGTGAGATATTGATCTTGTTCAATTTGGAAACTTTTCGTGATGCTTTGAGGTTGCTAAAGCCTCTAGGGCGTCTTAGTCTACTTAGTCTCTTGGGAGCTACAACTAAATTAAAGCTACAGCCATTAGGGTTGTAGCAAATTATTCTATTTTTTATTTATAACTCACAATTCAACCGTCAGATGTTGCTAACAATTTACCCCTATAATATACTAGTCCTAGCGCATCTTTTGGGTGGATTCTTTGTGATTTTTGGTGGCTGATTTTTCCATTGTAACAACTTGTTTTCTACAGCCATAAGGCTGCAAATATATCTCTACAATACTTGTCTATAACAGCCCTACATTGATGCTAAAGTCTTATGCTTTTATAGAGTTGTACTAGTTTTTACTAGCTTATCTCTTGCATTATTTGCGTGACTTTTAGCATCTTATCTAGAAGCTTTATTAATTATTTGTTCGTTGATATGTGTGTGAGTGTGTGTGTGTGTGTGTTGACTGCTACAAATAAGGATATCAAGCTTAACTTGCTTGTCCACTTAACATATAGCTTGTATACTTGGTTTTTCTTATGTCTTGGGCAGGTACTATCATCATCCACATGTGCTCAACTTCTTGGCAACCATTGACCACTACCGAGACTCATTTCCAAGCCACTTTCCATTTAGTAACTTGACCTATAGGGGCATCCATTCATAAGTATCACTTTCCATCTCATTTCCCCCTAAAGTCACCCGGATTCCCCCCTTGAGGTGATCACTTCACCTCTAAAGTGACGGGAGTACCTATCTAAGGTGGCAGTGGGTAGGTATTCTCCTAGTTGTCACCATCTTCTTATTTGGGTCAAGCTTTGCCCAATCTACAATTTGTGCGATAACATGTAGCAGAGAAGGGACTCCCTTGTGCAGAGGAAATCCAGTTGAGAAAGTGCTTGATAAACTCATGGAGGTCCAGAGCTCAGTGGGAAGAGGGAAACTTTTGTTGTTTCCAATGGAGTGAAGGAGAGTAACCTTCTTGAACCATTTTTTGACTTGGAAATCAACTACAATAGTCCCAAGGTGGTATCATGGTCTGGCGCGAGGGTGGCGTGTTGTAGAAAGACACGGCTCAGCATAGCCTACGGCTGGGTGGAAAGGCATTTCCCTCAGTCAGTTGGTTGGGAACATAACTGAACAGATAAGTGTTTATACTTGTAATGTTTTCTTGAATATTTTATAATGGTCATAGTTGGTATTTTGTTCATTTTAACTAGTTAATTGTAAATGAATGAATGTTGATCCTGAATTAGATAGAGTAAAAGAACTTTCGTTCTTGTAATTGTGTTAACTATGAATGAATGTATGGGGAAGGCTAGTGCGAGCCGTTATTCCTATAATTTACCCTTCCCTTGAAATGGAAAGCTTGCAAGATATAAAATCATCACATGGGTGTTTGGGTAGAGTGTTTCTGGTTGTTGGGGAAGTGGTTTGGTAGCCTGAGGGAACTGAGTTAAATCCTTGTAGGAAAGAACGTGGGATTGTTAAGTTCAGAAACCACCCTTAATCTTGCTGAAAACCCTTGTTTACACTCAAAGGAACGATAGTCATTGATTCGGTGGAAGGAGTAGATCTCAACTGTTAGTCGAAGATCTGGGCTTCAGGAGAAAGCCTATTAGGAGGTGAGACCATCGAGAAAGCCCAAGGTGGAAAGTCACAGTGGACTTTCGATGGGAGAGTTCTGAGAGAAGATGAGTCGTTGATCTATCGGATATCAAGCCGATGAGATTTGGGCCATAGAAGCCCTGGACACTTCACCAATAAGCCTATCGAGAAGTAAGAGATCGAGAAGGCCTAGGAAGAGACTTAGGAGGAGTCTCCGATGGGTAAAATTCAATATCAAGAACCCGAGAATGAGAAAGACCGTAAATCAATTGGTTTGGATGCCTATGGGTTCAGAACCATTGGATTTGGAACAATCCATCCCAAGGAAGAAGCTTAGATGAAGAGTGGTGTCGGTTAAACACCGTGTAGCTGTGGGGTTCTGAGTGATCTCTAATCGTTAGACATGTTGATCCGAGGACATTCGGATCCATCGGAGGAGTCTCATCGGAGAGGATTGATTAGGAGGTCTCGTGATCGCTTGGAGTAGGTGCATCTCGATGGTGGAGGACCCTGAATGGACAAGAACCGTCGATCCACAGGAGAGGTATTCCGATGTAACCCCATCTGTAGATTAGTCATAGACCCCACCCGTCAACGTGTTACGTGGAGGATGGGCAAGGCATTAGACACCACGTGGTTTTAGGTATCGATTTGATTAGGGCCGTTGATTTCTAGGCCCGAAGGTTGTTGGATTTGTTGGGATGAAGCCCATCGGAGAAGTTCGATCAGGATTGGAGTTATGGATGATGAAACTTGCTTTCCCGATGGGTAGAGAACCTGATGTACTGTCAACCATCGATTTGGTTGCACAGGGTGAATCACAATCGTCTGATCAAGGAAATTTTCCCTTGGTCTACATAGCAGCGTTTCGCCATAGAATTGTTGAGAGGTGCGTGGTGACAAGTCGATGGATTTGTTACAAGAGCACGTTGAGAAGGAGTCCCCGCATGAACGTTGATGGATAGAGGTCGTGTAAGTGTGAAAGCCCGAGACCAAAAGCGTAATGAAAACAAAATTTGACATCCCACCAGCCTAAGAGGGTTTAGGAGGTCAGGTGTGTTACAGAAAAAGTATCTCAGACAACATACAATAGAGGGCAACATTTCCTCCCAAAATGTTGCATGACAAACAAGCAAACACTTGATTTTAGCGTATTGTACCTAAGATGTGAAGGGCAACCTTATACAAGTAAAATTCACTGCTTATATTTTTGTAGTGCTTATGTTTTTGTAGTACTTTAGATGCCAGTGATTCTCAACTTGTATCACTCATCATGATAAAGATTTTGCAAAACTGCCAATAAGATTTTTATCCTTAGATTTTGCAAAAATGCTAATAAGATTTTGATCCTTAGCCAGCAAAGTTCAGGTCTCAAATGTAACTCTGTGCTTACTATGCACCCACTTCTCACCATGACTTGGCAGGTCTGCACCGACTGCTTTATTACTTTACTTGCAATATTACATTATATGCCATATGGTGATTTTTTCACTCCACCAAAAATGATTTGGATCTCCAAAGTATTCAAAATAATACTTATTGTACAAGATGCACCCTACACCAAAAATGATTCAGATTTTCAAAGTGATCAATGATACACTTTTCTTGGACAAGATGCTTCCTCCTATCACCAGACCTCAAGCATGTTGACAACTTACAACACTCAAGGAAGATATGATTCGGATTTTCAAAGTGATTAATGATATACTTTTCTTTGGCAAGATGCTTCCTCTTATCACCTGGCCTCAAGCATGCTGCTAACTTACAACACTTAAAGAAGATCCTTTCAGTCAAAAAGGTGCAGGTTGGGTTGGGTTGGGGATATCTACTCCGCCAAAGTCACTTAAAACTTGAACTTGAGCCCAACTGTTTGAAACGACCCACTTACACAGGCAAGACAACCCACAAGGGAAAAAACTTAAGGGATTTGAACCTTGGAGGAGGATATCACAACCCCCACTTAACCATCTAACCAAAACCCGTCGACAAAAATAATACGAAGCCCCTGGCCACCACTGCAATGTGAACAAAATACTTAACCCATTGACAAAAATAATATTAAACCCCTGGCTACCACTGCAATGTGGACAAAATACTTAAGTTTGTTTTATTAGGAAACCTATACTTAGAATAAGCTTCAATAACCATCACCAAAAATCCCCACAAGAGCACAGCCCATTCATAAAATGATGGAAACGGTTGGCATCTCTCACAACAATTTCTCGTCCAACAATCCTAGAAATGAGCTTGGTAGCAGAGTGGCAGTCACCACACACTCGGAGGTTCTTTACAATTCGGATAGGTGTCCCAGTTGTTGTACTGATGAGAGCAAATGCAATTGCCAGCTTCTCACTATGATGGAAAACAATATCTTCTTTCTGCTCCTCATCCACATCATTCGACACAAATTTTAAGTTGGGCATATACCCTGCCTCCTTCATCGGCCCAGACAATCTCTCTAGTTCTGCATAAATTTCCTGTGTTTGTGGGTGTGTTTTGTCTCCTACCAGGAATGTATAAATCTGTTTATTGACCTCAATCCAACTGCATCCTGGCTTCCTATTTACCTGCCTGTCTCTCATCATGTTTTGTAATTTTTCAGTGCATTCCCACCTGCCAGCTGCTGCATAAATATTTGACAGTTGCACATAAGGTGCAGCATTGTTAGGAATTAACTTACAGAGATGTTCTGCTACACGTTCACCTATCTCTATATTGGTGTGGACTCTACAGGCAGAAAGCAAAGATCCCCACACAGCAGCATCAGGTTTGATTGGCATTTTGCAGATGAAGTCCTCTGCCTCTTTGAGCTGCCCAGCACGGCCAAGAAGGTCAACCATGCAGCAATAATGCTCCATCACTGGCGTGATGTTATAATCTCTACTCATACAATCGAAGTATTGCCAGCCATCATTCACTAAACCTGCATGGCAGCATGCAGAGAGAACGCCCACGAATGTCACCTGGTCTGGATTCATCCCATAGTCTTTCATTTCCTCAAAGAGCTGGATGGCCTCCTTGCCGCAACCATTCATGGCATATCCAAGGATCATCGCAGTCCACAAGACCACGTTCTGTCCAGACATTTTCTCAAACACTCTGCATGCATCCTCAATGCTCCCACATTTGGCATACATGTCTACAAGTGCACTCGCCACGAAGACATCATACAGATACCCGGCCATAACTATGTCTTTATGAACTTGCTTTCCGTGTTCCAAAGCTGCTAAGTTGGCACAAGCAGGGAGAACGCTTGCAAAAGTGTCTTCGTTTGGCTTCATCCCTGCCAGTTTCATTTGATGAAACAGGTTCAACCCCTCATCAAAATGCCCATTCTGAACATACCCCGCAACCATTGCGGTCCAAGAGACCACATTACGCTCAGGCATTTCAAGGAAAATCTTGAAGGCCTTATCAACAAGCCCATTCTGTACATACCCAGCAATCAATGCATTCCATGAAACCACATCTCGTTCAGACATTTTGTCAAACACATCGCGTGCATACTCTACAATTCCACACTTAACATACATGTTTACAAGAGCACTTCCCACATACAGATCAGACTGAAACCCATTTCTAACAATTTCTTCATGAACCTCCTTGCCCTGTTCTATATCTGCTAAGCTAGCACAAGCTGAGAGAACGCTGGCAAAGGTGAATTCATTCGGCTTAATCTCTGCTCGCTGCATTTCTTTATAAAGGGCTAATGCCTGCTCATTATGGCCATGCTTGGCATAAGAAGAAATCAAGACACTCCACGAAACCACATTACGTTTCGGCATTCGGTTCAATACTCTGCGAGCATCCTCCAGACTGTGACACTTCGCATACATGTTCACAAGGGTATTCCCCATGTAAACATTTAGCTTAAAGCCAGTCCGAATGATGTGGGCATGGACTAGCTTGCCTTGTTGCAGAGATTTCATGTTAACGCAGCACTGCAAGAGGGAAATATAAGAAGAGTAGCATGCTTGATTGCTTCGGCTCTGTTTACAAAGTTTTCTTGCAATCCCATCAGAGACGTTGTTGGTAATGGAATTACGATTTCTTTGAGGATTTGCATCGGACGCAGTTCTCTTCATAGTAGACTCCAGAAAGAAGGCTGCCTTCCTCTTACGATTTTTCATATGTCAATGTCAGTTTATCAGGTTATGTGGAAAGCCGAACATTTGCCTCTTTTAATTGATTTGTTTAAGAGAACAGCATATTTACTCTCGAGTCTCCTAACTGGCGCAGTTAAATGATAATCTCTCTTTCACAAATTTCATAAAAATTATATAGAAATTTTAGTGATGATTCTAGTTTTAATTCTGTATCGATCCATTCAAAGAAAGTTTTTTACGAGCTTAAAGAGTTCCTCTGTATTTCACTAAAATAAACTTTGATTTTTATGGAAATAAAATTGTAAATTAATTATTTTAATAGATTATGTTTTTTTATAATTGAAATAAATTAGAAATGAAATATTTTATTTTTAATTTTTAGTAGTTGCTAAGTATTCATTTTGAAAATTAGATTTAATATCTTTAAAAAAGGTTAAATATTTTAGGATTTTGAATTTTCATTTAAACATCCTAGATTTTATTTTGATTTTTTTAATATTTTAGGATTTTGAACTTTTCATTTAAATATGCTATATTTTATTTTGAGTGGTCCAAAAAAATTTAATTAGTAAAATGTTTTGAATATCACATATCTTTGTAGATTGGTCATTTAAGTATTTTTCATCTTCTATTTTATTAGTCTTAATGATTTTACAAATTCTTTCATGTCAAGGTGTTTTAGGTTTTGAGATAACTTTATTTCACATTAATTTGTTTTTTATTTTACAAAATTTATTTTATTTTTTAGTTGACAATAATAAAATATAGTTTTCCCCCCGGGTTGTAGAATAGTCGGTGACGAAGTGTATTGTTAAGACACTATGTTATGTCAAGTCACGGGTTAGAAACCCTCAACTTACCGTGTGTATCACGTAAGGGGCCATGTTGACATACCTTGTGTGTCACATAAGGGGCCATGTTGACATGCCTAGAGGTTATAGTGGTAGCAGTCGGAGAAAACAACCCCGTGTCACGTGAGTTCGTGTCAGACTAGTTGTTGATTCTAGTCAAAAAAAAAAGAGAAAAATTTGAAATTCTAACTTAGAGTTAATGATTCTTTGCAATAATTCAACTCCGTCTTCTTCTCAATGCCCCTATTGCTCCAAATAATCTCTTTAAAGTTAGTTTTGATAGTGTTTTTGACACTATTGATATCTTGGAGGGCATCCTCCACTATTTCTCAATGGTCCAAGCAAAATATGAATCTCTATAGTTTTGATAGTGCTTTTGACACTATCGATATCTTGGAGGGCATCCTCCTCCACTATTCCTTAATGGTCCAACCAAAAAATGAATCTCTAGTCCAACCTCTTTTGTGCCTTGAGTGGATTTCATTGATGTTTGAAGCAATAATAGGAAGCTTATCATTCTACATGTTAATTAGCTTGTACTTGTACATCAAGTACTTGATTATAGTCTTACTCTCAAGCCCACATTTAATAAAAGGATTGGATAAGGTGTATTGCACTTAATTTTAAGGTTATTTATTATAAAATGCTTCTAGATTTTCTTGGTTTTCTGTCAAGACTTTTTCAAACCTTGGAATGATATGGAATCACTCAAGAAGGGAATTGAAGATGACCACCTTTTTTTCCCAATGTCAAGACTTTTCCAAACCTTGGAATGATATGGAATCACTCAAGTAAGAAGGGCATTGAAGATGACCACCTTTTTTTCCCAAAACCAAAATTGTAAATTGCTTCACAATTGTTCCCAAGACCAAAATAAGTTTTCCAACCTCGAATGATTCCTTTCTCAACACTTTAATTTCAATTTAGCTTGTGATGAGAATCAATTTGAGATACTTATAAAAATAGTCTTCTTCCAAGTTGTTTTTATCATAAACAAAATCGGGGCATGTGATTTGTTTCAATTTAATGTTCATTACCTTTGGTTTATTTGTATTTAAAAAGATTCCAAAGTGAGTGCATTAATCTTTAAGAATTTTAAGATTCTTATCAAGGTCAAAGGGGATCATTTGTAAAAGGACTTACAAAAGGATGATGATGACTAATCCTATGAACTTGGTTCATGCGCAACCTACTTCATCCAACCATCCTCTAACTTGTCAAAAATAAATTCCAAAGATAATAGTTGACCAAAGACGTCATTGCTTAACCCATATGTTATAATTGTTTTCCTATGAACAACACTCATTATTTTTCAACTTGGTAATGACCATCTCATATAACCTTATTACTAAATCCCTACTTAATTCAAAACGAACCCTAATATCTTCAAGCCTCTTCTAGAGGTTATTTCTAGGGATTGTGTCAAAATATTTTATGAAGTCAATAAAACAATAAAGGATCAACCTTGTCATTTTGACAATCTTTAACGATAATCCTGAGAGTAATTAGGTGGTCTAAACTTGTATAGTAACTTCCAAAACTAGCATTCCCCTTAACTCTCTTGTCATAATTTTCAAGCCATGCACTGATCTTCTTCTCCAAAGTCTAATATTGATACATACAATTTAGCCAGAAGAGGGTTTATCATAATAGTCGTAGAAGTTGAAGGATTGTTTTTGTCACCACTTTTAAAAATATGGAAAATAAATCTTTTTTCCCAAAGGCTTAGGAAATCATTCATTCATTATTAGATTAAAAAGGTTGTGAATGTGAGGAATAAGAATAGCACCTCCAATCTTTAAATTCCAACTTGATAACTTTCAATGTCTTTAGTTTTCTCTTTTACAAGGTGCTCAACTCTAAACTCAATGTCTTCTATAGTGAAAATATTTTCATCATAAAAAGGGTTTGGATGTTTACCAGAACAATAAGAGATTCGTAAAGATTTTTAAGGTATAAATTCCATTTACCTTTAGCAATCTTACTATTCTCTTTAGCCTTTCAAGTTAAAATGTTTCTCCAAAATAATTTATCCATTTAAATTTGGAAAGGTTTAAGAGATTTTCATTACTTTTGTTTATATATTAATGCTTCTTTCTTTTAATAAGAGTTTCATGTACTCTCCTTTTTCAAAACCAATATTCTTAGAACTAGGGTTTTAGCCACGAACCCTGCGTGCGTTGCCCTGCTTCTTGCTACTGTGGCCATGGAGGCCGAGGGAGGGGGGGCTACAGGCCCCTCTTACAGCTCTGTCACTGCTACGGAGCAAGGCTCCACACATTTCAAATGACCGACCTTCAAACTTTCGGCTGGAATGCAACAAATCATCTGGGATGAAGAGATGTCGAAGGAGAAACCGATGGAAATAGACCCGAAATCCAATCACCCAAAAACTTCTCGCACTTGGGAACCACGCAAATGTATTTTGCAGGCCCCGAACGCTCCGAAATATATCATCAACTCTCCAAGAATAGAAGATCAGAAACAATACATGAGGGATCTCGCCCTAATAGGGAAATTTTTTGGGTTATTGCCTTCAGAAAAGGACTTAGTTAAATGGATTCAGCACTGGTGGAAGCCCAAGGGCCACTATGACCTCCAAATTGGATCAAAAGGCTTCTTCACTATCATCTTGCACAACCTGGAGGAAAGAAACAAAATCTTTGAAGGAGGGTCATACTTTTACAATTCAGCAGGTCTTTTCCTCCATTTCTGGACGGAAAGGTTCAGCCTCGAGAAGGAAGATTTCACACATGCCCCAATCTGGTTGAGGCTCTATTCGCTCCCACAAGAATTTTGGCTGGAAGAAATTCTTGCAGGAATCAACAACACCATTGGCATCTATGTCAAAGCCTCGGAGGCAACAAAACAATGAAGGTACACTGCTTATGCCCGAATCTGTGTCTATTTGAATATCTCCAAACCTCTCCCTGGAGCCATTACCCTAGATTATCAAGGTGACGAATGGTCCCAAACCCTAGACTATGAGCACATCCCATTCCGTTGTCGGAAATGCCACGAGCATGGTCACCTCTTCTGTGAATTCCCTTTAAATAAACCCATCAAAAACAATCTAGAAGATCCTGACAAATCTAAGGACGAATTTACCCAAGTCACGGGTCAATGCATGCATCAGGCCAAAAAATCCCCCCCCAGGCCTCCCCAGGACCCTCAACCAAGAACTCTTTTGAAGCCCTTCAAACCCCGTCAGATATCCCCACCACTCTCATCGTCCCTCTGACAAATTTTGCAGTCCCTACAACCGACCAAGGCTCCTCAAACCCCATCCCCTCAGCCCTAGATTCCTCCCAAATCCCCCCTTTAGAGGCTTCCCTTCCTACAAACCTCGGACCAGAAATTGGGGACCTAAACATAGATCTAGAAGACCAGGAGCTAGCAGGTATTGATATGGCGCATCTGGAGCAAGCTTATAGAAAACAACAACTGTATACCATCCCATAGGATCAGTTGTGCAAGGTCTACAAAGTATTTCTCAACTCATCTGCAGGAGGATCAACCCGCGCCAATACGAATATCGGAATACAAAAGGGTAACTCGAAGGATCCACGCAAACCTACAAAAGATGAGAAAAAAAGAGGTAGGAAACCAAAACATCAACTCATTCAAGATGTGGGTAACTTCCTTGTAAACTCAGGTCAGATACATCTGATCTCGGCCATCTTTCCTCCCCTCCAACCCTCACCATCCTCATGAAGATGCTATCATGGAATATAAGGGGCCTCAACGCAAGAAGCAAACAAGGTTTGCTTTGAGAAAGAATTATGAAGGAACATCCAGACATACTACTACTTCAGGAAACTAAATGCGTGGGAAAGGAAGCTCCGCTTATTCTTCAAAAATGTTGGAAGCAAGCCAATCAGGTTGAAGTCGACGTTAAGGGGGTAGCGGGCAGGTTGGCAATGCTCTAGAATCTAGCCAAAGTTTTGTTGGATGGTTTCTTCACCTCCAACTGGACCATCACATCCTCCTTCTGTCTCATTGGTTCGAACAAACACGGCTACATCACGAATGTCTATGGACCCACAAGACCGGGAAACAAGGAAGTCTTCCTCCAGCATTTAGATTGGATTACCAATCACATCGACCCCCAACGATGGATCCTAGGGGGCGATTTCAATATGATAATAGGTCTGGAGGAAAAAAAGGGGGGCACACACACGCTAGGAAACAAAAACGAACATTTCAATCGAATCATTGGCCTTTTGAATCTCATTGATGTAGAAATAGACACCAGGCCCTTCACCTAGTCCAATAGATGCTCGGGGGCTTAGCATGTCTCCAGCAGATTAGACTGTTTTCTAATATCATAAGCCATCAGGTTGGATGGTTTGGCTTGGAATTCCACGATAATCGACTCCCTGTGTTCGGATCACTGGTCGATTATCTTATCAATTAACATCAGTGGCACCCCAGGTAGAAAGCCTTTCCGCTTTGAAAAAATTTGGTTGACACACCCAGATTTCCAAGCTAACATCAAGCTCTAGTGGGAAGAAGCAACTATCCCAATAGGGACCCCTATGTACATATTTCAACAAAGGCTAAAAAATCTCAAGCAGCATCTGAAATCTTGGAATAAGTCCACCTTCGGCAACATCTTTCACGATCAGGATATTCTCAATTAGCAAATGCAAAGCCTCCAACAGCAGATCAGATCTCAAGGCCTCATTGATTCCCTAAAGGAGCAAGAGCCTATACTAAAAAACCAGTTGGCAGAAAGACGGGTGCAGGAAGAAATCCTCTGGAGACAGAAATATTGCATCCAATGGCTGAAAGAGGGGGAAAAAAACACCAAATTTTTTCACAGATCTATGGCCCAGCGGTGACAAACAAATCACATTACTCACCTAGTCTTAGAACAAGAAACAAAAATTCAACAGCACGCAGATATAGAAAAGGAAATTCTCTCTTACTAAAAAAACCTTCTTACAGAACCCCCCATAGCTCGATCGCATGCAATCGATTATATCCTCAAGAATATCCATAAGGAGTTCACTAAAGAGCAGAACGAGGCTATTATGAGACCTATCACACAGGAGGAAGTCAATCAAGCTCTTAGGGACACCCCACTGGGCAAGGCTCCTCGGTCGAACGGGTTCACTTCTTACTTCTTCCACAACTGTTGGAGCATCATCCGTAAAGATGTTTGGGAAATCATCGAGGAATCTAGAAGATCTAGGCAGGTCCTCCAAGCCCTCAATGCAACCTTTCTCGCTCTTATTCCCAAAGAGAATAACACTACTTCCCCTTTGCACTTCTGACCTATTGCACTCTGCAATGTCATTTACAAGATCTTAACGAAGATCATCACAACACGCCTTAAGCCAATACTACCTTTCATAATTTCTCTAGAACAATCGGGCTATGTGGAGGGAAAAGAAATTCTAGACAGTGTTATCTTAGCTCACGAAGTAATCCACTCACTTCATACGACCAAGTCTCAAGGTATGCTTCTAAAACTGGACCTCTCTAAAGCCTTTGATAAATTAAGTTGGAACTACTTGAACTCAACCCTCCTCGCCTTTTGTTTTGAACCCTCGTGGGTCTCTTGGATTCTCAACCTCACCTCATCAACCCTATTTTCCATCCTGATCAATGGTGTCCCATCCAAACCTTTCTCCCCCTCCATAGGAATAAGGCAAGGGGACCCGCTTTCGCTCTTCCTTTTCATTATTATGGCAAAAGGGCTGAGTCAAGCCATCAAAGTAGTTATCACCGATCACTCCCTCACTCCCTCTCTGGTCTAACCCCTCACGAAATTTCTCCCCCCATATCCCACAATCAATTTTTGGACGACATACTCCTAATGGGGGTACCCACAGTCCAAGAAGCCCTTCGCATCAGATCTATCATCAAACTTTTATGCGAAGCTTCGAGCATGGAATTTAATCTCTCCAAATCTCAAATCTTCTTCTTCAATGCGCCCATCCAAATCCAACACCATATTACGCATTTACTGGGGTTTACCCATAGTGTCCTCCCCTCCAAATACCCGAGCATCCCCCTTATTGATAACCCATTAAAAAATACATCCTGGGACTCCTTGCTTTCCATTTTTCGGAAGAAACTTTCCCTTTGGTCCTTTTTCTCCCTCAATCTGTCTGGTCGCCTCATCCTTCTCAAATCCATCCTGCAAGCCCTTCCAATCTATGTCTTCTCATCTCTAGCTTCCCCAAACTTTATCCTCGGCACCTTAAGGAATATCCAAAGGAGCTTCCTTTGGCAAGGCACCAAAAAAGGACGCAAAATGACACTGGTTAGCTGGAAAAATGTCTGCAAACCGAAGAAGGAAGGGGGCCTCGGCCTCAGAGACCCATCTCTTCTCAACAAGGTCCTCAGTGCAAAAATTTGGTGGAGATGGTTAAAAAGACCGCAAGACATTTGGGCACGCCTCTGGAGGAAAAAATACACCCAAGCCATCCCAGAAAGGGAGCTTGTCAGGTGGAATGGTCAGAGCCCTGGATCTCTCATTTGGAACGCGGCTAGGAACAATAAGGGACTCATAATAGAACACTCTTTCTAGGACCTGTAGAGTGGGACTTCAGCTCTTTTCTAGAGCGACTCTTGGAAACAACTTCCAGCCCTAAAATATGAATCCACTCAGAGCACCTTCATCCCCCTCACAACAGAAGAAGGCCTCCTCAAAGTGTCAGATTTCTGGAATCCGGAAATTACAAGAAACACCTAGCGCAACTAGAAAAACCCCCATGAAGCTTTGAACATCCCCCATGAAATAAACATCCAACCTCTGTTGGACCACCTCAAGTCAAGGAAAATCTTAAGTCAACATGGGGATGGCATCCTTATATGGGGACATACCACCACCAGAACCTTCAAAATTCAGGAAGCTTACCACCTAAGAGCAGGCCATCGATCCCTACCAAAAGAAGAGGTTTGGGGCAAAATATGGGGAGCAAATTTATGGCCAAAAATTAGTACCTTCCTTTGGCTAACTATGCACAACAACATTCTCACCTGGGATAATTTAAGGAAAAGAGGCTTCATCGGTCCTTCCTGGTGTCACTTATGCGGTACAGAGGAGGAAACTCAAAACCATCTCCTCAATATGTCATATAGTTCGTTCATTTGGGATCATGGCGCCAGCATCATGAGAACCACGGGAAAGAACCGTGCAGGCATCCAAGAGACAATTGAGGGTTGAAGAGAATCAACTTTTCAATCCCCCATCCTTAACATAATTTGGCAGCTTTTACCGGGCTTCATTCTATGGCAAATCTGGAAGGAACGGAATCGACGAATTTTTAAATAAGCCTCCAAGAATTGGCAAGAATTTCGGTCTACTATCCATTCCAATATCAAAGAAACAATCTATCTACACCCTTGAACGAACCAAGATTTAAATTTACCAATGAATGAGCGTCTCATCCTTAATTCTTGGCAACTCAATTTCCCTCCCCTTCCCGCAGGGCCCTTTACAATCATAAGTCGTAAGATCAACCCCACCTAATGGGAGGCTCCACAAACAGGCTGCCACAAATTAAACTTCGATGGAGCCTACAAAAGAAATCCGGGACCGACAAGATATGGAGCAGTCATTCACAACAACAAAGGGGAAATACTCCACATCATCATCGGGAATCTGGGGCACAACACCAACAATGTTGCAGAAATCTGGGAACTCCTCGGTGGTTTGCAAGCAGCCAAAGACCAAGGGCTTTCCCCCATCATAGCAGAAGGTGATTCACAGATTGTCATAAACCTCCTCTCTCGTCTCCTCAATGGGGCAAACCCAGAGAAAATCTCCCCCAGTTGGAGACTTATCAACGGGCTTCTCATAATCAAATATATTCTCCAGCCACAATGGGTAATTCTTCCCTCCCATGTTCGAAGAACAACAAATCAAGTTGTTGATATGTTGGCAAATTATGGGGTAGATTTGCAGGAAGGAGACTTCTCATTCTCTCCCACCTCTTCTTCTACCCATCCCACAATGATCGCTTGCAGAAACATAGCCAACAACAAGGACCAGCCCCAGGATGGGGTGTTTTCGGGCTCAGCACATGGACAGACAAAGGGGAGACCATCTGGCCAGATGTTCTGCCACCTGGAGCCGGCTTAGATGTGCCCCCCCTTGACCATCACCTCATGGGATTAAATCCCTCGTCATCGTTCTTCGGACCTCACTTATGATGCACACTCATTACGCATCGCTTCATGGGAGATTTCATGGTGATGGGTAGGACACCTCTGCAGTCCCATCAACAACTCAATAATGAAGCTCCTAAGCCAGAGCCTGGGTGCTTTGAATCCCATTTTCTCCTTCGGCCTCCACTTTCTCAACTCTACATGGTTTTTTATTTTATCCTTTCTTCCCGGTGCGAGCTCTAGTCGTCCTCCTGGTTTTCTAGTTCGTTCTTCTCTCTACGGGCTTTGTTGACCCTCTGGGCCTGGCTAGTTTGGACCAACTCCTTGCACCTTCTCTGTGTTTTCCCTTCCAGGATGCTTGGGGCCAATTCCATGCCTCGTCTTAGGGGAAAATCCAAAAGGGGGGCGGCATGGTATGCAGACAGAGGCAGGGTTGCGCGACTATGGTTCCCCCCAAGAAACCGATGGCATCCCCAACTTGAATCCCTTTGAATATCCCACTCCTGCTCAGTCAACTCGTGAGAGCACCTCGGACCTCTCCCCGCTCTTGAATCCTTATGTTTGTCGAATTGAATGGTTTGACAGCTTCGGCAATTCACTCGGTTTCGCTCCTCCTCCCCCCTCCCCTCCTCACCGCCCTCCACCTCCACCCTCCACCTCCACCCTCTCCTCCTCGCCAACCTCCTCTTCCACCTCCATTCACTTCCTCTGCTCCTCTCACTTCATCCCCCTCCTCTGTTTGTCCCTCCTCCTCCTCCAACTCTCTGTTTTCCCCCCCGCTTCCTTCAACTTGTGCTAGGTGTGCAGATAGAGAAGCTCTTGAGGAATCCTTGGATGACCTCAAGAGTGGTTTAGGGGATGTCAAGACCACCTTACTCGATCTACAAAGCAAGGAATCAGAGCGCTGGAGCTACGTCGGCCTCATGATTTATTTTCTATAGGACCTCCGACAAGCCATCTCGGATCGAGATAGGATCGACAAAGAAAATATGCAGGTGCGCCAAGCTTTCGTTGGGCCAAGGTTTGATCACGGAATTAGTTAATTATGCTTCTGGTTTATGTTTTTTGTTTTATCTCTATAGCCATGAGAGGTCGGCCAACTCTGGGGAGTTTGGTCTTAGTTTTTTCTTCTCAGTTTAGCACTCAGAATTATTCCCTGTGTGGCATCGTAGTTTTACCTTTCTGCAAATTTTATACATATATTTTGGACAAGTGGCAGTTGTGGTTTCCCACCAGGGCACTGCTGCCACGTTTGAACATGCGAGATAGACAGATGTAATCTCTTTCTTTTTCAGGCTCTAATACAATTTTCTAACTTACAAAAAAAAAAAAAAAAAAGAGTTTCGTGTACTCTTTTATTTTGATAGTTTTTAGGAATTTACCTTTGACATCTATGTTGTTTTTCCTAGCAATTTTACACTTTATGTCACACCAAAGAATAGTCAATTGGTTTTTCTTTTTGAAAAATGCACTAAAAGAGTAATTGCTTATGCAAGTTGAAAGATTCTATGTAATGTTATGATATAAATCCTCAATATTATTATTATTATTATGAGAGAGGAGGTTGAAATATATATCGCTAAGGTTAAAGTAGTTCATCATGCACCTTGAGTCAATGTGATTTCTACCCTTCATGTTGCATATGTTGTACACAAGGATAGGGTTTGATTTGCAAATGTCACATGGAATGATGCTAGCATGTGACTTAGAGCCCATCAATATTGCTTTGTCAATAATATTTCACTACCGTGTGATTTTCGTACATATGGTCACATCAAGATATTAACATTATTTCTTAAAACTCATACAAATTCAACATCGATAAAGAAAATTATATGTTTTATTTATAATATATGTTTTATTTATAATATATGTTTTTATAGATATTGATGGAAAAAATATCATAAAAATGCATGTTACATAGGTCAACCCAACAACCGCCTTCAAAAACTACCCACAAGGACAACATTAACGGTTATTAGGACATGTTTGAACTATCTTAGAGAACTAGCAATTGTCACTAAATGTGCAAAGGGACATTGATAGAATGTGAAGGTATTATAAGAAGACTGCATTAAGAAGAGCTCTCATTTGACCCTTAGTGTCCTAAACATTGAATTAAAAATTTTAATCAATTGAAAGTAAACAATGTGTGAATATGTGCTAGCTAAAAAATTGGTTAATATCATGGAGGGGGGCGATTTATTGGTATTGTTTTTAGAATCCATGTCATGTAGCATAATTTCAAATTGAGTTTAAAAATATACATAAAAAGTTTGGTTGTGGGTTTCGAGATTAATGAGCTAGTGAATAAATTTCATTGTTGGCTTATCTATAAGTTAGCTCCAACATATATAAGAATTCTAGTAAAAAAATACAAGAAGCATGGAAACCATGCTTGTTGTAAATGCGTAGCAAAGAGAAATGTTATTGGCCTTTCCATATGGAGACCTTGGAGAACAATCAGTTGCCATAGTTGTGTTTATTGAAGTTGAGGAAATTCTCATAGTAAGACTAAACTCAAAACCACAAATAACCCACACTTGTGGGTGGAGAATACAAGTTCAACAACCATACTATCACTTTCCCACAAGACATAAGTACAATCACTTTGAACATAAAGCATATGAATGCTTTGTTAGTAGATATTGTGTTATGGTCCATGGAGTCATGAGAGTACAAATTATTACATGATCCTTATTACAAAGATGTCCACCTTAGCACAATCACAATTATCGTGTTACCTATTGAACATAATCTCTAGAGTTTATCATGTCACCACTAATATTCAAAACCCACAAAAAAGATTTTTGAAATTAAATGACCACCATAATGTCTCTATCAACCCACATGACCAACAACAAACAAAGCCAATACGTTTTCCCACCCTCAAGTTTCAACTTTCATATAACTTGTATTTTACTTGAAAAACCAATATAACAACTAATCTAATAATTAACCCAATAATTAACCCACTTATTTGGAACTCTAAATTATCTAAAAAAATTAAATATAAACAAATTGAAAAAAATCATATTAAAATAATAATAATAAATAAGTTAATTTAATCTTGACACAATTCACACTAGTAAAATGTATTGTGTTAAGGGCAACTCACCTTATTAAAGTTGCATTTCTCCCATGACTAAGAATAGCAAGTTGGTATTCAACTAAATTTACACTTCAATCCCTTTATCATATAATTTCACACAAGATCACTAATGTTGCATACTAATTTTTTATTGTGTTTTTTGTATTACATTTATAAATAATGGAAACTGAAATACAACAAGTCTCTACCTCTTTGAACATTAATAATGTATTTTTTATTGTGTTTTTTGTATTACATTTATAAACAATGGAAACTGAAATACAACAAGTCTCTATCTCTTTGAACATTAGTAATGTATTATTAATAATGTATTGTTATTGTTGGTGATGAGAAGTTGAGATTAAGTTATGACATGAATGTAGTATTTATTGAATTTAACTAACTTAGCTATCATCACCAATCCCTCCATCAAACTAAATTAATAACGGAGCTTACATTGAAGGTAGTTACACCAATCCCTCCATCAAACTAAATTAATAATGGAGCTTACATTGAAGGTAGTTACATTGATTTCTATGAATGAAAGCTAAGATATGAAATCAAAGGATAATATATTTATCAATTGTGATTTAATAGATTTGTGTTTAATATCTCTTTTTTAAATGAAATTTGGAATTATTTAGGTTAATGTGTTTTCTTTTAATCCTTATAGAAAGGGTATTGGGTATTATTGATTGGGAGGTATAGATTGCATTAAAAAATTTATAACTATTAGAATTTAGATGGTTTAAATGTAGTTTTTACAATCTTATATGTTTTAAATGTGAATATGCCATAAACAAATAATGGTTATAGATATTGATAATAGCTTATAGTATTCTTATTTTTATTTTAACTCAGTGTCTTTTAAGCATTTAGAGAAATTAAATCTTAATCAAATTTATGGAAGTCCAAACAATTAAAAAAATTACAATTTTTCCCTAAGATCTCTCCAAAACAAACAATTTTTAAATGAAAAAATAAAATTATTTAAAACCATTGATTTTTAATATTTATATAATTCACAATTCTACCCATATTTGATATTTGTAAGTTACTGTTTCGGTGTACACATAACTCCTTTTTTTTAACTCGAAGGTTTAACCTTTCCTGTCTACTTGGTTTACAATCTTCCAACCTGTCATCGATAAACTGCTGACAGGGACTTGAAAAGAAGTACCTTTTAGTGAATTCGAGACCCCTACTGTAATCGCAAAAACTTAGAAAAAAATAACTTGAATGTGGAGTCACTTCATTTTTGCAAGTACTCTCTCCCTATACAAAGAGGGAGTCGGTTGTCGTCCGTGAAATGGTGATTCATGTCCTGCAGTTGGTGGATTTCTCACTTGTTTTCCGTGGAAATGTCCTCATTCATGTTGTTGTCCCGAATGGAAAGTTGGTGGATTTCTGACTTGTTGACTGGTGGAATTGTCCTCATTCATGTTGTTGTCCCGAATGGAAAGTTGGTGGATTTCTGACTTGTTGACTAGTGGAATTGTCCTCATTCATGTTGTTGTCCCGAATGGAAAGTGTTAATCTTTCGAGTCCCGTAGTTTGTGGATTTCTGACTTCTTGTCCTGTAGTTCATGGTGAACTTCCGACTGTGCATGCATCATTCACGAATCACAACAGTTGTCTCGTACTGCCTCCTATACCTCACAGTCTGCCTCCTATACTCCACAGTCTGAGTACTACATTCTACTATTGGAAACCTTGAAATAAGTGATTGAAACCTCGAAATAAGTGAAGGCTGCAATAACATTATAAAGTTATCAGCCAATGAAATGTAAGAAAACTCAGTTTTTTTACACATTAAAAAATAAAATTTTAAGTTTCTTATGCTATACATTAAGTTATTTACAAAAATTTTAAAGTCAAACCAAATTAATAGAGTAGTCAACGCTAACTCATTGCTATATATACTGCTTGGGAGGCAGTACAATAACAAATGTATGTTTAATGCATGTTGTGTTAGAGGGCATAAAAACTTAACTTTTTGATATCACGCTGCAAAGTTTAAGCTATAAAACAAAGAAAAGTATATTGGATTATTTTTCTTTCGAATCCATTTCCTAAGAAATTGAAATTTATTTGTTTATATGAAATAGTATAATTTAACAATTATTTAGGAAGAGAACAAGTGGATAATAATTTAATTTTTTTTTACCTATTATTAGTCCCTGCCAAAGTAGGACTATAGCAATGAGTTTTCGTTGACTCTGTATTAGTTAGGAGGTGACTAACAAAAATTTAAGACTTTGTTATAGTTAAACTTTGGATTTTGAATTTTATTATTTTGTTTAAATATTTATATTTATTTATCTCTAATATGACTAGGTAATTTTTTAAGGGTCTTATTGTAGAAAGGACGGCGCCATCGCATAAAGACGAGTTATGTACTTCTATTAAATAAAGACTTGTTCGTGCCAAAAGTAGGAGAAATATGGGCTCTAATATCAAAGTAGGAGAACTTTTTATAAAGACAAGTTATGTACTTCTATTAAATAAAGACTTGTTTGTGCCAAAAGTAGGAGAAATATGGGCTCTAATATCAAAGTAGGAGAAATAATATATATAAGGACGGTGCCATCACATCAGACAAGTTTATCAACTTTATTCATGGGGATCAATTTAACAAAGACTTATTCGACTAGAGCCAGTTTAATAAATGCAAAAGTTCTAAAGTAATTAATGTATAAGGAGTAATACGTTTTGTATTAAAAGATTTATGAGCCTTTATATAAAGACGAGATATGTACTTCTATTAAATAGGTGTACGTTAAGGTTCGTAAAAACCATTAATGGAAGCCGCCATCCGATGCATTGATGCATTGATGCATATGGCTCGATCTGGTGCATTGATTGTTTGGCAGATCTGGCCAACTGGTTATTAGCTACTTCATGTATGCCTCCTTTACCATACAACCACGGAAATAGTTCTGCTTTAGCATACAACAGTTGCACTTCAACTTCATGTCGGAAGAATCGACCCTTTCAAACCCCACATTGCAACTACTAAACAACTGCGCTCCAGCCTCCTACACCTCTTCGCGAACGTGACATGCTTGGTCGAAGCGTTAGCATACAACAGGGGAAGGGAAAAGTTCCACCAACAGGCAATCTGAGATTACAACAACAGGCGACTGCCATCTATAGTCTCTCTCGTCGGTAAACAATCTTTTTGTTTTCTCATGGAAATTGTCTGTAACCCAAACAACACTCGTTTTCTAGATTTCTAGCATTGTTTTTCATTTAATTTTATGTTGATGCATTATTTTTATGTTGATGCATGCAATCGTATTTCCTGGCACTTGGCATTAACTATGGTCTGTGTAGCACACAACCTTAAACCATTGTCATTGGTAGTGGCCCTGATAAAAAACCTGCAAGCTGACTATGTCAAAATCTACGACACCGATCCCCTTGTTCTCTAGAGAACACCAAGCTGCTCTGAACCATCCAAAACCCTATCTTTCCCATCTGTATCCCGACTTATTAACTCCTTCCTGGAAATGGGAAATTTACTTACCTGGACTGATTTAACGTGTTTCTTAGATTCATTTCCTTCGACATCGAGCCTGATATGAAGCAGAGATACAGAGAGCAAGAGAAGAAAGACGGCCAAGAGCAAAGCCATACTAGAAAATTGTTGAAACCATTGCTGAGGAGCAAAGCCATACTAGAAAATTGTTGAAACCATACTGGTGCTATGCAACTACAACTACAATTGTAAGTCATTCAATCAATCGGTTAGTGAAAGCATTTTTTCTCTTTACTCTATATCAAAAAATTGAATTTAGCTTAATCAGTCAATCAAAGCCCTGTTTCTCTTTACTCTATATCAGAAAATTGAATTTTCAAAAAACTGAATTTAGCTTAGACCTCGGTTTGGTACCTTTTTATGCCCGCTCTCTTTGATCACATACACAAATACCTGTTTACAACAAATCCCTTTGGTATCCCATTTCCAGGAACCAATCCCATTCCTTCCTTCTCTCATTGGATCCACACCTAGAATTGGATTTGCATCTCAATCCACACAAGCCGAGCTACTTATCAACTATCTTTCCACTTACAATTCTTATTGTTATACCGAAAGACTTGACCGGAAATAGGGTAACGAAAGCTCAGTCTTGATCTAGAACTTGGAATTATCAATTTGGATCTAATTGAGTAGAGGGCAGGAATAACGAATCGGTTACAACAGTTGCATACTTAGGATCAACAAAAATAGGGACCAAGAGAATTCTACAAGAAGCCTCAGCCTAAGCTTCCCCCAAAAAGCCCACGTGCGAGTTCCCTCCCCAACATACAACGTCGATTCAAGGAAGAGTTCCCAGATGCCAAATGTCAAGATGAATTCACGTGTCCTTGCCTGTTTATAAATTTTAGAATAAAAAATTATTATACTGTCAAAACAATACAGTTTCAATTTGATATAGGCTCTTTCTCTGTTACCTGTAAATGTTGCACAATGAAAAGACAAATAGGAATAGAATGTTTTACCTGTAGACATTTACAACACAAATTTCAATTGTCGACTTTCTTTCAATGATCTTACATGCAATATATCAAGGCTGATATCTATGATTTTGTCCAACTTGTTCGACTCTGCTCCGCCGGAAAGATACTTGTCTTGGCTTTGCAAAACACTGTCGAAAATATCATTAACAATGGTGTTAGGTTCACTCTTTGATGCCTTTCCTCCTTGATTATTCTGTGCCCTGTACAACTTAACACAGACATCATTCCTCGCCTCGATCAAATAACATAGAAATAACAAATAAATTTGTGAGCATCTTCCTTCCTTCTAGACCTGAAATGCTTTCCAAAGAGCTTTAAAGAGCTCTAGATCTTCACATGAGCGTCACTGTTAGAGATGAGCTCACTATGAACTTATCCAACAAAGAAAGGGGACAAAGCATACTATGGTTGTTTTCCCTCTTCCTTGTATAAGGGGATTAGCATAGGACGGGAGGAGTTATTCGTTGATATCATGATATAGGTCTACCCACTATACAAAACAATCCTTATCGCCAATAGGAGATAAGCACCCTGGTGAGGTCGGGGAGGGGTAGAAAACGAGAACAATGGGAACTAGGCCACTTTGTTTCACACTCTGATCTAGTAGGAGGCCTAGAGGATTCATGAGTCTAACAAAAAAATTCTAGCGCCTATGACCAACTAGCTTATTCACAGGACTTGGGGACTGATGCATGGCGGAAAAAGAGTTATCTGACAAACCATACCAATGTAGAATCTGACTGAATTTACCTGGTAATGGTTTCATGGGTTGACTATTCATCTCCATGGAGCTAAACCAGCTACGAGAAAAAAAGATGGAAAAACAACATTGTTTTCTTCATATCTCAGACTCACATCACGAAACATTCCACTGGTTCACAGGTCGAGTAGGTTGTAGGTTTAGCACTTATATCTTCATTTAACTGAATTTGAAAATAAAAGAGGATCATCATCAGTGGAAGAGATCCTCACAGTGTTTGGCTTTTAGGGAGGGACAAAAGCTAACATTCTGAGACTGTACATAACTGGAAGAACCGACCCAAGAGAGAGATCCTCCTACCCAATAAAGAAGGGTCTCCACATCAAAATCATGAGTTTTGGACATGAATAAGTAGTCAGAGAAAACAAGCCACAATAGATCCTTGAAATTGGACACTTGGTTGCGAAAGCAGGACATGCAATTGAAACAAGCCACCATGTGGGACATTTCGTTGTAGAAGCAGAAGCGGGACACATGGGTGAGGATGTAATAGACTGTACATAGCTCTGTGAAAAGCAATTTGATACCTAACGATATTTACAAATATCGTTAATATATTAGGTAGAGCCTGGGCGACTTCTACACATTTTTTGGAGGCATCATGTTGGCCGCAATTTGTTTCGACAGAGTTATATACAATTTTATTGTCCATATAAATGAACTTGGTCTTATCTGATTTAATTCACCGGCAACACCAAAAGAGTCTATTTGATCCAAAAAAACGTTGAATATGCTCTCAGATATTGTAAATTTGAAGTTTTAATTTCGGTGAAGCGAATATGGTGAGTTAATGTCCTCTCCTCTGTTGTTGGGGCGTTATTATTGCATTCGTTACAACAACATTGAGTCGTTGTTAGGGCGTTATTAATGCATTCGTTAAAACAATGTTGAGCCAGCATACACGTCATTCTCTTCATTAGGTGGCAGGCGGCGTCTAGACATTAGAAATTTATTCATTGGAGGTTTTAAAAATTAAGTATTAATTAAAATATATTTTTTAATTATTCATCCTTTTCTATAATGTTTTAAATATTATTTTAATTATAAATATAAAATTGTAATTTTACACAATTAAAATCAAATTAAAATTATATTCCATTCCTAACGCTACTCTATATGTTTTGATACCTGTCAATCATCCTACATCATTTTGAGGTGTGCCAATCATCCCACGTCATTAAAATTACAGATCCATGCATATAAATCTTTTTTTTTAATTTACAATGGATCAGATTCTAGTGAAAATGGATCATTTTAAAAGACATCACATTCAAATTGAGATTTAAAATTTTCAGGATTATAACAGTAGTGTTGATCCGGTTTCAGGATTATAACAGGATTTTCACTAGAATCCGATCCATCGTAAATTAAAAAAAAAAAAATTTAATTTAAAAAAAAATTATATGCATGGATCTGTAATTTTAATGCCATCAATGGACCACAAAAATCTATTGCAAAGCGATGCCCTCTATCAGGTTATTCTCATCTCCACTAGCATCTGCGTCCTTTTAAATAAATATGTTAGGGCCATTAGTCATTAAGTTAATGCTTGCGTATTGGTGGATTATATCGGTATTGGTTGTGTGAATTGTGAATGTAGTTGTATATTGGAAACAAGCGTGTACCCTAGCGAGCCAGAGCTATTACAGGAGCTCCGGTAATTAACTCCCATGCATTCCCGTACGCCCTACCTATATACCTGGTAATTATGTGTTTGACATTTATGATGATTTATAGATGTACATTCTTTTCTTTTACCCTCAAAAGAAAAACAAACTTTCTCTAAGCTGCGTTGTGTTGCTCACCCTCGCATATAATATATTATATTAAATATAATTTTCGTTTATGCCTTTTTCAATTACATTTTTTCCAATTATATTTACACATTTTTTCCAATTATATTTACTTTGCGGCAGGGACACCGCTACTACAGTAGCACTTCATAAAAAAAATAGTTTTAAAATGGCAAAACAATTACCTCCTTTTGTATACCAGCTTGTATGGACATGTACCTAGATGCTTTGACTAACTCTTAAGCCTAAAACTATCTTTAAAGACTCACTTCTAACCTCACCATTTTCTTAGTTGCTCCTCTCGTACAGGGAGATATTTAAACAGGTGAGATATTTAAACAGGGAAATATTTAAACACTTGCTCCAAATTGAATTATAGTGTAAATAAAACATGTTTTTCTAAACTAGTTCAGTACAATAGATTAATCTATTAGCTCCAAAGGGATAATGGGGGCATTGAAGAAATCCTGGGCAAAAGTGAACCTCTGGTTCAACTTGCTGCGTGCAGTGGATGACCTGACGCAGTTTCTGATAAGATTCCACCTGCCAGAACTCTCTACACGTGGCGTAACCATCTAGAGAAGTCATCGAGGCATGTCATATTTCAATGACATGCATCATAATGGGTTCTTTGAGCTTTGTTTTACTGCTTAGTCCGAATAACTGTGATCTGTTCCTTCGTAAACTTTCAGCATCGGATGCAAACCATTCTGACGCCTGATTGCTCTAACTAAGCTTTCAACATCGGATGCAGATCGTTCTGACAAATTTTTTGCAGCAGAGCAAAGACAAACCGTTTAGTTGATTCACCAACTAGCAGGGAGAGCACAAGACTATCCCAAAATGGCTGAGAAAATGGCTAACACCAACATATCAACTTTCTCAGAAATTGAAACAAAGAAAGTCAAATGCAACTTTTCTTCTGGATATAGTCCCTGCCAAAGCAGGACTATAGCAATGAGTTTGCTATTGATTTGACATTAATTGCTATTGATTTGACATAAATTTCCATTGACTTAAGAAAATTCCATGGGAAACCTAATGTTCTATATAAAAAATACATTTTTTTTATTTTTTACTCTATAAAATAACTTATATTTTTAAACTGTTATTGGTTGAAAAGTTTGAGGTGTTATTGTAGCCTTCACATCTTTCAAAAATTTAAATTTGCAATTCATGTATCTTGTGCAAAGATATAAATTAAACATTGATTTATTTTATTTTTTATAAATATTACTTGAATGATAACAGGATCGTGATTAACAATTTGTCATACGCAACATCTTCTGGAATGACCGCATGGAGCCCTAGTCCATCCTATTGAAATGCAGCTAATTCTAGTAATATTTATCGAGGAATTTATACCACTGATGAGGTGGGGATCAGTACCCTGGAATATTACTTGAGCCAACTTGAGAAAACTACCGCTCAGTCATGCCCGCCACTTAACTCCAGCTCCCAATTTAGTGCACCACTGATATGGGCCGACATTGATCACTACTCTAACAAAGGATGGTATAAATTTGAGATATAATGAAGTGAATTTGAGATTGCCAACACATTTTCATATTCAAGAGGCAAAATAACTATCAGTTCCTGCCAATCCCATTAGTGTAGGTTGGTGATCAATCTGATTGGTTAATGACTATTTTACAGTTTGTTCTAGTTTATTAAATGTATAAAATAAATAATTTATATGGAGTTTTGATCTCATTTATTAAATATGTTGTATACATTTTTAATGTCGTTTTAAAATATTCTTAATATAAAGGTTTTAATTTAACAAGTTACTTAGATTATTCAAATCTTTATATGAAATCTAGTGATTTCTTATTTCTTTATGGCATCAAACTTACTTTATTTTTAATGTTTCATTGTTGACAAAATATTTACAAATGATATTTACAAAATATTTACAAATGATATATTTTTCAAGTTTTTCAAGTTTTTGGTTATCTATAAAGAATTATTAGATTGATCTTGTCTCAGGGTTTTGGTTAAATGTATAAGTAATTATAGGACTATAGCAATGAGTTTGTTATTGATTTGACATAAATTTTCATTGACTTAAAAAATTTTCATGGGAAACCTAATGTTCTACATAAGCAATACATTTTTTTTATTTTTAAATGTATAAAATAACTTATATTTTTAAACTGTTATTGGTTGAAAAGTTTGAGGTGTTATTGTGGCCTTCACGTCCTTCGAGAATTTAAATTGGTAACTCATGTATCTTTTGCAAAGTTATACATTAAACATTGATTTATTTTATTTTTTATAAATATTCAAAAATATTTATTTGACATTTCATTGGTTGTTCAATTCGAAGCATTATCTCTGGAGATTGACGCGATATCTCTCGAGATTTTCACGATTATATACGAAGGCGACGTCTTTTTGTGCCCGATGCAGGTGACTACATACAATCTGCTTTAGCATCTGTCCACTGGACGAGCCTACGTCTATAATGGCCTACTCAGTGGAAATATTGTCTTGTCAGCTCTCGCAACTGAGGAATCATCAAGTGACTAATGTTCTTGCCAAAAATGATAACAGTGAGTGAGAAAATTAATTTATTTTGCTCATATTTCCAAAAGAACAAACTAACAATGAGTGAGAATTAATTTGGTTTGTTCATCTTTCCAAAAGAACAGGCAAACCATCTTTAATTTAATTCTCTTAACTAAAATAATGGAAAAGGTATTTAAACAAAAAAATGAAAAACTTTACTGGCGTAATTATATTATGTAAAAAAACTAAAATAAAATTAATCTTAACTAAATATGTTAATTAAAGTTACTTAAGAAACTATTTAATATTTGAAAAAGTTTTAACTAAAAGACCATTTAATCTTTGGGATAGCTTTAACTAAAAAAATGTTTAATCTTTGAAACAGCTTTAACTAATTAATTATGTCATGTATAAAATTTAAGTGAAAGTGAGTGTCTTTGCAGCCTCTACTATCTCAGTTTCTGTTGCGTTCTCTTTACCATATGCAATGTTGTCTTTGATATTGCCTGCAAATAGAGTGGGCTCCTTCCCTACAAGGGCTATGTGTTGTCTCAGAGACCTCAAATTAAAGCTTCCGATGTCTTGCCCATCAATGAGTAGAACCCCTTTCAGCGGATCATAAAATCTCCCTATCAGTCTAATGATGGTGGACTTACCGCACCCACTTCCCGCTCCTTCATTTTCAAATTTCAATCTTCCCTGGCAGGGACTACGCTGCCATGCAACTCTTGTTAATTAAAATAACATGTTTTACGGACTTCAATGCAATTCATATTTTTTATATATGTTTAAAAGAATAACTCTTCAGAAATCTAAAGCATTCATATATTTATATAAATTGAATATTTTTTGAAGAAATAAGTACACCATAAGTTACGTTAAATTGAAACTACTTTGATATATCATATACAATCTATCCAAAGGTCCATTCATAGTTAGGTAGCCCATTTGAATATAATATACAAGCCACAGGGCTATTAGAAGTGGGTCTTAATGCATAGAGTAGGTTAGTGCTTAGGATCTTAGATGGAGAGTAACAAAGCCTCCTCTTAGTATGTGCATAGATTATAGGAGGGCTTGCACAATTGATCATGTGTTTGGTAAAAGCATTCGAACATAATTTATGTCACAACAAAGGAATCTTCACTCCTGGAATAACCTTGCACACTTATGGAAGTTATGGCTGCACTTAAATTTTTTTCAAAAGATAAAAGCCCGGGTCCAAACAGTTGGACAATCGAGTTTTATCTCCACTTTTTTGACCTGTTGGGACCTGAACTTCAAGATTTAGTGGAAGATTCCAGACTTCATGGAAAAATCTAAGGGGCGTTAAACTCCACTTTCCTGGCGCTTATTCCAAAAACCAATCACCCGACCACTTTTTGACATTATAGACCAATCGCCCTTTGTAATCTCTGCTACAAGCTTATCTCTAAAATCATTGCTCTCATAATCAAACCTGTCCTCTCGTGAACTCTTTCTAGCGAACAGCTTGGTTTTTTGAAGGATCATCAAATTCTTGATGCCATTGGAACAACACAAGAATGCTTGCACAACATCAAACAAAAAAGATCCCATGACCTTATCCTCAAACTAGACCTAAAAAAGGCTTTTGACTGTATAGACTGGGACTTCATTAGGCTCATTCTCACATAAATGGGCTTTAGCCACTCCACTATCTTATGGATTATGAGTTGCATTATAAGTGCAACATTTGTTGTATTGATAAATGGTGAACCATCTTCTTTTTTCTGCAGTGGTAGAGGCTTAAGGCAGGGTTGTCCTCTCTCACCGCTCCTCTTTATTCTGGTCATGGAAGGCTTATGCCTCCTTCTCAAAAAAATTCAATCTGAAGGCAAGATCACTGGGATCAAGGTCTCGAGGCTGGTAAAGATCCTCCATCTCCTTTTTGTTGACAATGTCCTCATAATGTCAAATGGTGGTCCTCTAGAATGGAAGGAAATTGATAATCTCTTGAAGACTTTTTGCTCAGCCACAGGTTTACATATCAACTGGGCAAAATCGACCTTTCATCATGCCAATCTGCAGGAACAAGACTTGGATCTCCTTAAGGACATTTTCCTGCACACTTTTATCCCACTCTCTACAGGTTTCAAGTACCTGGGGTATTACATCAAAGCAAATCATTATAAAAATTCAGATTGGGATTGGTTGGTCTCCAAGGTGACAAATAAATTGGGACATCGGTGCAACAAATGGCTTTCAATGGGATTCCACTACACTCTTATTAAAGCCACACTTGAATGACAACCAATCTATTGGATGGCACTGGTAGCCATCCCCCCATTGATCCTAGATAAACTTCGTAAACTCACTTATAATTTTCTCTGGATTAGTCATAAGGAACTGCACAAGATGCATCACTACAACTGGGAATTCCTGGCTAGACCAAATATACAGGGTGGATGGGGGATCTGGAATATTTTCACTTTTAACTCAGCCTTAGCTGCCAACTCTCTCTGGCGAGTACTCACTACAAACG
Source organism: Picea engelmannii (assembly GCA_009831015.1). Classification (NCBI taxonomy): domain Eukaryota; kingdom Viridiplantae; phylum Streptophyta; class Pinopsida; order Pinales; family Pinaceae; genus Picea; species Picea engelmannii. Next base: position 191,943 of record ML796818.1, read on the forward strand.
ACATCTGGAGCCTGGTAATGAAAAACAAATATCTTTCACATATCTCAGTGGCCACTTGGCTTCACTCACCACACACTCCTTCCAAGACGGCCTCACACACATGGAGGAACCTCACAAAAGCAACGCATTGGTTAAACAATTGGATCTGCTAGAACCCCGGCTTCGACCACTCCATCGATCTTAGTATGGACCACATTATTGGCATCGATTCTACTCCTCAACTATCAATTTATTTAATCCAACAATTAAAACGTGTCAACATCAATTATCTCTTTCAAGCGGCACGCTACCACGAGCAGGGGCACACCTTTATTGGCTAGAAATTGGGGTGCGAGCTACAGTTAGACGCAGCACAGGAAGAGGAATGGGACGATTTCTGCATGCATCTATATCGCGCTGGCATACAACTCCACAACACTGAAGACCAAATGATGTGGGCAAGCGACAACATCTCGGGCCACACTACAATTAGAAACATCTATTCAGCCATAACCAACACAACAACACAAAATCATATCCTGGGCTGGCGCAAAAGACTCTGGATCTGGAAAATCCCGCTCAAGATCAAACTCCACATTTGGCGTGTAAACGAAAATAAAATCCCTACCTGGGATAATTTACTAAGGAAGGGTTGGATGGGCCCCAACATCTGTCAGCTTTGCTATAGGGATGCGGAATCTATTCACCACCTCTACATTCATTGTCACTTCACTCAACAAGTTTGGAGCAAGATCACTAGCGATCTCAATACCACCTATGACTGGTTTGGAAATTCACTATCAAACTGCTTCACACATTGGTTGTCCAAAGAGCGCTCACATAAATTTCTTCCACCTCTGGTCATCTGGCACATCTGGATGGCCCGAAACAACAAGATCTTTCAAGATATTTCTCCATCAGTCAACGTTGTGGTCTATAAAACTCTTGGCCTTCATCAATTGTGGAGAGATATCCACCCTTACAAGGGGAAAATAAAACTCTTAAAAAACCCCCACATAGCAGATGATTATCCGACAGGGTTGTTTGATGGGGTAGCCCAAGGTAATGGTATTTTGACTGGAGCAGGTGGTCTGATCAAATTAAACTCATTCACAATATACAGATGGACTTTCAGTTGTGGCCCGGGCACCAACACAAGGGCAGAACTCCTGGGTGCCTGAGCTACACTTCACCTGGCCGCAAGACTAAATATTGAACACCTCCATCTCATTAGCGACTTGAGCGTCATTATAGAATGGTTGAACCACAGAGGAGAGCTCCATCCGATTAACCTGTTGGCCTGGATGAACCGCATCAAAATTCTACAAAGACATTTCAAGGAACTCAACTTTTCACACACTTCTCGAGAATTCGACAGAGAGGTTGATCTCCTCTCCAAGATTGTGCTTCAAAAAACTATTGGCCATATCACTTACAACCTTGGGCTGAATGGCAACGAGGGCCCCTCTCATGTGATCAACATCTTCTAAGTTTTTCTTTTTATTGGACTCTGCAAGCAGCTTTAGAAATCACTTTTTTTCTTTTACAGCCCCTATGCTACACTCCTTTATCTTCAGCACTCTCTCATTCATCTCAGACCTGCTATCTTCTTACATCCTCTTTATGTGTAAACACATCTCCTTCTCCATTGAATTGGACTCCCAATTGTTGAAGAAAGATTTACCTGGACAATTCAATTACATTCCGTTGATGTACTCAGTCAAAGAAAACATATTATATTTACTCTAATATAATTGAGAAATTTGTTTCTGCTAAAAACAACTTCTCACATTGTGAATTGAAAAACTTCTCACATTATGAATTGAATGGGTATTATAATTGATAAGATACATAATGATTCTTTGGAGTATAAGCATATTAGTCTATGGTCACAATCACATGCATTTCAATGAACTTAGTGAAAACAATTACTATTATCACTATCACGATGAAAAAATGTTTGATTCAATATAATCATATAAATCATATTTATACTTTTTCAAAGTGATAATTCTTAGAAATCTATAACATTAGTACATTTATAAAATTTAAGTTGTTTTTTTTTAAATGAGTAGATATATGGTACGAGAAAATCATTAAAGTATATAAAATTATTAAAGTATATATATAACATTAGTACATATATAAAAATTAAGTTGTTTTTAAAAAAGTGAGTAGATATATGGTACGAGAAAATCATTAAAAGTATATATATGTGGTGGGGGTGGTTTAGCAAAGCTTCTCTTAATAAGTAAATGATTATATCATTGATAAGATATATAATGGTTTATTGGAGTTTAAGGTTATTAGTGTGTCGCTTCTACTCACTCCAATATCATATGAATTATTTTCTGCTCGAGGTCTAAGACAGGTTGGTGCAAGATATGAAATTCCTCTTCAATCATTTTATTTGGTCAAGAAAAACTTCATTAGACACACATGAGTCGAAACAATGAAGACGTTATGTTCGACTATGTTTGAACGGACGCTAGTCAATTTCACAAGGATTTTTATCCCTAACACGATAGTAGTTTTTTTCTCTTATGAGTCGGCATTATCTCAAAACAATACAATATCATATAGCTCCCTAACAAGATTTTATATTGCTCGAATTAAAACCTTTTTTAAACGAAAAACCTTAATGCACCAACCTTCGAACCTAATGTAACATTTTTTTAAATTGCCATGTGGAATTGGAGTGATGTTATGAGTAAGTCGATCGTTATATATGCTTCACTAGAAATAATTTATTCCTAAAAGCAATTTCCCAAGCACGCTGGTTTGTTTGATAAACTAATAGGAAATAAATAGAAGGGTCAAGACCCTAAGTGGAAAGCAAAAAATGTTAAATAGATTTGGTATAATTTAAATATAATATAAATAAATAAAATAGAGATATTAAATATATCTCCCATCATTGCATGAAGTCATTGCATGTTACACAACATGTCACTTCCTTGTTCAACACAAATTACTATGTGTCGTCGATATGTGCACAAATTCGGAATAATTATCATTGTCAGTGTTGATGAATTGTCAGAGCAAGTGCTATCCTTTTGTCATCATTTATGCAGCTCCTAACTTATTGCATTTGCGACCATGATTACCAATGGAAAGGTTAACTTTAAATCCATTAGAGTGTGAGCATTTGCAACTCACATGTCGATGATGAGATTACAAGTGTGCGAAAACCCATCTGAAAGGACATAACTATTGAAGGTGTTCAATATTGGAGAACAAAGCCATTAAAAATGCCATATGATATATGAATGGATGCAGGAAAAACTTTTGGAATTGCGTCTACACTTGGAGTATATGTGTGAGGTTTTAGTAGTATCTTGATTTTGACCTCGGCAATGACGATCTTCTAGCTATGCGTCTTGATCAAGGTAGGTGTAGACCTTAGACTTTTGCTTCCAGGGTGGTGTTTTCAATAGTTGTTCTAACCTCAGTTTGGGCTTCAATGTGATCAGTGCTCATGTGTTCCTCTTGTGATGGTCATAGGAAGGATCTGTCAAACACATCAGTAGGGAAGCTAGGGGTTTCGATTTGATAAATTAAGGCATACTTTGAATCTGTGAGCAAACTTAGAGATAAATTAATTACATCCATATGAATACTATATTTCTCCCACCCCTTCGATTTGATATTTTCTTTAAAGAAAAGGCATAACGCCACCCCTTTTGGAATGGGAATCATGGACGAATATGAATGGCATGGGAGTGAATTGAACCAAGAGGAATATAATTAGAAAGTGCAACTTAGCATCATAGTTAGAAAGTGTCACTTGGCATGTCGTGCAATCAAGAAAAGAAATATAGTGGTGAATAATCGATCCTGGACCTGGTGAGTGGTTCTCTATTCACCTAGTTACGTCTTGTAGTAGTAAGGCAAGGAGAAATTCTAGGGGATTCCAACCCCAGTGCCATAACACTACGCATATGGCTTGTGGCTAGAGTTCAGAGAATCTGAACAATTTACATAAGGAATTGGTGAGCATCACTTGGGAATAAGAAGTTGGATGTGTCTATCTTAAAGGTATGTTTCCCTCCACCTGCAAACACATTCAATACATTCAATAGGAGGAAGCATGGCTCTATGAAGACATTCATAGCTAAAATATAAGTTTTTACATATATTTTTTTTATAAATCAGAGGAAATTCTCTTTTAACTTCAAAATGTTGGTAAAGTTCATGAAGATTTCGCCAGTGGGTAGAAGAGATGAAGAAAGTTTATACTAAGGAGACAAATTTGAATCTAAGTTGTAAGATCTGGATGAAGAAACATGATCAATGGTATAAATTTAAATTAACAAGTGAACGTTACCAAATCCTATAGAAAGACAACAATGCAAAGTAATGGAGGATCGCGTGCAAAACCACCTGTGACAGAAATTGCCATGAGTCAGTGAATGAGGAAAAACTATTTTTTAAACTAAAAACCTATCATATTATTTAACAAAAAAATAGATTTAGAATGGTAATCGTAACATGTACCTTGATCCAAGTGAAAATTGGTGGCCAGCCACCTCCTCCAAATCACCACGACAATTGTTTATTTTTATCGTTGGTAATTTACGATCCCATGAAGCCCATGGTCTTGGTAAACCATGGTATACACCCATGGTATTTGGTGGGAGAAAAATAATAATTATAAGTGGACAAAATCCATGTCCATGGTTTTTGCAATCCATGGAATTAACTCATGGAATTCACCCATGCCATTCACCCATGTTTTTTTTTAACCCATGGTATTCACCTATGGTTTTTTTGTAACCCATGGTATTTGAAAAATAAAACAAATAACAATGAAATAATAAAAATACATGAATCCTACGAGTCACCTTGTAAGTACTATATATGCAGGCCTCTCATTTGTAAAGGACAACATACATTTGTGATGTAGTTTTATGGATTTTTCCATTTAACAAAGAGTTGATTTCTTGCCATATTATTCTCTTTACTTTATTTTGTTGCATTTACTTACCTATTTTCCATTTTGTTCCTTTCATAATTTGGATCAGTGATATCATAGCAGTATTCTCTTTGGCATTTCTCAGTGCATGTCCCCGATGAGGTCAGAGTATAGAGAGTTGGGTCTTGAGCTAGTTTCATTTGAGGACGACTGCTCTCACTAGCCCAAGCGACTTCCCATGGCGGAAGAAAAGAGAGATGATGGATCAGAAGATCCTTTCAAGATGTTTCTTGAGGAAGACCTCACGCGACAAAGGAATGAAATGATGGACAACTTCGCTCAGATCCTTCGACAACTATCAATGGAGACCGAGGTATCTTCATCAAGTAGCCATTTAGAAGGTTCCACACCCTTCAAGGTACAAGTCTATTTTCATATCCCCTTATTTAAAGGCCAGATAGATCTAGATGCTCTATAAAAATGGTTTAATCTGCTAGAAGGTTATTATTTTGTCCAAAAAATTTATGACGGTGAAAAGATCACCTTCACACTCCTCAAATGTCTTCCCCATGTAAGAGCTTGGTGGAAAGGTTACTAGGAGAGGTACATCACAAATGAATATACACCATTCAGGAGAGAACCCACCTAGGTATACTTTATTGATTCTCTCAAGGAGGAGTTCTACCTTGTCAAAAACTATGATGACTAATACATGAGATGGATGACTCTATGGCAAGAGAGAGATTAGACGGTACAAGAGCACAATGACCTCTTTCATACCTTGCACTCAAATATGGGTATTAAAGACTCTGAGAGACACTTGGTTTTGAAGTATTGTAGTGGTTTGCACAGGTACATACAAACATAGATGGATTTCTTGGACATATCCTCATTGGGAGCCACCTATCGATATGTTGTCAAAATAGATTAGAAATTTAAGCAGCAGAATAAGTGAGAGTTTGGGTTTGCAAATATGCCACAACAGAAGCATTGAAAATACAACCTTAACTCACAAAACAAAGGACAAAGCAAGGAGATTCAATCTCAAGAAAACTATTATGATTCACCATCTAAGAAGGGTGATGGGAAGTCTAAGGAGGATACCGAAAAGTGGTGTGTAACACCCTGTTTTCCCCCATAACTGTAATTATGCTTAAGACTTAATATGATTTGATTAGGATGTTGGTTGTGGAGCCTGATTATCTTCTTAATTTAGATTTCTTTGTTTTCAATTGTGTTTATACCTCATAAGAATGTACACTCCTCCACACGGGGGAGTGCAGGGGGGGTTACCCCCCTTGCAGGGTCCGGGGGCAAGCAGGCCCCCAACGGAGGTTCGGGGGACAACGTTCCTCGATGGAGGTTCGGGAGCGAAGCCCCCGAAGGAAAATTTTCCTTGTAAATGTATATTGTAATTTCATAGTAAATCTGGACCATTCATTATAAGGTCGTAGATATCACAGTAGAAGTTATGTTAGGGTTTTTTTCCCTAGAAGGAAACCCTCTTTTATGAGGGAAATGTATTGCGGCTATGCATCATTTTGAATATTGTATTCTGAGTGAGGAGATTGTGAGAGAAAGAAGAGGAAGTTACAATAGGTTTGTTGTAGGTTCTATCCCTTCATTTGTTGGATAATAATAAAGGAAGGACCTGGCAATTTCTCTAGTGGACATAGCCCACACTGGGTGAACCACGTATATCTGTGTCTCTATTGTATTGTGTATCTTCTGTGTTTTATTTCCGCATTTGTTTTATTTTATTGTTCCGCGATCCTATTTTTCTAACAATTGGTATCAGATTGAAAGGTAACTCGCAAGAAAAGAGGGTTCCTAGTTCGAGTGGGAGCAATGGCGGAAGATGGAAAGTTTAGGGTCGAGAAATTTAACGACCAAAACTACCAGTTATTGAAGATGCATATGGAAGATTATTTATATCAGAAGGATATATTCCTACCATTGGGTGGAATAAAAAATAAGCTTACAGCCACGAAGGACGAAGAATGGGAGGTTCTTGATAGAAAGGCACTAGGAATGATATGGTTGAGCCTGGCAATGTCGATGGCTTTCAATATTTCGAAAGAAAAGACAACGAAGGAGTTGATGGACACATTGGCTAAACTGTATGAAAAACCCTCGGTGTCCAATAAGGTATTTCTAATGAAGATATTATTTAATATGAAGATGTCAGAAGGTGGGTCTGTTGCAAATCATTTAAATGAATTTAATACGGTTACTGATCAACTAAGTTCTATAAAAGTGGACTTTGATGATGAGGTCAGGGCTCTTCTAATCTTGTGCTCATTGCCAGAAATTTGGAATGGCTTGGTCATGGCTATAAGTAACTTTGTCTATGGTTCAAACACTTTAAAATTTGATGATGTTGTTGGTGTTATCCTTAGCGAGGAAATGCAACGGAAATGCACAGGTGGGACATCGGGTAATGCGTTAAGCATCGAGAACATGGGAAGACAAAAGGATAGAGGAAAGGGATCAAGGAACCATGGGAATTCTAGGAAGGGCAGATCCAAATATAGATTTGGAAAGATAGAGTGTTGGAATTGTGGGACGAAAGGACATCTGAAGAAATACTGCAAATCTCCAAAGAAACAAAGAGATGGACAACATGAGAAAAATCAGGAAGCAAATGTAACAGGTGATGTGTTAAAAGATGCTTTGATTCTTTCTGTAGATAATATTTATGAGTCTTGGGTAGTAGATTCAAGGGCTTCATTTCATGCCACACCCCATAGAAAATATTTTCTAGATTATGTTCAAGGTGATTTTGGACAGGTTCATTTGGGTGATGATGCACCATGCAAAATTTTTGGAATGGGAAAGGTAAAAATAAAGAAAAGCAATGGAAACCAATGGTTGTTGAAAGAGGTAAGACGTGTTCCAGATCTAAGGAAAAATCTAATTTGAACAGGGTAGTTAGCAAGTGAAGGTTGTATATTCATATTTATAGATAAGGTGTGGAAGGTCACCAAAGGATCATTGGTGATAGCAAAAGGAGAGAAGGTAGGTACATTGTATTTATGTACTGGTAATATTGACTCTTCTATCTCTTTAGCTTCTATAGGAGTGGATACAACATTGTCGCATCATAGGCTTGGACACATGAGTAAGAAGGGGATGTAGATACTTCAAAAAAGAAATTTGTTGCTAGATCTTAAACAAATTGATTTGGATTTATGTGAGCATTGTGTTTATGGAAAACAAAAGAGAGTCAGATTTCTCAAAGTCGGGAAAAAAAAAGAGGAGTGAAAGGTTATAGCTTGTGCATACATATGTATGGGGACCAGCTCAAAGTATCATCTCTTGGTGGCTCTCATTATTATGTTACTTTTATTGATAATGCAACTAAAAAAACTTGGGTTTATTACATTCGACAAAAATCTAATGTCTTTGATACTTTTAAGAAATGGAAAGCTTTGGTTGAGAATGAGACAGGAAAAAAGTTGAAGTGTCTCAAATCAGAAAATGGAGGTGAATATTGCAGCAAGGAGTTTGATGATTACTGTTCATACCATGGGATTCGTAGAGAGAAGATAGTTCCAGGAACACCACAAGAAAATGGACTGTCAGAAAGGATGAACAGGACAATCATGGAGCGTGCAAGGAGTATGAGATTGCATGTTGGTTTGCCCTTACAATTCTGGGTAGATGTTGTAGATATTGGTGTTTACTTAATAAATAGAGGACCTTCAATCTCTTTGGATGGTAGAATTCTAGAGGAGGCATGGACAGGTAAAAATGGAAACTATTATTTTTTGAAGACTTTCGGTTTTGAATCATTTGTCCATATTGATAAAGAAAATAGAACAAAGCTTGAGGAAAAATCCAAGAAGTGTACATTTATTGGATACAATGTTAATGATTTTGGTTATCGCTTATGGGATTATGAAAATAACAAAATAATTAGGAGTTTCATATTCAATGATAAGGTCATGTACAAAGATCAGTTACAGAGAAAGAAACAGGAAAAAGAAAAACCAGAATACATAGTTCTTGATGAGATCACTGAAAAAGAAATTCTAAAGGTACCAGAAAATCAAAATGTACAACAACAGGATCAGTAGGTACCTCAAACTCCTGCAAGTGTTGTTAGAAGATCTACCAGATTAAGTAGACCCCCTGAACGATAATCTCCTTCATTGTATTATTTATTGTTGATTGACTCTGGTGAACCAGAATGTTATGAAGAGACAATGCAGGTAGACACCAAAAACAAGTGAGAGAAAGGCATGAAAGAGGAAATGGATTCATTGGTAAATAAACAGACTTGGGACTTGGTTCAGTTGCCTGCAGGAAAAATAGTATTGTAGAATAAATGGGTTTACAAGTTGAAGGAAGAATATGGAGGAAAAAATCGGTACAATGATAGACTTGTTGTAAAGGGGTTTGCACAAAAGAAAGGTATAGATTTTGATGAAATATTTTATTCTGTTGTTAAAATGACTTCAATTAGGACTATTTTAAATCTTGTGGCAGTAGAATATTTGCATCTTGAACAATTAGATGTAAAAACAGTTTTTCTCCATGGGTATTTGGAGGAAGAGATTAATATGTAGCAGCCACAGGGGTATGAGGTCAAAGGGAAGGAGAATTTGGTATGCAGGTTGAAGAAGAGATTGTATGGCCTAAAGAAAGCTCCAAGGCAGTGGTATTTGAAGTTTGACAGGTTTATGATAGAACAAGGTTATAGTAGATGTCATTCTGATCACTATGTTTATTTTAAAAAGCTAGAAAATGGAAGTTATTTTATCTTGCTATTGTATTTAGATGGCATGTTTGTTGCAGGGTCTAATATGAAGGATATAAATGTGCTCAAGAATAAATTAGATAATTCATTTACGATGAAGGATTTGTGTGCCACAAATAAAATCCTTTGTATGAGAATAACGAGAGACAGGAAAAATCGTAAATTGACATTGTCTCAGGGTGAATACATAGAGAAGGTGTTGTAGAGGTTTAGAATGCAGAATGAAAAACCAGTTAGTACACCTTTGGCCAACCATTTCAAATTAACTAAGGAAACGTGTCCCAAGACATAAGAGGAGATAAAATACATGTCCAGGGTCCCTTATTCATCAGTAGTTGATAGTTCGATGTATGCAATGGTTTGCACAAGACCAGATATTGCACATGTAGTGGGATTTGTGAGCAGGCATATGAACAATCCAGGTAAAGAACAATGGGAGGCAGTAAAGTGGATTCTCAGGTATTTGAGAGGTACTTCTACTCATGCATTATGTTTTGGAGGTTTATACATTGTTCTACATGGATATGTTGATTCAGATATGGTAGGTGATAAAGATAGCAGGAGGAGCACCACAGGGTATGTTTTTAATATAGGTGGAACAATAATAAGTTGGATTCCGAAACTGCAAAATGTCGTTGCACTTTCAACAACAGAAGCAGAGTATGTTGTTGCTACAAAGGCTAGTAAAGAAATGATTTGGTTACAGAGGTTTATGGAGGAATTGGGAAAGAAGCAGGAGAATAGCAGGTTGTACTGTGATAATGAGAGTGCCATTCATCTTGCAAAGAAATCAACCTTCCAATCGAAGACTAAGCATATACAACTCAGGTACCATTTCATACGATTCGTCTTGGAAGATGGACATTTGAAGTTGGAAAAGATACACACTAGCTAGAATCCTGCAAACATGTTAACTAAGGGAGTAACCAGGGAGAAAATGAGTTCCTGCTCAATTTCAGTTGGTCTTCAAGCATGAATATGAAGATGAGAAATTTTCCAGATCCAAGAAGGATCATAGTCCAGTAGATACAACAGTGGTGGAGTTGTTGAGATCAGTCTCCAAGTGGGAGATTGTTGGTTGTAGAGCCTGATTATCTTCTTGATTCAGAGGTATTTGTTTTCAATCGTGTTTATACCCCATGAATACTTTACACCCCATAATAATGTACACTCCTCAACATGGGGGGTTGCAGGGGGGTTGCAGGGAGGTTACCCCCCCCTACAAGGTCCGAAGGCAAGAGGACCCTCGGCGGGGGTTCGGGGGCGAAGCCCCCAAAGGAAAAATTGCCTTGTAAATGTATATTGTAATTTCATAGTAAATCTAGACCGTTCATTATAAGGTCGCAGATATGATGGTAAAAGTTATGTTAGGGTTTCTTTACCTAGAAGGCAACCCTCTTTTATGAGGAAAATGTATTGAGGCGATGCATCATTGCGAATATTGTATTCTAAGTGAGGAGACTGTGAGAGAAAGAAGAGGAAGTTACAACGAGTGTGTTGTAGGTTGTATTCCTTTATTTGTTGGATAATAATAAAGGAAGGACTTGGAAATTTCTATGGTGGACATAGCTCACACTAGGTGAACCACGTATATCTGTGTCTTTATTGTATTGTGTATCTTCTGTGTTTGATTTCCGCATTTATTTTATTTTATTGCTCCACGATCTTGTTTTTTCTAACATAGGAAGCATGAAATTATGTTTTGATTAATGAAAACACCAGGCAACTGACTGAGAGGGAAAATCCTTGAATGTATTGGCCATGATATCACATGTGGAATTGATGAAGTGGACTAGCAAGGTGGAACTGAGATGTTTTAAGTGAAAAAAATAGGAAGCTTGATTATCAAGCTAACCTATATTGCAAAACATAAACTCATGCATGTCAGTGTACTTGAACATGCATGGAGCCACGTGAACAGTTATATAAGACATGATTGTTGGTTGAGGAATTAATATTGTTGACAGATAAGATGTCTTCAAGAGGCAAGCGTCAAATGAAAATATGATAGAAGTACATCCCTGGATTTCCCCTTAAAAATTTGGATCCTTGACTGGAGGTCGCTTCTAACAGAAGCCACAGGAGTCCTGAGGATTGGAAAAAGAAGAGAACAAAGGTGAAAAACATCACCAAGAGAAAAAAAGAGAGAGACGAGACGCATAACAGTTAGACTGCAAGAGTGGTAACAGGAGGGAGTAGAGCATACACTGCATAGAGGAGAATAATCAAAGGAAGAATGAGTGAATGACGAGTTCACAAGATAATAGTTTCCTTAAAGAAAATAGAAAGCTTGTCTAGTTTATTGTTGATCACCCTGAAATAGAGAATACTCGAATCCAGACTTGAGCAATAAAGGGCCACAACTTGGTATTTACTGGACAGAAACCAACACTGGTAAGGGGAGGTCGTCGAGGGACTATATAATAGAGAAGGGGATCCCTTGTGCATAGGAAATCTAGTTGATAAACTACATGATAAACATGTGGAAGCCTCGAGCTTAGTGGGAAGTGGGCAACTTTTGTTGTTGTCTGTGGAGGAAGGAGAGTAACCTTCTTGGATCATCTGAAATTGAAGACTAGCTGGATTATTACCTTGTAATATCATGGCTTGGTACGAGGGTGGCATATGGTAGGAAGGCACTCTAAGTATGGCCTAAGGTTGGGAGGAAAGGCATCCTCTCTCAATCAATTGGCTATTGATATTTTCTCTAAACATATAAGTGTCTAACTTAACTGTTTGATGCATGGAAATGATGCAATTTTGTGGTTTTTTGGCTTAATGAAAAATATAAATGCATGTAAATAATGTATTGTACTCTTGTGTAAAATTGGAATGTGTTCGTTTGCCTTCACTACATAAATTGGTTAACTCATGAAGTTAAGTTGAGTTGGGATGATCTATATCTTTGGAAATATTGAAGCTTAGGAGGAAAGTTTGCAAGATATGGACAAAATCCTCATTGGAAGGGGATAGGATCACTCGGGTATATGGAGAGTCCTAGTAACGGGTATTAGAGCCTTAATATATAAATAAATTCACCTTCCCTACGTGGAAAGATTGCAGAACATGGAAAACTTCACTCAAGTCCTAGATGGAAGTACTTATCCAGTTTAAACCCAGAATCCAAAAGCTCTTAGAAGTTTGGTAGAACCTTAGAAAAGGCCAGAGGAGAAACCTTGAAATTTTTAAGTTTGAAGTCGAGTTGTTACCCTGGAGGAAACCAACGCTTTAAGTTGGACAGGTTCGCATCTGTTGATTCGACAAGGTGAGAAAATCCATACCATTGTTCGGATGATGTTACCTTCAGAGTAACTAAAGTGAGGTTGTGTTTGAACTCCAATGGGGAGAGTCTCGAATCAACGAGGATCGTCGATCTATCAAAGAGTGACTAGGGAGAATTATGGATTGTTGGATCCAGTAAGGAGTTCGTCGGAAGAGGAGTTGTCGAAGGTCCAAAAGGAGGACTGAAATAGGATTTTGATGATAGGAACTTCGAGGACCATAGATCCACTGTGAGGTGTTCCATGAGGTCCCAACCATTGGATATAGCAATAATTGCTTTGAGGAGAAAGATTTTAAAATCTTGATAGGAAATATGCCTTAACCTCGAACATCACTGTGATCATAGTATCAAATGAACAAGGACCATTCGATCTATCGAAAGGTGTGTGGTCGAAGTGAGCTAATCAGAGTGGTGCAAGGAGCTGAAGTGGAGAGGCTCTGAAGGGGGAATGACTCTGAGAACGAAGGAGGAATGTCGATTGGTATATGAGCGAGATTTAATATCATCCATAGATTATATGGATTCCATTTGTTAGCATGTGGGATGGTTGATTGAGTGGAGAGTAATCATCGAGTGGAAGGGGAATCTGATGTAAATCATAGCCATCAGAACCTCGGGTTCGAGGACCATTAGATTTTGGAGGATGATCCATCAAGATAATGTCATCGGAGAGGAGATCAACCTATATGGTTTGGATTTCCAATGGGAACGAGTCAGAATATCCACATATTATCGATATAGGGGAAATATGTAAATATGATCGTCTGATTGAGGGTGTTTAGGAACTTGGGTACCTTAGTAAGCTAAGTGGAGAGACCTACTTGAGAATTAATAAGATTTAACTTATTTTAAATTGTGATAAGAGAATTCCTCACTTAAAAAATTGGTGAATATAATAACATGTCATGAGAAGAAGAGGGAAGTCGGCATCCCACCAACCTAAGTAAGGTTTAGGGGGTCGGGTGTGTTACAGAGTGGTATCAGAGCAGAGTTCAAAATCTAGGATTGAATGGGTCACCAAGGCCACTTCAAATTGTCTAATAAAGCTTTTTAGTTTCCAAGAATGCATGTTATGATGTTGATAAATGTAATAGTTAACAATGTTTCATTGTTTCAGCGCATAGGAAGTATTGAACAGGAAGGCCAGTGGAAGTGAATGGTGCAACACAACATGGAAAACACAACACACTTCAGAGATGAGGAATCCGATGTTTGGAGGGATAGAGAAACCCCTCCTGATTTGATGGCCACTATTAGAATCATGAAGGCAGATAATGAGAGGCTTATGAGATCCCATGTTAAACATATAGAGTTGAATGCAGTGCTAGTGCAGAGCTTGTCATAAATTCAAAAGAATCTATAGCAAGGCCCTAGTAATGCAGAGTTTCAAAATTCGAAGAGGTTAAAAACCCCTTCAGATGCCCATAAGCATGGATTGGCTCACAATGATGTGGGAAATAGTTCTTCCAAGAAAAGGCATCAGAATGTTAAGAAGAGTAAAGCTAGTGGAAATCTTTCCACTGGGTCATCTAGCAGGAAGGTTTCTTTCGAAGGGTTGTCCAGCAATGACACTGAATCGAGTGTTCCAAAGAAAAGGAAGAGAAATTCACAAAATTCTATGACTGGAGAATTCAAGAAGGCTAAATCGCCTACCTTTGATGGAGAAATTAAGAAAGGTGAAGAATATAAGGCATGGTTGTTTGGTCTGAAGAAGTATTTTCAAGTACACAATTATTCCAAAAATACCAAGGAAAGAATTGTCATTTTCAATCTAAATGGAGGAAGCTCCATTTTGTGGGAAGACCTCAAGGAAATCAAAGGATTGAAGAAAGAAAACCGACCTGGAAGCAATTTGAGAAGTATTTTCGAAAGGCATATCTATCGGAGAAGTATTATGATGATAAAATCAAGGAATTCTATGAGCATAATTTTGGTCAACTTACTATGGATGCCTACGCCAAAAGATTCATGGAGTTGTTATGTTGCTTACCTCAAGGAGGATAAATCAAGAGTGCAGTGTTTTCTAAGTGGATTGCCACAGTCCTACCAGGATAGAATTCAATTTGATAAGTCGAAGACACTGGAGGACACTATAAGGAAGGACAAGTGTTGTTATGACCAGTCTAAGAACAAACAAGAGCCTTCTAAATATTGGAAGAGAAAGGATAAGAGTGGATTCCAAAAAAAGGGATTCAAGTCACTTCCATATAAAAATCCAAAAAGGGTGCACATCTTGGTCAACCAAGAATCAGTGTGCATCAACAGAATTTTCCATCACAAAATGGAAATAGGCCAGCAGAGCAGGCAAGAGAGAGAGCAGAGGAACCTAAGAAAGGATCCTTGCAATGATGGGGATTTGGAGAACCACACTTGTTGAGGGTGTTGGCACCAATTCACGCAATGGGGTAGTTTCTCTCTAGTTTCGGCCCCTTGGTGTTAAATGCATGAAATGGGGATTAAAAAAGCCATCAGATGAAGTTATCCAAGGTCACAGCCATGAGCACCCAAGCACAACACAGAGAAGATGTTCAGTTCTGGGTTAAAAATCAAGCGAGTGGGCTTTTTTGTTTTCAACGGCGAGGATCCATCGATGGAGCAGATCTACAATCATCGAGAAAGTCAGAGCCATGGAGTTGCACAAGGATTAGTGCCTGTGCTCAGTCCTTATGGCCAAAGTCATGAGGATAATTTGGGTCATCTGACCCCGCGGAGACAGGTGTCAGCTAGTCGGCTTTTCGGGGATCGCAAGTTGGGAGGACGGGGTTCTCCCTTGGGTTTCAAAACCCCAAAACGCGAAATGTGATAGCCTCGGGAGCCTGGCCCGCAATCATGGCTCAAGGTTCAGTGGATAGGCGGGGCCTAAAGAAGAGGATAGGGGGATTTCGAGATATTTAAAGTGAAAGCGTCGATGTGATCTGAACCGTCCACCTTGGGGACGCATGGCGAAAATCCATGGTTTCGCAGGTTGAGCAACCGGGAGAATGAGACAGGATACATCATGTATACCTAATGCACGAAACCCCGAAAGGATCAGGGCCATTCAATGAGAGCGATCTCGGTCGTCCGATCTTAGAAGACACGCGGAGGAGGGTCCAGGCCAGAAGGGGCCCCACGTCTAAATATTGATCCAGGCCATTCAACAAGGGGGCACGTGGTGCGCGATTAAGCCCAGTCGCTATTTCGGCTACCGAGACTTCAAAAGACAAGGGGTCTTGTTCTACTCCCTCCAATCATTGAAGCGTGATTTGCGAAAGCCCTCGAGGTTTGGGACCACAGTCTTGGCGCCCGGTCACAAAGTATATTGTGCTATATGAAATCTATTGGTATATTTCTATATTTAGATGTTTAGATAGGTGAAGTAAAGAAGAATCTGATCTTGTTTAATATTAACTCATTTCTATCACTATTTTGAATGGGTAAACACTATTTGTTTTATGGAGAACTAATCCCTTCACTTTCATATGCATGGTTAATATTTCACCTAAAAATAAACACTTCTTAAACTCTAATGACAAATTTCTATTGGTTTGAAGAATTTCAATATTCATGGTATCTAGTTTCTCTTTACACAAATCAGATTGTTGATAACCCACACTCTTATAATTAATTTGTATTTGATGTTGACTTGTGAGATTGGTTTTGGGAAATAAGGATACATCAATCTCTTTTCCATGCACACTAGATTTACATCAATATTTGGCAAATAGATTTACATGCACAATGTCAATTCACTGTGTTGAATTCATTGTGCTTAATTCATTGTGCTTTTTAAGCACAATGAATTAGAAAAGAGTATATTATATACAACACAGTGAATTAAGCACAATGAATTCATTGTGTTTAATTCACTGTGCTTGACCTGAAAGGCTATGCTATTTGGCAGAGGCAGTAGACCTTGACAATATTTCTATCTGGAATTAGTGTTGGAAGGAAGCAAATAGGATAGGCTTGCAATGGGAGGAAGCAGAATGATGGACTCTATCTGTACAAAAGTTGAAACTGAGTGCAATCAAATTAAGAGAGGAAGAGGATGAAATTGTTTGGTCTAAAAAAAACTCATCAGGAAGATACACAACACAATTAGGATATAAAGCAATGTTTCAGGTAGAGGACTAAAATGATCGGAAGTGGTGGTGGAAGTTTGTATGGAAAATAAAATCCCCTATAAAACAAAAAGTTTTGCTTTGGCTAGTTCTTACAAACAAATATTGGCTTAGGATAATTTTGAAAAGAGAGCATGGCATGGGACATGAAGATGCATCTTCTGCAAAAGTAATGATGAGACCTTACCTCACTTGATGATAACATGTCCTTTTACAAAAGCAATATGGGAGGAAGCTCTTAAATTAGCAGGTGAAAATGGTAAATGGCAGGGATATATTATAGTGGATTGTCTAGATATCTGGTTTAAGACAAAATCTATCCAGGCTAATAAAGCTCTTCCTTATGTATTCCTTTGGGCCCTTTGGCTAGCTAGGAATAATATGATCTTTCAAAATAAATAAATGTGTGCCCATTCAAGTTTTTTTCTCAAATCAACTATGCTTATGAGGGAGTGTGGAAACCAGGTATGAAAAAGCCTCCAAGAGTGGTTCCTAGTCCAAATATTGAAAAAACATATGCCTAGGGATACTTTGATGGGGCAAGTCAAGAGAATTATGGGCTAGGGGGACTATTGAGTGAGGCAGAAGGTTTTCTCAAATACCCCTCCCATGTTGCATATAGAGTCTGGTGGCGGGTCATAACATAAAGAGTCTGTCTATTGTGTTAAGTTAAGGCGTCAATAGTGCCCGAAGACATGTTTGGTTGTTGGCCATACTTAGCTTAGTGAATTAGGAGCATTTCCTTGAAAGTTTCACTGTGCTTAATACACTGAACTAATTACGCTAATTTAATAGGCTAATTTATAAAACAGAAACACACCTACTTCGGAATTACAAACTCTTGCACCATACTCTCAGCGACTTCGACCAACCACGACCAACAACGACAATAGCGACCAACAACACTAGATTGTCAGTGACAAACAACGACCAACAACACCATAATCATGCACTAGACTATCAGCAGCTCAAAAAGGATGGACTAACCGATGTGCGGGCAATATATAAAACCTTTTTCGGCTGAAATTTTTTTCGGATGAAAAATCCTTTTGGCCGAACAATATTTCGGCTGAAAAGATGTAACCGAATGAAAAAAAAAAACGTACTGCTAGTAATTTTTTGGTCGAAATATCTTTCAGCCGAAAAGATGTTACCTGATGAAAAAAATCCGTCCGGCTAATATTGTACACGAAAATCGAGGGCATCGTCACTGTACCATTCGATTTGACATCCAAAGGTTTGGCCGAAAAAATAAGACTTTCGACCGAAAGAAGTATTAGTTCAGCCGAAAAAAAGGTCTCTAGGAATTTTGGAGACCTGATTCTCAGAAAAGCGTTACCCACCTTCATGATTTTACCAATAAATTATTAAGTTCCTATTCTTTTTTCCAAGATATTTGTAAGTGAAGAACAAAATGAAATGATAATGGAAGTTATGTCAAAAGAGGATTGAAATTATGTCATTTACTCATTTCAAAAAGATGAAATCCCATGTCATGATGTTTGGCTTATTGAGCTCTATATAGGCATTTACGGTATATTAGGAGATGACCTTCTTAAGGTGGTGGAGGAATATAAGGTCTCAAAGAAAGTATGTATGACCTTTTGACCTTGATTCCAAGTATTCAGGGCATTCAATATGCCCTGTTTGACTCTAATTCCAAATAAGGTGGTGAAGGAATATAAGGTCTTAAAGTAAATATTTGGGGCATTCAATATGACCTTTTTTTACCTTGATTCCAAAGAAGGCTATCCTTGATACTTTTGAGGATATCAATTCCATTTCCGTATGTAATTCAATATACAAAATCATTTTTAAAATTATAGTTAGGAGATTGAAACATGTTTTATCATAAGCTATATAGGGAATATTTTAGGTTCCTTAGTGGTAGACAAAGTCATGATGTTGTGGGAGTGGCACATGATAATTACATCCTATAAAGATAGAAAAATTGTTTGTGTTTGTTATCAAACTTGGCGCCTCTAAAACATACTATAGGGTTTCATGGATATAATATAGTGGGACTCATGTTGATTCATGTTGGTTTTAATTTACAATTTGTAAATTGGATTGCAGGTTGTCTCAACTTTGTGTCTTTTTCCTCACTTATAAATGGTTTTGCCTCTCCCTTTTTAACTCCTACAAGAGGCTTACGGTAGGGGTGTCCTCTATCTCCCATTCTTTTATTGTAGGTAGCTCAAAGATTAAGTAGATTTCTTATTTCATTAAGAGGTGTTGGGATATTAAAAGGAATTAAAATAGGCAAAGATGCCAAGGATAGTCACCGTGGAGTGGCACATCACTATCCTTGGCATTTAGGTTGGGTGGAGGATGAATTGGTCAGGGGTGGATGCTATGTTGGTCCATGTGGAAGCATTACTAATTGTGTTACCCAAACTTGTAGAAGCCAAAGTAAATATTTGAAGTGGTGGCAACAAATTTGATCAATGCCCAAACTAATAGGCGGGAAATGGTGTACTCATTGCAATATACCATGCCTTGCAGTAGGTATACCAGTATAGATTATTTATTGGAACTTAAAGATAATTAATATAAATTATTTCTATAACTATACATTGGGTGTTAAAACAGGGGGACCTTGCTAGGTGTTGGGAGTTTTTATATTGGAACTTCAGAGGGCTCACATGAGAATTGGAGAGAATTCAGATGAATTAATTTGGGGATTAAATAAACAAGGAGATTTCTTTATTGCAAAATTGGGATATCATGCCCTCTTTGAGAATAGAGGTGGGGCTCTTTGTTGGTGGTGGAAATCTCTATGGAAGGTGAAGGCACCTCCTAAATCCAAGTTACTTATGTGGCTAGCTTCGTTAGATAAGGTTGTGACCCATGACCATCTTTAGAAAAGAGGTAAATTGGGACCTGGAAGGTATAGTTTATGTAAACTTCACGAAGAAACAACTCTCATATTTTTCTTCAGTTCCCATGTACTATGAATTATTTTTTATGCCAATGGTGAGGTTTTGTGATGGTCAACATACTTGATAGGCTTGTTTTGTTGGATAGGCTCCAATACCCTCTTGAAGGGTATTTTTGGATTGTGATTTGGGTACCTTATGATTGTATTTTTTTATTGTGTTTTATAAGAAGTGCGCTTTTTTTTTCCTGGGAAAAAAATTGGGTGTCAAAACAAGTTATTTTGTTTGAAAAGTATATCAAAATAGACCTTACAAATCCATTTAACATTTCAAGCCTTGATTAAATAGAAAACCATGGGCATGTTTGGATGTGAATTCACATATATATTATTTAATTATAAGATTTTAGTTAATATAAATAAGCGATAACAACTTAATTTTGGATTTAACATTGGGATAGAAACGTTGTCATGCCATAAAAGTTTCATTAGGATACGAAGTCATAGTGGAAGATATTTATTCCATCAAAGTCACCAATGAATTGTACTTAGCCTTACTTGCTTTCATAAGTAGAAGCACACACAAGGATGACCACAAGCACAAGCATGCCATTGGAAGAAATAAACCCCAATAACGTAATAACGTCACCCTACATTCATTGACCTAATTAAGCACTTGTTAATGACACATCAACACATTGTTTTTACAAAATACATATATGAATTGGAATAACAATAAGAAATATAATAAAAGTGAAGCTTAAATGAAAAAAAACAAACAAACACAAAAGTAAAAAAGACAAGAGTATAAAAGTAGGGACGTATGTACATATAATAATACATTACACTTTTAAATCCATAAATTAATAGGATACTTCTTTTAAACATTACTAAAATAGTATATGATTAGATTGAGTGACATATATGATTTTTTTTTCCTTGTACAATCTAGCTACTTCTTATATTAATATGGCACAAAAAGAGTTACAATCACTCCTGCAAGTGCCCTACCTCAAGGGAAACTAGGAACATTGTAGGGAAAAAATGCTATTGTTGGCAAATAGATTATGTATGAGCATAAAACATAAAAGTAAGATCAATAAGATTGTGCTATATTAAGCCACTAATATCTAAAGAGGCTATTGCATAGAAAAAAACATAGGAGTTATAAAGACAAAGTGGACTACTTCTGAGTGTCATATTCCTAAGTTGTGCTAAAGTGTTGATCCTCTAGAGTGTCTTGTTCTTCATCTAGCTAGATAAGATTTGAAGGAGTTCCTTTAAGATTCAAATTATTAGTATTCCCTTCCTCCATACCATTGTGATTTTCTGAGCAACTATGAACAATGAATTCTAGGTTGAAAAATTCCTTGCATAAGGTATCAAATTTTGTTTCCATTATGTGAAGCTTGTGCATAACATCTTGATATCGGCTTCCTCCTTTCTCAATAATTTGAGCTAGAAAAGCCTCAATGAGACAATATATCTTTGTTGCTCTGGAAATTTTGGTATCACGAGTCCTGGAATAACCAAGGTTTGATAGCCACCCCTCCAACTCCATTTCTATTTGGTATTTAGAAAGATGTTGGCATTTATAATTAATAGTCTCTTCTATGTGTGCCATTTTTTTTTGTGTTGGCTGAGAAATGGTCCTTGTAGATATTTTCATTCCTTAGGGCTTCGGTCTGGACTCTAGTTCTATGCTTGAGGGCATGGGTAGGTCTAGTATGAATCCATATGGGTCATTTCCTTTTGGCCAAATTTTTGTCATTGCGTTCAGGGTGATTAGTTTTTCCACCCGAAGTCATGTTTGGAGGATGGAAATTAGTTGGACGCGATGGATGCCACTTTGGATGTGGAGGTTTTAGAAGAGAGAATAAAGCTCATAATTTTATGTAGTCAGAGGTAATTGTCTTTCCCAATTGAATCGAAATTGAATTCATAGAGGTGCATGTAGATTTAGCCCAGGGCGTGATTAGGGAGGGAGAATTCAAGATGGTGAGCAGAGTAAACCCCCACACCTAGAGATAGACCAAATGGAAATCCCTCCAAATCATATCTAAAAATATATAATATGTTGTGGATACAAACTAAACAATTCAAACCAATAGCATTGAGCAATACCCTTCCATATCACTCAGATACGAAGACTCTGCAAGGAGGAGTGAATTTACTAACCAGCTAGAATTGCAACTAGTTGTTGAAGCCATCATTGGAAGCAACTACTCTATTCTTGAGGCATGTTTGGATATTCCTTCCAAACCAAGTTTCTTCCATGCCAAACACAAGCTATGGTATAAGACCATCCATACAAATTCTTTCCATGATATTTTCTTGTTGCATCACCATGTTTCCATGATGCGACATGGTACTATTCATACCCTGCCTTCCACGCTCATAACTCATCTCGGTCACAACACCCTCTCTTCCCAACACTACAATTGTCCTAGATTGCCTTTGGATGCTTCTCAATGCATGGGAGCTATTATGAACTCAATTCCCACACTAACACTTGAATTACATGCACACGTAACCCATATAAGTGTTCTTTGTCCTTTGCATTGATGGTGACACAATCATCATGAAGTATACCAAGGTTGATGTTACTCCATGAGCATGCTAAGTCTAGGTTGGTCTATGTAAAGCCTTCATTTGCTAGCATGTCTGCAATGTTGAGGAATGATGGAATTTATGGAGGTCAAGAGGGTTGCTACTTGGGAAAGACCAATAGAGAATCTCTAGTGCATTGATATTTTTTTCGATTTGGTCCCATTTGGGATTCTAGATAGATCCCTAATCATTATCTGGGACTCTCCTCCCAATATTATATCGTTATAACCTCTTTGGATAGCTATTTGCATGCCTATGACCATGGCCCTTAGCTCAGTTGCATTATTGGTATTGAGGCCCAAATGGTAGGTGAATATATAAAGAATCTTTCCATCGCTATCCATGAATACACTCGTTGCTCTAAATATAATAGGATTTCCTTTTGATGCCCCATCAAAGTTAAGTTTGACAAAGTTTGGTGGTGGTTGAATCCATGCAGTAGTTATAGGTGCTTTGGGGTTAGGCCCATTGCAAGGTGTTGCTCTGCTTCCTCTTATTGGGGGGTTAAAGACCCAGGGTTCATCAAGATTTACCAACAAAACCCCAAGGCGTCGACATATTCAATCTCTAGTCAAGGACTAAAGAAGGTCTCACCCGAGATGCCATGAGAATCACAAAGATCATTAGTCTTGTGTCAGATGCAAAGGGAAAACACATACATGAAAACTTCTCGGGAAT
Organism: Picea engelmannii; assembly: GCA_009831015.1. Taxonomy (NCBI): domain Eukaryota; kingdom Viridiplantae; phylum Streptophyta; class Pinopsida; order Pinales; family Pinaceae; genus Picea; species Picea engelmannii. The sequence goes on from ML796818.1 coordinate 215,151, forward strand.
AAACCCATTAATTCATTCATATCTAAGAAACAAGCTACCATACCTCATAAAGTACACATACCTACAATAAAACCATAACATAGAGATTAGCATAGAGAAATGACTTCACATTTCATTCATTAACTTAAAATGCATTCAGATATAATAGTCATAACAAAGATTTGTGCCATGCACTCTAGTCTCTTCTTTTTCTTCATACACATGTTTTTTCTCTATTACAATTTCATGTAACACTTAGAAAAAACTGGACGTGGAACTTTCTCTTTCCATTCTAGACGACTCTCTATTACATTCATGAACTCTCTCTCTTTCCTTCTAGTCTCTACTCCACTCTCTTGAGTGAACAAAATTCCCACACTTTACCTGTTTGCATGCATCCCCCATAACTTTCCTGGAGCGGGGAAATCCTAACTAACTTGCCAAATCATACATATCATTTCCCATGAACATTCAGGTTGTTATAGAAATCATTTACAAAAATATTCTCAAAAATATGCTCAGATTTGGTTTGCATATGATCTTCTTCTTGATTCCTTGTGTATAGTACAAAACTGGGTTGGCACGTGCAACATTCCTTTGGTTGACGTTGATGTTGATCCTTCTTGGGGCCGCGTTGTGTGCCTTCATGGGTGCGCACAACTTCTTCAAAACCTTAGGTGCCAACATGCCCCCAACACTATTAATTGGCTCGTCCTCGAGCCAACGATGATACTGCATCGATAGGATTTCAGATTGAGTTGGTAGAAAATGGAATTGGACTGAGTGGAATGCCTACGCATTGCTTGAGTAAGTGAAAATCATTGATATATGTTGTTGTTGCAGCCTGACATAGGTCTTGGAATGAGTCAAGCATCCCCGAAGGTTAATAATGAATGTAGCCTTCATTATTTTGGGATCTCGACCTCTCACTCATCGATCTTAATCTGGATTATTAAAGGATAAATGTCTTTTAGAATTCAGTTCAGGACTGTAAGCACCATATAGGCCAAATCCCTCCACCAGGGCTTGACCAAATCACCTCGGCCCAGGGTGATGGCTCCATCCGACTTGATCGTCGTCTTCTTTTTGTCTCTCACAAACTTGCTGGTAGCGAGGAAGATGCATACAAATGAAACCGATAGAGGGGGAAACTCGCAGAATTGGATTGTGAGTGTCAGCAAAGGTGTTGATCCATGGTAGTGGGAGCATTATTTAGAAACTAGGTTCATGTCGTTGTTGAATTGTAGGTTGGGTCCCCTTCCCAATAGTTGCACTCGAATCTATAATCGACATAAAAAGGGAACCATAGGGATTTGGGATGCATGTGTGGATTGGGAGCTCTATGATACTGCTCACCTGCTGGAAGGGGCCATGGGTCCCAGGAATTCACTGTGGAACCAAAATTCCTACTACAACTCATACTAGTGGATGCGATATCTTGGGAACTAATGAAGTGGTAATTGTGGGTGAGACTGTTTGTGAGTAATCTTTGGCTCCGTGTGACTGAACTGTTGAGGGCATTGGGGGTATAAATAACCGATAAGGAGGTAGGGTACCTACGCCATGGTGTCGTCGATTTTTGGCTTGCTTTGAAATCTAGTATGGATGTACTTATTTGCTCCATTCCCTATGTGGTTGTCATTATTGGTGAGGCTAACGATATTGATCTGTTGTACTACCAATGTGCCTCTTGGTATGTGTCATCATAATTGTCCGCGTTCCCCTGTACATGTGTGATCTGACAAAATTCAATTGCTTGACCCTTCAACACTACTAATCATTGTGTATCTCGTACCTTCCATATGCGAGCTTGTTGTCTTGTCCTGTATTCTGTACTCTGCTCATGACTTCTCTTGCTAGCATGAATTTGCAAGATCTGTGGGTGTGTCAACTTATCTTGTCATACCTCATCAATTGATCTTGTCATATTCTACTAATCAATGAATAATAATACATGTGTTGTACCTATCTACCTAACTCCTACGCTACACTAACTCCTACAACGTATTGATAAGTCAGGGTGCATTCTGCGGGCCATAATACACCTTCAACCAACTCCCATTGATGAGTCCTTTGAGTGGTTGAACCTGCAGTGTGGCCAAATTTGTTTCTCTTGCTTCACTAATGTATACTAGGTGAAATGGGCTTAACTAGCGCATGCACAATTCATTCATATCTAAGTTGAAGGGTGCAATGAAGGGATCTAGCTGACCTACTAGAAATGTAATAATTCAATATCTAGGGATTAATAAGGGGTTTTATACATAACATGGAGCTTTGTCTATGGCTTAGCATGCCCCTCCCCTTCAAACAAGTGTTGTCCACTTGACTAACCACATGTGCTTCTGCACGAAGAAATCATCTTCCCATGTCACCTCTTCCACTAGTAGGTTCTTCCATTTGACGAGGTACTCTGTAATTGCTCGATTTCTCAACTGCTTAATTATTGTTTCAAGGATTGTCTTTGGATGTAGTATGATTTTCCCTTCTTCATTGATCTTTGGTAAAACAATTTGGATTGGGATCTTGTTGCCAATGACCTTGTTTAAGCAAGAAACATGGAAGATTGGATGTACACGTGAAGATGGAGGAAACTCCAATTTGTAAGCCATACTTCCAATCCTTTGCAAAACCTTATAGGGGCCATAATATTTGGGTGTTAATTTATTTTCCTTCTTTTGTTGCTTGAGGGAAATTTGTTTGTATGGTTGTAGCCTTATAAATACCCAATCCCTTGTTAATGTTTAAGCCATTATTATAGTTCTTTGCATTTCATTAGATAACAATAGCCTAATACAAGATCACTGAGAAATACACAATCACAAGAGACACATCATTTATCTTGGGAAACCCTCTAGGGGAAGAAAACCCAACAAAACTTCCTTATTATAGATAGCCAATACAATGCCAAGAGATCTCTTAAACTAATGCAGAAGATCCTCTCCCAGATATGCGCCACTCTCTCTCCTTCTTCTCTAACTGCAATTCCAAAACTTGTCTCACAAATGAGCAAGTGAGTTGTGTGTCTAAGTGGGGCGCTAGCCTCCTTATTTATACAAGACTGACACGTGTGAAGTGTCTCTTCACTAGCAGGGCTGACTTCTCCAACTGGGTGGTTATAACCACCTTTATTATGTTTCGGGGCCTCTCTGATATATATTGGGGCCGACTTCTTCTTTTGCCTTTTACAATTACAATACGACCAATCTGCAAAAGGGGATTTGGTCCTTTTAAAGTAGCCGACATGATCAATCCTCAATGGAGATTGATCCAATGAATAATATATCAAATAATAATAATAATACACTTTGCAGTTACATTATTTCAACACTCTCCCTTAACAAGAAGGGTATTCTTCAGCAACATTATGCGAGAGAGAGAGGACAACATCATCAACAACATCAAGTGGGTGAGAGGACAACATCATCAATATCATCTTGGAACACTGACTGGCGTATCTATAAATCATCGGATGTTTTCTTCATCGGCAGCATCGTCATTCTCAAAGGAATGCCATCATCATCTGCATCAATATGTATTAGTATAAAAACTAATACATCACCATCATCACAACACAAGGCTGGCTCATCATAATACAAGACTAGATTTACGTCACAACTGTCAAGTTGGAAGCTCAGTACTCGTCTCATCTCAATGTTTTGCTTTACGTCACAACACTCAGGCTAGAAGCAAGATACTAGACTGGCTTTATGCAACAACTATCAAGCTAGAAGCACAGTACTAGTCTCATCTCATCGTCTTTCTTTATGTCACAACACTCAAGCTGGAAGCAAGATACTCGTCCTGCTTTACGTCACAACCATTAGGTCGAAAGCAGGATACTAGACTAGCTTTACGTCACAGTTATCCAACTGGAAGCTCAGTGCTAGTCTCATCATATCATCTTTCTTTACGTCACAACCATCAGGTCGGAAGCAGGGAACTAGACTTGCTTTACGTCGCAACTATACAGTCGGAAGCATAGTGCTAGTCACACGTCATCTTGCTTTACGTCACAACCATCAAGTCAGAAGCAAGGTACTCATCCTACTTTACGTCACAACCATCAGATCAGAAGCAGGATACTTGTCCTGCTTTACGTCACAACCATCAGGTCAGAAGCAAGATACTAGACTGGCTTTACGTCACAACTATCCAGCTGGAAGCACAGTACTAGTCATATCACATCATCTTGCTTTACGTCACAACCATCAAGTCGGAAGCAAGAGATGTCTCATCACAACATCTACTCCCCCTTTCGAGGAGGGTCCTTTCAGACTATACCAAGCTTATCTCGAAAGTACTCAAACTTTATACGAGATAGTGGCTTGGTCAACATGTCAACAACTTGTTCATCCATGCTAATGTACTGGAGCTTTAAGGCTCCTCTCTACACCATGTCATGGATGTAATGATAACGGATCTCTGTGTGCTTCGACCTGTCGTGGAATACAAGATTCTCTATCATCTTTATGCAGCTCTGGTTGTCACACAGAATCAAGGTTGCTCTCATCTCTAAGTCAAATAGGTCGGTCAACAACTTTCGAAGCCATATAGCTTCACAGCTGGCAGAACATGCAGCAATGTATTCTTCTTCCGCTATGCTAAGAGCAATACTAGATTGCTTCCTACTCTGCCACAAGATCATAGCTGATCCCAAACTGAAACAACATCCTGAAGTGCTTTTCCTATCATAAATACTTCCTGCCCAATCTGCATCAGTATATCCACTCAATGTGAAATCATGATCTCCATCATAGTCGAGACCACAATCTATTGTACCTTTAAGGTACCTCATCACATGTTTTGCAGCCACTAGGTGAACACGTTTGGGTTCTACCAGAAACTGACTCAAGGTGTTCATGGCAAAACAAATGTCTGGTCTAGTGTTCGTCAGGTACATCAACGATCCAATAATCTGTCTGTACAGTGTGGCATCAATCAACTCTGATGAAGTATCAATCAACAGCTTCAGCTTCGCTTCCATGGGTGTATTCATGAGCTTGCATTCCAACATGTTGAATCTCTTCAAGATTTCGACCATATACTTCCCTTGGTTAAGGAAGATCCTCTCAGGACTCTGCCATACCTCAAGACCTAAGAAGTAATGCATTAGGCCAAGGTCTTTCATTTCAAATTCCGAGGCAAGTCTCTTTTTACATTCAGTGATAAGCTTTTCTTCTCCAGTTAAGAATAAGTCATCCACATATAACAGTAAGATTATTGGCTCATCGTTCATGATCTTGAAGTAGAGGTTAGAGTTTGCTTTACTCTTGGTAAAGCCTAAGCTTGTCAAGAAACTGTCTATACAACCATACCAAGCTCTAGGAGCTTGCTTCAATCCGTATAAGGCTTTCTTCAATCTGCAGACATGAGACTTCTTGTCTTCAACCTCAAATCCTTAAGGTTGCTCTATATACACTTCCTCTTCGATGACACCATTTAGGAAAGTTGTCTTCAAGTCCATCTGGTGCAACTTCCATTTCATCTTAGCTGCAAGAGCTATGATGGTTCTGGTCGAAGTGTATCTGGCCACAGGAGCGAATGTCTCTTCATAGTCAATGCCTTCCTTCTGGGAAAAGCCACGAGTGACAAATCTTGCTTTATACTTCTCAATGCTTCCATCAGCAACATGTTTTATTTTGAAGAGCCATCTGGAGGATACCACATCTTTACTCTTCGGTCTGGGAACTATTTCCCATACTTCGTTCTTCATTATGGATTGGTATTCCTATGTCATGGCATCTGCCCATTCTTTCCTTTGAATGGCTTCTTCAAAGCAGGTAGGCTCCTCTTCTAGGAGATCACACATCAAAGCCGTATAACTAGAGAATGGCTTTGGTCTTTTCACCTGTCTCGTAGTTCCTTGGGGAACACCATACTTCTCTCCATCTTGAATAAGCTCTCTAGCCCAAGTTAGCTTTCTTTTATGGAGGGTCGTCATTTGAGGAGGTTCTTTCACTTCTACTATATCATGGTCTTCTAGAAGTTCCTCATTAGGGGAAGTTACGACTTCCCCACTGGTTTTGTAGCTCTGGGAACCTCCCTCATTGCAGTATTGGGGATTACAGGTTCCTCTTCATATACTTCTTCAAGCTGGCATAGTTTAGATTTCTTGAGCGCTACATCTTCATCAAAGGTCACATCTTTGTTGATCTCAATGTGATGGTGACTTGGTATATAGATTCTGAAGGCCCTGGAGACCTCACAGTATCCCACAAATATTCCCTTCTTTCCTGAAGGGTCCATCTTGTTTCTCTTTTCTTTAGGTATATGAATAAACACTGGACAACCAAATACTTTGAGATGGCTTACCTCTAGCTTCTTTCCGGTGAACATCTCTTCCGATGTCTTGAGCCCAAGTGCACTATGGGACAATCGGTTCTGCACATATACAACTGCCATTGTTGCTTCTGCCCATAAGCACATAGGAATATCTTGATCATGGATCACAGTATTCACAACTTCCATTATGGTTATGTTCTTACGTTCAACTACACCGTTTTGTTGGGGATTATAGGGAGTAGTGAGTTCCCTCTTGATCCCAACATCTTTGCAGAAGTTCACAAACTCTTTTGAGGTATATTCTCCTCCATTATCTGACCCGAGTATCTTAATCTTCCTTTCAGAAAGGTTCTCTATCAAGGCTTTGAATTCTTTGAACTTGCTGAACACTTCATATTTAGATTTCAAGAAATATATCCATGTTTTATGAGAGTAATCATCAATGAATGATACATAATATACATACCCACTAACGGAGGATGATGGCATTGGACCACATACATCTGAATGAATGAGTTCTAGGACTCCTTATGCTTTGTTGTCCCTCTTCGAAAACAGGTTCTTGATGTTCTTCCCTTGTGCACATCCATTGCATACGCCTTCATGGTCACCTTTGAGTTCTAGTAAACCTGTGACCGCTTTGCATATGTATGGTAGTGTCGTGCAGTTGATGTGGGATAACCTTCTATGCCAAAGTTCACATGAGTTTTCAATGGCGTGGGTCATGGTAGGCTCTGAGTGACCCTTTAGTTTATACAAGCCATTTTCTTCACTTCCAATGATGATTACTTCATTTAAGGTTTCTCCTTTAGCCCACATAAGAACTTCTCCATCTATAAAGGCAACTCTTAAGCTTTTCTTTTCTAAAGCTGAAATGGAGAGTAGGTTCTTCTTCAAGCCTGGTACATATAGTACGTCCTTCATTTTTAGTGAATTCCCTGAATTCAGTTTGTGGTTTGGTTCTCCCACTCCCTTGATGGGATATTGGTAATCATCTCCAAGTTTCACTTTCTGAGAAAACTTCTTTTCTAATATACAAGAGAGAATGTTTCTTTGTCCTATAATGTGCTTGGATGCACCACTATCAATGAGCCAAGTGTCCTCTCCGAGTGTTACAGATCCTGAGAGAGTTGAGATCAAGACATGGTCTTTGATTTGCTCTCTTATCATCTTTGCGGGTGGCTCTTCATCTTCAACTACATGGGCATGGAGCCTCTTATGTTTTCTCTTGTATTCTTCTCATCTGTCTGGACAAAACTTCGCAATATGTCCCACCTTGTCACAATGATAGCATTGTACAGATGAGTAGTCCCTTTCCTTTCATTGTCCTTTCTTCTGAAATCTCCTTAGATGAGATTCTTTATGATTGAATTTGTTTGACTATTGAGGCTCTTTATGAGTCTCCTTTTGGAAGTAGGGTTTCTTCCTTCCTCCTTTGGTGTGAGTAGCTAGGGCTTGATCATCATCTCTTGCTAGTAACGCTTCACGATTCACTACACTTGTTTCTTCTTGGATGCATTCTTCCCATAGACTATCAAACTTCAATTTCTTCGTTCTGGCACATATCGTTTGGATGAATGCATCCCAAGGTCTTGTGAGACCATTTAGGGCTGTCATTATGAGTTCGTCTTCGTCGATGGTATCTCTAATTACTTCTAACTGTTCTTTGAATTCTGAGATTCCGGAGAAATATTCTTGAATCGTTTCTCCTTTCTGCATCCTTGTATTCATCAGTTGAGTTCTTAGATTCATCTTCCGGTTTATGTTCTTTCCTTCATACAGTCTGGTCAAGGCATCAAACATTTCTTTCAGAGTCTTCTCAGATGACACATAAGGAATCAGGTGGTCTTTGATTAAATCTGCAATGATTCTTTTGGCCTTGATTGTGTCCTTTTGATGCTTTGCCTTTTCTGCAGCATCGATGGGTTTCAATACTTCTTCTTTGACAAATCTTGCTAGGTCATTCTCTTCAAGAATGAGGCCAATCCTATACTTCTAGGCACGAAAATTTTCCACTCCTTCTAGCTTGTCAACAAGCTTAATGCTTGCAGACATCTTTACCTGGAGCTAGGAAAATGACCGAAAAATGAAAGTGCTCAAAATCAAAATCTGAACTTACCAGGAGGTGCGCTTGGCTGAGGCGAGTAGCCCGGTATGTTTGGATCTGAGAAAATCCAACTTTTTCTCCTCCAAATTTGATCTACGGATTTATGGACTGGTGCTTCTGGTTTTCTGGTACCTCTGGTACTCTGGTACTTCTGGTACACTGGTTTTCTGGTACTCTGGTACTTCTGGTACACTGGTTTTCTGGTACTTCTGGTACTTTGTGAAACTAGGGTTTCACTTTCCGGGAGATCCAACCACTGAAAAGGTGCGCTGAGAGTGCCAAAGTGATCCTTAGGGGAGGGCACACTTTTCTATATGGTTTTGGGGCTAAAAAGCTTCACCATCAAAAGGCCCTAATTTTCATGTACGACAACAGTGACGTTTTTCACTCTTGTGAAAGATGCTTCCTTCAGCTTGGCTCTTATACCATGTTAATGTTTAAGCCATTATTATAGTTCTTTGCATTTCATTAGATAACAATAGCATAATACAGGATCACTAAGAAATACACAATCACAAGAGACAGATCATTTATCCTGGGAAACCCTCTAGGGGAAGAAAACCCAACAAAACTTCCTTATTATAGATAGCCATTACAATGCCAAGAGATCTCTTAAACTAATGCAGAATATCCTCTCCCAGATATGCGCCACTCTCTCTCCTTCTTCTCTAACTGCAATTCTGAAACTTGTCTCACAAATCAGCAAGTGAGTTGTGTGTCTAAGTGAGGCGCTAGCCTCCTTATTTATACAAGACTGGCACGTGTGAAGTGTCTCTTCATTGGCAGGGCCGACTTCTCCAACTGGGTGGTTATAACCACCTTTATTATGTTTTGGGGCCTCTTTGATATATATTGGGGCCGACTTCTTCTTTTGCCTTTTACAATTACAATATGACCAATCCACAAAAGGGGATTTGGTCCTTTTAAAGTAGCCGACATGATCAATCCACAATGGGGATTGATCCAATGAATAATATATCAAATAATAATAAGAATACACTTTGCAGTTACATTATTTCAACATCCCCCACTTCAAATTCCCTTTCACTGCGATGTTTATCTTCTTGTTGTTTCATCCTATTTTATGCCATAACCACGTTGTCCTTCAATAGTTTGAGAACCTCTTGTTGGTTCCCTAGGTAGTCCTCCACTGCTTGAACCTTTGTATTCCCTTTCAAGGGTGATGTGATGGATGGAGGATGATATCCATAAAGTACCAGAAATACTACAGACTTTCTGCATTCCAATGCAACTGGTCTCACTCAATTTGGATCATTTCTGAAGAAGATATGACTATTTTACCCGAAACACCTGTTTGAGACTGGTTAATAGGACTAGTCAGATACCCTATCTTCCACAGGGTGTATCTTCGAAAGTATGATGACCCACAAGCTACAATTGTTACCACATATATCTTGATATGTCCTATGAATAACCTCCAAGTTTCATGGTCTGATTTGTCCCAGAAAAAAAGTTATAGTGAAAATTCTAAGATGACTTTATTGGAGAAGAAAAACCCTAGGATCAATGAGCTCTGATACCAAATGTTACGATCCAATGCATTAAAAATGATAAAAAATCAATAATTACAGTCCACTTCGAGGGGGAAATCTCCTTGTACAATATATCCATTTCAAAATACAATATCATATGAGATAAGATGATCCTAACACTGGATCTCCTTTATATATATATATATATATATATATATATATATATATATATGAGACAAAGGGGTACAATTATGATGAAATGGTGCAATGAAGGGTTCTAGCCGACCTACTAGAAATGCAATAATTCAATATATAGGGATTAATAAGGGGTTTTATACATAACATGGAGCTTTTGTCTAGGGATTAACACAAAATAAGTTATTGTAGGTAGTGTAATTGGTTGATTTGTCTTAAGTGCTAGCTGGCTTCAAACAATGATTAGACTTATTGTTTAGTTTCTTGTGACTTAGCTACAACTTTATCTTTGGGTGAACCACTTTTGGAGTTTTCCCTGAAGAGTGAGCAATCTCATAATATTATCCTCAAAAAATAAAATTTCCATAATCATAATAACAATTAAATAGTACTTAATTTTTTTTAATAATAATTAATTACACTTTAATTTAATTTAATATAATTATCTCTTTTTTTTCCAAAGAAAAAAAGCAAGTAATTTTGTTTATGGAAACAAAATTACAACAGTATATGCCATTGGCATTCCATCAATAGGTGTTGGCATGAGAGAAGTGCAATAATGGACTGTCGATATATCTAGAAACCTCAAGAAATAACATAAACGTAACCTTGTCAAGAATACTATGGTTGTTTTGCCTTCTACAATTCATAAATTTTCAATAACATTCATCAAAATTTTCCATCTTTTCGTCATTTTAACATGACTGTTCATATATCCACAAAAAGCAAGAAGTGTAATTGTTCAAAGTTGTTATTCAAAGGGTGAACCAAGGGTTGTGAAGAAGTTCAAAGGTGCCTTCCATTCCCTCTTCTCTCACCTTCCAACATCCAATATCCAAGTCCAAATCAACTTTTGAGAGCTGGTCTGCTTCTTGGTTATGAATCCTATAAACATGTGTAAATTTAATGTGAAAAAAATCTGCTAAGAGTCTTTTTATTTCCTCATGAACTGGAAGAAGTGAATAATTTCTCAAAATGTGTGTTCCTTTCATGATATTTATTGTAAACATTGAATCCCCAAAAATGTTCAGTTGCCTAATGTTCTTTTCAAGGTCCAAAAGTAGCAGTAGGTAGAGAGTCGTGACCTCATTGAAGTTATTTGTTGCTTCCCCCAGTCCCGCAACAAAGGAAATGGAGTTTCTATCAGAGAAATGTAGAATTCCGCCTGCTCCTCCCATGGAGGGAGTACCTTGTGCCGCCCCATCAAAGAAGTCCTATGGGGTTCCTTTGTTGATTTATGGAGGCCATCATTCTCTCGGCGAGGTGGGGCCTGTACTTTTTTGTGGAAAGGATGAGAAGATTGTGAGATAAGAGATGGTTGTGTGGGATGGAGATCCATCTCTGTCATCGAAAGTAGCATGGTTTCGAGCTAGCCAAATCCCCCAACATACAATTAGCGGGGGGGATTTGAAATTTCGATTGTGATGATCCCTAATCCAAATGTGTAATGCCTCTGAGATGTGTGCCCCATTCCAATTTAGCAAAGGTCCCCAAGAGTGACTAATTTCATTCCAAACAGTCTGAGTATATGAGCACTATAAGAAGAGGTGTATGCTAGTCTCTTCTTCTAATTTGCAAAGGGCACATCTACTAGGACCCATGAAAGATCGCTTTTGTAGATTTTCCTAGGTTGGAGCCTTGTTTTGAAGGAGGAGCCACATGAATAATTTTGGTTTGGGTGTGTAATTTAGTTTCCAGAGGTGCGTTCCCCACCAAGGGGGAGGATCCACATTTGGAGCTTAGATCAGGGCCAAGTAACCAAGTTGGGGGTAATATTTTCCCCCAAAACTGAAAGATCGGATAAGTTGATCTTTCTGGTCAGAGAAACGAACAAGGGACCTGTTTAGATTGTGTGTAAGTTGTTCAAACAGGGATCTGCTAGCCATCCAAGCTCAGATCCTCCCTAGAAAACCATCTCATGATGCCAGTGACATAGTCTTCGTGTCCTACTTGATTTAAGAAGAATAAACCCCTTTAATCAAGAGGGTGAATAAGAACTTGAGGAAACAAATGTTTGTTTCAACATCCAAATATAATTATCTATTTCATACTTTATTAATATTAAAATAATATACAAAATATTTAAAAAATCTCAAAACTATAAATTAAATACAAAGTCTTAAAATACATAAATTTATTAACATAAAAATATTATATTTAAATACACAATAAACCTTTCTTCATATAAATGTATACAATAATCCACAAACAATAACACACAACTCTTAAAATACATAAATTTATTAACATAAAAATATTATATTTAAATACACAATAAACCTTTCTTCATATAAATGTCTACAATAATCCACAAACAATAACACACAACTCTTAAAATACATAAATTTATTAACATAAAAATATTATATTTAAATACACATTAAACCTTCCCTTCATATAAGTTTCCACAAAAATCCATAAACGATGACCAAGTTTATGTAACAACACCTTGGCATTATAAAATTCAATATATTCTCTCACGACTATATAATATTTTAAGAAATTAAAATAGTTTTTGTTACCATAAACGATGACCAAGTTTATGTAACAACACCTTGGCATTATAAAATTCAATATATTCTCTCACGACTATATAATATTTTAAGAAATTAAAATAGTTTTTGTTAGACACTTTATCTTGATCCCTAAATTATGAACCTTTTGTTAGATATTTAAAATAATCTTAAAAAATGTTTTTGTTAATACATTTTCTATGATTGACTTTTTTTTTTTTTTTTTTCACTGAAAAAAATGTTCTTTATATTCAAAAGGATATAAAAATATATATTCAAATAATCGATACAAATCAATATTCTTGAAATGAATGCGTTTTTCTTTTCACGCTGTAACTTGATATAGATAATTTCTGTCCATTCCAATAGACTTCCTATCTCGGATCTCTATTATAATCCACAACAAAACTTAAAAAGATAAACAAAAAAGTGGAATTGAGACCACATTAAAAGAGTTAGCGAGATGGAGGGACCCTCGTTGCCATCCTTCCCCTGTGAATATCGAATTTGGCCAAGGGCATTGGCAATGCTTTTTTTATAGGGTGTCCGCTTCGTTATTATCCTCTCGGGAGATGCGAGAGAAAAAAAGATTTTTTATGTGTCTTGTTGCTTCTTGTGTTCGTTCTTTCCAGCGCTCCAATGCTGCCACTTGGAGATCAGCCTGACCATTGAGCCAATCAATACTGACTTTGGAATTGCCAAATAATAACATCTCGTTAAAATCTAGTCTTTGAGCCAGGATGAGAAAGGCCCACACCCCCATTGGTTCCACCTTCTTATTAGAACCTTGTCCACAATTAATTAAGGGTCCAACTGATAAAAAAGTGAGAGTTTAAGAGGATTTTTCCTCCCGCCCCGCAGAGATTGCCTCATGTTTGTGCAACTTCGTCGAACTAGGCTACTGCACTATCAGTCGGAAGAGTTATCTTTGCTCTGCGAATGGGCAGGTCTTTGGCTTGATTTCCAGGAGTGGCCACCTCTACTAAAATGTTGTTAACCACCCTGGGAATCGATGGGGACCTCTCTTCAAAGAGAGTTGTGTTTATGGCATTCCAAATGTTCGAGCAAAGATAAGCTGGCAGCGTCGGGTGGTTTTTGTTGGAGGCTAGCCAGTTACGAAAGCAATGGGGTACTGTGGTACCTGTCCAGGACTCAATTAGATTTAAAACATGTGCAAGTTGTTTCCAGACCAAGTAGATAAAATTGCAACGCATAAATAGATGATGGACCGATTCGCTTACCAGTTTATACAGTATGCAACGGTTTGAACCCGCCCAGCCACGTGTTTGAAGATCATCCCAAACAAGGAGTTTGTTTTCTGTCAGGAGCCAAATGAAGAGTTTAATCTTCATGGGACAATCCCCCTTCCATAACTTGTTGCGCTGGACTTCATCGTGTTGTCTCCATAATTTTGTAGCAATCGCGTGGTAAGCATTCTTTACAGTGAAAATGCCTGTATTATCCCCTCTCGTCCAGATAAGGGAGTCCGACTGCTCCAGAAGGAAGATTCCTGCTCCAGTTGAATGCTGCGTGTAACGGTTCCATTCAGCTTTAAGATCCGGTTCGAGCTTTAGAAAGGTGCCCTTAATCCAATTTTCGCCTATCAGGCCGCGGCTGGGAGTGTGAAAGAGTTGATACAAGAAATAAAAACCCTTACTGTGTAATCGGGCCAAGAGAGGAGGAGAGAACATGGACTTATTGCCCAAGCCCGGGATGGAGTCCCGTTTGATTTAAATCATAGATCCACTTCCAGGTTTCCATGCAATCCACTGTAGGATGATCAGAAGTGATTTTAGGAGATGTTTCTAGGTTTGTGAGCCTCTCAGAGGAGTAGTCGAGGTCGATCTGATCTAAACATGAACCGGTTGGTGAGAGATATACTTGTCTTTAATTACCTTGCTCCATAAGCCTGGAGCCATCAAAATTCTCTAGAGAGTATTTGCCGAGATCGCCATGTAAAAGATAAGCAAGTTTCTTAGTCCCCAACTTCCCATCGATTTGGGTTTTGAGATCGCCTCCCACCTGTAGAGATGGTAGCCTTTATTTTGTTTGCTGCTTGTCCAGAGGAAGGTGAAAATCAATTGCCGAAGAGTCTTTAGAACAGAAAGTGGAATGTGAGCCAGGGCCATCCAGTACACAGGAAGGCTTTCCAAAACAGCCTTGATTAAAACATATCTGCCTCCCAGCGAAAGCAATCTATTGCACCAGTGAAGGATTCTACTTTTGAACTTTTCAATCAGCCAACCCCAGTCCTTTGTTACATAGCTGGATGGTTTGATGATGAACCCAAGGTAGCTGAACCCCTCCACTAAGTCTCGAGAGTCGATGCTAAACATCGATTTTATTTCAGACAGTATATCATCTCGAGCTCTCGAAGCCAGGAAAGTTGACTTATGGTAATTGATCTCCAAACCTGAAACAGAGCAGAAAGTATTAATGAGAGTGTGGATCTCTTTCTATTCAGATAAATTTGCGTTGGTCATGATGATCATGTCGTCTACGAATAGAAGATGCAGAATATGTAACAACCTCGAAACTTTAATCCCTGTTAGGTGGCCTTCCGCTTGGATTTTTTTGAGTAAAATGCTGAAACTCTCCAAGACCAAGATGAAAAGAAGGGGCGATAGGGGGTAGCCCTGTCGAATCCCTCTCTCACAGTGGAAGACTTTAGTAGCTTCCCCGTTGATTAGTACAACAAAGATGGCCGAGGAAATACAACCCATTACCCAGTTGGTGGTGATCACCCCAAAACCACACTGTAATAGGATGAGACGCAGAAAATTCCAGTTGATACAATCAAAAGCCTTTTTAAGGCCCAACTTTAGGAGGATGGCTTGGAGATTTTTTGTCTTTATACTATGAAGTCACTCATGAGCGGTGCCAATGGCATCAAGAATTTGTCTCCCTTTAAGGAAGCCTAGCTATTCGTCAGAAAGTGCCCAGGAGAGGATTGGATGGATCCTTTTGGCAATAATCTAAGAAATAATTTTGTAGCACAGATTACAAAGCGAGATGGGGCGGAAGTCTGCAAACTACCGGGGAAGGCTTGATTTTGGGATCAGAACAATGAAAGTGTTGTTTAGATGGTTTTTTACAACCCCTCTGGATCTCGAGTCCTCCACGACGTCCAACAGAGCTTGTCCCATAAGATCAAAGTAGTGGAGGTATAGTTCTACAAACCATCCATCAGGGCCCAGACTTTTTTCTTTTTTGAAGCCTTTGATCACCTCTAATATTTCCTCCTTTGTGCAGGGGGTTTCTAAAGCTCTGGCCTCCTCGTCTGATACCATCTTTAGGAAGAGTCTCGCTGTTTCAATCTGAGCGTTGAGGTTGGGCGCATTTGCTTCCTGGTAAAAGGCATTGAAGTGATTAAACGCTACTGATTTGATGTCTGCTGTAGTTTGGTGAAGCCTACCGCCCTCTTCCTCTATTTCCCACAAGAATTTTTTATTTCGGCGAAAACTGGCAACTCTGTGGAAGAATCGAGTGTTTTTATCCCCGCTTGCAAGCCATAGCATTCTACTCTTTAAGTGCCATCTGTCTTCATCCTCACGAAGGATTTTGTTGCAAGCTTCTTCTAAACAAAAAACTTTATGGTCTAAATCGACTTTATGAGCGTCCAATGCCTTTAATCGGTGTAGTTCCTCTAGTTCCTGTTCTATTCTACACATTTCTGTGTTTTCCTTTGTCTTTTTTTCTTTTATTCAGAGAATGGAATTGACTTTTAAATACGAAAGTTTTCTCACCAGATTGCCTTGGGCGTCTCCTTGAACTGTAAGGGTAGTGTCATCCCACACCGATCTAACCAAATGATCAAAAGATTCCTCCCTCAGCCAAGCTGGGTTAAACTTAAAAGGGTGTTTAACTCCAAATCTTCCTTCTCTTATTCTATGATTAACTTAAAACAATTCACTGAACATACTTTCATTAAGCGGAAGCAATAGTCAATTTTGAGTCTAATCATTAAGGACAAGTGCATCTACCTCAATTATACTATGGATTTAAATTACATGGTTGAATATCTTAGGTTAAAGTTTTAAAATTTGTTACATGAATGTTAAAGTTTTAAAATTTGTTACATGAATGAATAATACAATTATTATTAATCAATTTAGATTTATTTTAGTGGAGATCAAATTTCTTGATGTTTAAAATTTAACTTTTTTTCAAGATTTATATTTTAAAAAAGGTTTGCACTTTAGAAATTTGATAAAATTTTAATTTTTTTTTTAAGTTGTGTATTTTAAAAAAGGTTTGCACTTCTATAAATTTAATCCCTATTGATGCTTAATAGTTCTGGAGTTAAAATTGATCCATAGATTAGTTGTTATTCATTCAAACTATATATATAATAGAATTCATATAAATTTTATTATTATTTTAATGTGTTATATTATATTTTTTCCTAAACTATAAAACTCCTCTAAACACAATTAAAAATATTTACAATATCAATTCAATGTATAAATAAAATATAAATAATAATAAAATATATTTATTTTCTAATACTTTTAGTTTTTAAAATTTATTTTATTCAATTCACTGTAACACTAATTTTAGAGTTAAGAAAATTTTAGATTTATTTGATTTAAGTGAAAACTTATTCAAAAATTATTTAAAAAATATCGTAATCTGTTGTAAATAGATGATGTAATTTAAAAGTTCCATCTCTATTTTAAGTATATTTTCTGACCAATTTTACCAAAAATACCAAAAACTCGAACGTTTGTAGTACGCCTAAATTACTATCAGTCTTTAACCGTAAGGCATATTAGAACTCTCCTGATTTCCTCTGACAATAATTATTTTTTATCAATTCTTGGGATAGCTTCCCTGGGTCTAAAAATGAGATGTTTGTCTTTTATAAATGTTCTACTGTTTATTATAATTAAAAGCTATTTAGAAAATAACCATTAAAATTTGTATTATTTATTACGAAAAGGAAGGCCAATAGAACGGAATGTTGTGTTGTAACATATACGTCTCATAGTTGATCGAGCAGCAGGTGCAACAGAAGAATCGCACATGGAGAGCGTTCGGCGAGCTGCTCATGCAGGATCATGGTACACTTCCAATGGTAACTGACAAATTTCTTCCCTTCCCCTTGCCCCGCTCTTTCATCTTTTAGTCCAACAGTCACCATTAAAATGTATGTTGGTTTTAGTACAATTTTTTCTTCATAATACTTGAGTGTTTTGTTTGGGTTCTCCATAGGCATATTGCTATAACTGTAATTGCTTGTAGCTGAAAATGGCTAAACATAAAATTTCCTCGGAAACTTTTGATTCAATATAATGGCGGAGAATCAGTAAAGATTTTAGAGGGGCGTTTCCAAGACAAAATGGGTTTTGGTTGAGGTGCTTCTCTACCGCGTTTACCTTTGGGATCGTTCATGAGCTCGATTCTCATGGAGTTGTCATAGAACCCCACCCTTGGGCTTTCGTGTCTCCAATTTTGAAGGAGCAGCAGTTGAATTGAGCTAGGAGGAGCGTGTTTGTATCACTATCAGGCAGCCCCCCAATAAGTTTTTTTGCATTTGAAATTAGTTTGCTATTTCATAGGATTTGGTGACCTGGGGCACTCTCCAAAAGGATCCAGCAAAGTTTCTCAGAAAAGGGGAAGGTGAACAGTATAAGGCCATTCGTCCGATGTACCAAAAAAATCTTTATTTTGATTACAGGGTCTGGACATTTTTCTTCGAGAAACAAGCATTAAATGCTCTTGAACTGGCTTTGCATATCATCTTCTCAAACTTACATTGTCGTATGGTATCCAGTTTTTCATACAAGAGTCTGATGTTATGTTTACAATGGCCATCTTTGCAGTTTAATAGAACAAAGACTTCAATGCAATCAGTAGAATAGATAAACTTAAAAATCCCTCACACTTAGCTCTATCTATTTTTTTGGTTTGAGTTTTCTTTTCTCAACATATGTAGATGTAGTTAAACTTGTTGTTGCTTTGGTGACTAGCTCTATGTGTTTTCATACACATATGTTTATGCATGTGTATGACTGTTAGGAGAAAAGCTCGGCTTTACAAACGATTTGACGAGGTCGGAGTCTAAGAGTTCAACTCAGACACTGAAAAACTCTGAGCAAAAATGACTCAAAATGAGGGTTTTTCTTTCATTTGCTCTTTGGCATTTATATTGGACAGCGGCTAGCTTTTCCGTTTGTCATGAAGTTTGTTTAAACATTTTGCTCGTTTTGATCTTGTCATGGTAATTTAGTAGCCTTGGTAAGACTTGCTAATTTATATAGCACATTGAATTCAAATAATACATGCGTATCCAGCAGGGATGGAATCTGGTGGGTGATTTACCTGTCAAATACGGTGAGAAATCAGGGTTACCTGTCACAAAAGTAAATTAAAATGCTTAAAACATTTAATAAAATGGTTATAACCATCAAATTTGATGGGTGGATTGGATTTCAAATTCCAACCCTGCTAGCCAAGATTATTTTGCTGGATGATACTCTTCTTTTGTTAAAGTGTTATGTGCAATGCCACTAAGGCTTGCTAATTTATTTTGAAGCCATATTATTGATACAAGCACAGGGCCTGCAAATCAGAATACACAAAGTTAAGATAACTCACAACAACAATTACAATAAAACTTAGACATGTTATAGCACAAGTTGTAGGTTGGGCAAAGCCTGACCCAACCACAAAAGCAAGTGCTACAACTTGGGAATCCTACACCCAATGTCACCTTGATGTAGGTCCCGCACTTCAAGGGTGACTAGGTCACTCTAAGGAGGCGATCTCGGTGAACCTAGGGGGAATGAGATGTAGATGAATGGATATGGAAGTGAAACCCCTAGAAGTCAAGTCTAAGTGGAATGAGATGTGGAAAGAGATGCCTTGTAAGTCAAGTGATTGTTGCCCCAACGGTGTAGTACCTCTCCAGATGATCGTACTTGCCCGAGACACAAGAAAATCCAACTTGCAATGATATATGTTAGTGTGGATCAACAAGTTAAGCTTGTTGTCCCTAAATTGCAGCAGTAGATGACAGTTTATATCAGCAAGTAAGACATTCAAATCAACATGTAAAGCATAAGGTCAATCAACAATATTAGCAATGAATACGACAATCAATTATGACTGAAAAATGACACTTTGAGGCTGAATAAAGCAAGCTGTTACAACATGTATTTTCTGCAGAAAATTGCAGCGTTATGGCTGTAGCTTTCATTCAATTTTATCAGAAAATTACACCATCAAAAAATGCCAACAATTACCCCAAAAGATGCGCCCTAGTTAGTAGAGTTAGTGTGCAAAATTAGGAGCTAGTCTAGGGTTAGTTTAAGAGTTAAGAGAGAATTAGTAGCTAGGGTTATGCAACCTTAATGGCTGTAGGTTAAATTTTGTAACAACAATTAAAGTAGTGGGAGAGAGGGGACGCCCTAGTAGGGGAAGAGTCCTCTCAATGTGGTAAATCAACTCCAAGCAAGAGATCTTTCAAAAGACAAAATTTCACGTTTCTCAAGGCAATGATTTTATATCTCCAATGCAAAAAAAAATGACTAGTGCCTTAAAAAATTGGGTTAATGGAGTCAAGTAAATGAACTAGAGATGCTACTTCTTTGGGGGTGTAAATCCTCTTACTTCCCAAGGCAAGTATCTCTAGTTAGGGTTTGAGAATGAGGGGTGTAAATCCTC
>ML796818.1:238078-249501 GCA_009831015.1 Picea engelmannii
GAAAGAAAGCCTAAGATATACAGATTAAGGCTAAGCTAGATACAATAGATACAAGATATTAACAAGTGCTTGAAATGTGCAGGAAAAGAAGATATTCAAAGATGAACAACCATCAACACATCAAGCCAAGCATGCTCACAACAGATAGAATTTTGTTGGACTGCTTATCAATGGCCAAAAGACGCAAAGCACTCAAGACCCAGTCAAGAGAATGCCTCCAAGTGGATGCGCACTTCTTGAAGGATCACACCACAGATACAAGGATACCAGATAGATGAAATGCTTGAAAAATGAAGTATTCTAGATAAGAGATATAACCACTTAAGCGATTATTCTACAACACATAAAAGATAACTTGCATGATATAAAAAGATAATGAGATCAGTGTGCTTGCAAGTATAGAATTAAAGTGCTGATGTTGTAGATCAAAGATTAAATTATGTGGTTAAGTGTGATTAATTTTAGCCCTATCTAGGTGTCAACCCAAAAACTCTCCTCCCCCAGTTACCAAGTGACTGCTGGATGCTCAAGAAGTGAGGCAACGAGGCCTACCCTAGCTTCACAGGTCAGCCCTAAGATCAGAGTACTCCCGTAAAGGACGCCGTGCGTCGTGAGACTGTCCCCAGCCTAACACCTTCCGTTGCCTTCCTCCGACCTCGTTTTAAATGGCGAAGATGATGAGTTATGGTGTCCTATTAAGTCTAATTAACTTATTTTAGACCTATGAGCTAAGTATTGCAATGTGTGTTTGAGTGCTTGTAGCTTGCTCAAAAGTTGCCAAAGTACTAAAATTGAAAGACTGAATAATATGGAGGCTGAAGCCTTTAAACACTGAAATGCAAATTAAGTCCTTAATGTATGAAACTATCACATGTAGAAGTTAAGAACTGAAAAGGCTTGTGAAACCGAAACCGAAGATTATGAAGGCTGAGGCCTTTGAACAACAGATTGCAAGTTAAATTTTAGTTTCTGGAAAAGGCCTTGGGACCCAAACCGGAATTAATGATTAAGTTCTTAGTTTATTAGATTGCACATGTAAGATATAAGAACTGAAAGTAACTTGCGAAATTGAAAGAATGATTAATTAAGCCCTTTAAGATTATCGGTTTTTGCATGCATGTATAAGAATTAAATATTGAAAGGTAAATGATTTGCATGCAAAATAAAAGATGAAAGCAAAGATCAACTATGCCTCCACAGGCTCTAATCTAGCGTTTAGGTGTGATATCTACTCTAGATTATTTTAGATTTTAGCATGCATGTAAGAAATCACTTCTAAACTAGCTAAACTTATCAAAGAAAAACCCAAAGAAATCTAACTAAAACTTGCAAAAAATAAGACTGAAAAGAAAAGAAGGCAAACCTCTTGGGTACAACTCCTTTGGGCTTGCGTACAATGTTTAGAATGAAGGAGAAATAAGAAGGAATCGTTACCACTCTTGGAAGGAGTATCGGAAAGGTGTGTTGTATTCGAATTTGGGCAGCATGCCCTTTTGTCCTGGTAAGAACTTGCAAAAATCAGCAAGCTATTGCTTGCTGATTTGAGCTGCAACACACTCTAAAATGTTAAGAAATTTCTGTTTTTCAACAGAAACTTCGTACATACAAAAACCAGAAAATTATAATGATTTAGTTGACCTATCTAAGCAAGCCAACTACTAAAATCTGAAATGAAAGAACATAAAGATAATCAGAAAACTTCGGACTGTCGATGATAAGTAAGGGTAGATCCTTGCTTAGACCTATCCCAATAGCTGTCCTTGAAGTGACCTGCAAGCCTCAAATAAAACGTGAGATTGAAACAGATAATGATTGCATACACTAATAACACAAACTAGTTTCTATCATTAGTGAATGTAAAACACTTAAGCTAACAATTTTACAATTACTAAGCCTAGCCAAGTAAACTAATTTACCCAACGATCTATTAATAACACAGTAATATTCGAAAACCAAGAACAATATCACCTCATGATCATACGAAGAATCCAGACAAATCTTGAATTCCGTGAGTCCTCCAAAGCAGTTTCTTGTATTATCAAATGAGAAGAGGTTGTAGCAACAATGTTGCTACAAGCTCTTCAAGAGCAAAAAACAGTGAAGCAATGTGAAAGTAATGAGAGAGAGAGAGAGAGAGAGAGAGAGAGAGTGGGATGGTGAGAAAATAGTAGCATAACAGTACAATAATGAAAGGTGAATAATGAGGGAGTGAGAGGTTTCTTAAATAGCCTTGAGAGACCAAGAGACCCCTCTTGGATCTTCAACACTTGTCAAAGATCCAAAGGTGAAGACAACTCAAAGGGAAAAGCGTGAGGCTTTTAGGTTAAGGTGGAAATGGTAAGAAAGGAGAGTGGAGAGTTGAGGTGGCCACACAAAGGAGGCGAATTGGTCCAAGGAAGAGACCCACGCATGCATTAAAGCAAGCTTCCAAATCCAATGTTTGATGTTTCTATCCAAAATGTGAGATTCCCAAATACCACGTGAGCTTTCTCCACTTTTTCCAAGAGGGAAAGCGTGAGTTACTAAAGGGTGCGTGAGGTATGTGAGGGAATGTGGGGACGTGTGGGTAGAGTGTGTTGAACACACTCCCCATTGGCACGTGATAGGTAGAGGAGAGGACCCATGCCTTAGTTTAAAGCAAATTCTAACTTAAAGTTTGAAGTTTCCATGCTTTAAAGAGGAAGTGCGTGAGTAATGTGTGAGGTGTTAATGTTTATGCCATTATTATAGTTCTTTGCATTTCAATAGATAACAACAACATAAGAACAAGATCACTGAGAAATACACATTCACAAGAAACACAACATTTATCCTGGGAAGCCCTCTAGGGGAAGAAAATCCAGCAAAACTTCCTTAATATAAATAGCCAATACAATGCCAAGAGATCTTATGCTAAAACAGAAAGTCCTCTCCCAAGATATGCGCCACTCTCTCTCTCCTTTGTCAGTAACAAATCAGAACTTGTCTCTCAAACTGAGCAAGTGAGTTGTGTTCAAATGAGGCGCTAGCCTCCTTTATTTATACAAGTTCTGGCATGTGTGAAGTGTCTCTTCACTGGTAGGTCCGACTTCTCAATTTGGGTGGGTAAACCCACCTTTATTATATTTCTGTGTCTCTTAATTAACTACTGGGGCCGACTTCTTATTCTGCCTATTACAATTGTCTTTTGATCAATCCGCAAAAGGGGATTTGGTCCTATTACAATATCCGACATGATCAATCAACAATGGGGATTGATCATATGAATAAAATATCAATAATAATAAGAATACTCTTTGCAGTTACATTATTTCAACATGAGGTGTACGTGAGGTTTAGTTTGAGTGTGGGAGGAGTGTGGAGTCCACACTCTTGAGTGATGTGGAGGGTAAGGGGAAACGTACGAGTGGAGAGAGGGACCACACGCTAATTAAAAAGTGAGTTTCCAAACTTAGAGTGGGAAAGGGGGACGTATTCCTCATATGGGTTACGTAGGCTTTAAGTGGGAATTAAATTAAAAGGTGAGTAAAAAGGGTAGGTAATGGTTAGGAAGGGTGTGGGTAGGTTAGGTGGGGTCTCTCTTCATTAAATATCACACTAACTTTACCTTATTTGTCTTTATTACAAAATTTGACATTTTCCCATGTCCTGGGTTTAGCAATTAAAATCGTTGTTTTCCGAAAAAAACTCCTAAGTGGACAAAAACCCTAACAAAACTTGTCCGACTAAGTTGAAACTTGGTCCCACGGGTGTAGGGGGTCTCTTTATCTTTCTTTTGAGTACAAATACCCCTATCAAAAATCCCGGGACCTAAGTTTTACAATAATTACAGAACTAATTAATTTAATTTCCAACCTTAGGAAAAATTAATTAATTGAAAAAACCTAGCTAGACTCGAGGGAATTCTGCGAAATTTTTCGTGCTGTCTTACATTATCATTTACAACATTCCTAAACACTAGCTACCCAAGGATGACTTCATTAGAATGCCTTTCACCACTTTGGAGGATTTATTGCTAGTGGGAGTGAAAAAATCAAGGGAGATTAACTCGGTTGGTTAGGCCACATTAACCTCCTGAGGATAAAAAACACTCAGTGAAAGGAACTCTCCTAATGAAAAAACCCTAAGGCAACTGACCTAACATGATCCATGTAGACCTATTACATTATAAACCCGCGCAGGGGTCCAGAAATCCCGCTTACAAAACTGTGTGCTGGAGCAAAAAATGCCTTGTAGAACCAAAAAGTCTTCGAGATGTTTGCATCTGTTGATGCATGTCTTCATGGTACATGGAGTTGACCCCCTAGTTGAATAGACGATCAACAGTCGGGAACGATACGATGGCTCTTTAAGGGAGTTCCTAGTAGCAAACCCATCCCCAAGGAAGACCACTTACTAGGGCACAATGTCAACCACCAAGGTGAAGCAGAGCAAACGGCATAATGTCCAAGCATATATCATGAAATCTAGAGCAATCTAAGATACAACATACTCAAATGGCTTAAATATTGAAATGATGCTCACCATAGTACTGACTTGTACCTCATGAAGCAAGGCCCACTGCCTTCCGGAAGCCAACTGATGTGGTGGATGCCATCTGGAAATTTGTGACCATCTGTGGTGGTGAGAGGGGTTTCAAACTGTGCAAAAGGGTACTGCTGGCCATGTAGTCTTCTCAACACTCCATATCTGCAACCTGAGGGCCTCAAGACATAATCTCCTTAGTTATCCACAAAATGGGGATAACATCTGGCTCCTACTTGGGGACATGTGATCGTCGTAGAGTGCATGAGAACCACAACATCTTCTGGTAGACCCGTGCCTGCCAAAAACTCAGACAAAGGGATCAGAGCATCTAGGGTGGTGCTATCACCCTTCATCCATATATATATAGAAATCCAAAAGAAAACTAATCTAGAAAAGAAAAAATTAGACATTTTAAATTTTTTTTCTAAGCTAAGCATGAAATCAAAATGCAAGTAGAGAAAAATGAAAATAAAATGCCTCTAAACTAGTATGAGCATTCAATATGCAAAATGCAGGGAATCAAAATGACTTACCTACTTACCTGGGGCCTCTGGGCCTTGAAAATCACGTGCTGGATGTTGTCAGGTGAAGTCATACAACCAGTGCAACCATTTGATCATCTCATCATAGTATCTCCTCTTGTGCTTAATCATATGATACAACAAAGATAAGTCAAGCACATAATAATCATGAGTATAAACACACATATAATAGATCATAAAATAAAACTCATGAAGATGGGTGGGAGGGAGGAAATCCCTCTGGCGAGAGAAACCATCAGCTCAATCATCCCGCCTGAAAGTGTAGCCACAAGACTGATTAATCCATCTTTGAAGGGGGGTACTATATGTAGACAAAGGTTCATCGTGATCTACGCACAAAGACTCACTGCTTGTCGAGGACTGAGAGGAAATGAGAATCTGAAGAATACTGCATGGTCTCTTGGAGAAGAGGGTAAGAGGTAAGGAACAGTCTCAGGTGTAGAAAAACACCGCCTCTTCCCTTGGGGATCTGCATGAAAATATCCAAGATGAAAATACTTATGCTTTGAAGAATGAACCTCTGATTGCTTTGAGGTGGCCACGTCTTGGTATTCCTCGAAATCTGAGCACAATGGTTGAGAGTCCTCATAAAATAAATCTGCATCCTCAAATGGGTATGTATCAAAAGATGACTGAAGATCACTCTGAGTATGCTGTGATAAGTGATCCTCGAAGGGGTGGAACAAATATGTAACCATATCATCACTAGGCTGCCAAACATCTGAATCATATACATATGAGGACCGCTCCTCTGATGATGAAGACTCAACCCTCTCTGCCTGAGAGCTACCCTCAATATCATAAATGGGATCTCTATCAATATTGAATCAAACCACATCCCATCTACGTCTCCCAACCTGTATGAAATCATCAATCTGGTTGTCAACTATATCCGAGGGTTGTTCCATGAATTCATCATCATCAGAGGTGATGATTACTTCTTCACAAGACCGGATAACTTCGTTTCCTTCAAAAGGGAAATCAGATAATAATATTTTGTTTAGGCCTTCTGCAAGAGAAACTTCATCAAGATCCTTTTGGCGTTTTTCTTTATTTCCAAAGTCATGGAACAAAGCATCATCAAAGTTTTCAAAAGGATTGTAACTCATCATGCTCTCTTCTTGATGTGCAGGAGAAGCAGATGTCTGGATATCCTCATCAAGTGGAAGGGCAAATACTTTATCTTCATCATATATCTCATTTGGATCTTTTTCATCAGGATCTCCTTCAAAGCTTTCTTCATGAATATGTTCTTCGGCCAAGTCTTCGTCATCTTCAATAGGATCAAAGAACTCACCATCTTGATCTTGATCCATAATGAGTTTATAGATTTCCTCGGGCATGCAGAGTGTTTCATCATCATTTGGGAAGTTTTCCTGGTACCCATATTTCTCGGTCACAACATCGTATAATGAATCTGTTCCAAAATATGCAATGGCCACTTCCTAGGCTAAGTTTGGGGTAGGCCTTTTCTCATAATCATCGACGATGGCATCAAGCTCTTCTTCTCTTTGTTGACAAAACTTAACCAGAAAATCCTTATCGTGGCAAAGTTTCATTAGTTGTTCACAAAACTCAAGATCTTCATTTCTGCTTTGCTTGAGACACTTAAAATTTTCTTCATTGCTTTTGTCAACTTCTTGTCTTTCAATTGTTGTTTCAACAAATTCTGGAAGAAGCGTTTCTCTCAAACCTTCAATAGGATCAGGGTCAAAACCTTCTCTTGAAAAAACATCCTCCAGCTCTTGAATTGTATCTTTAAGACTTTGAGCTTTTGGTCCCCAACGTTGAAGGAACTCTTTGATGAGGATTGTTAAAGAAGACATACTTTTTGGCTTGCAAGAATTCTTGATCCAATCCCTTTGCTCGTTTCCCAAGTGTTGAATTTAAAGCAGCTGCAAGAGCCATTCTCCGGGAGGATGGCAAAGACCCTAGCCAAGATCTAGGGCCCCCAGTGCACTCCTGGGGTTCTTGGTCTGGGACCAAACAGTCAGTGCCATGGCAAAAGACCCTTGCAAGGGCCCCCAGTAGATAACCGGGGTTCTTGGTCTGGGACCAAGCAGTGAAGACCCTTGTGAGGGCCCCCAGTAGATAACTGGGGTTCTTGGTCTGGGACCAAGCAGTTAAAGTCCCTAGATATGTCGAGGGCCCTTGGACATGTTCCAGGGTACCCATGTCTGGGACATGGGTTGATCCTTGGTCTTGTACCTTGGTGGATAAGACCCCAGAGATGTTCTGGGGCCACCTGGTCTTTGATCAGGTGTTTGTCGGTATATGACCCTCTTTGAAGGCCGGCATGACCACATGAGGGATGTATCCCATATGCAGTGATGATAAAGTTAAAAAGGTCACCTTGAGAATGAATGGAAAAGTATTGCCACCAAGTCACCCTTCTTAAACCCCCTTCACCCTTGCTTGTGTTTATTTGGGGTTTTGTTTTTGCTTTAGGGGTTGATGTGAAAATATTAATTAATTGTTTTAATTATAACATGCTTAATTAATATTTACATTAATTAAACATGTTATTTTTAATTTTAATTTTTATTTAACCTACCCTAGCCTAAAGTATAAATAGAGTCCTATCCCTCTACCTTTTACACACTCTAATGTTCTCTTCCAAAAGTGAGCGGATCTCCTCCTGTTTGCTGCGCCCCCCTTATTGCAACTGTTGCTTGAGGTCTTTCCTGTGGTGGCTCGGCCCTCCTACTGGCCATTTGTTCAACCGTTGACTATTGATGTCTGCTCCATGTTTGGTGATGATTAGAGGGACCTTTAAGTTGCATATCCAGGGCTGATTTATGCTGTGTGCTGTGGAGGTTAGCTGCCGTCTTCTTTTTACAGAAAGTCTAGTACCCTAGACTCCTTCCAAAAGCTGTCGCTACCCTTCTCTTGTGCAGATTTGTCCTTCTCTTGAGCCGCAACCCCTCTGCTGATCATTAAAGACTGTCGTACCTATTGTTATCTCTCCCTGCATAAGACTTTTGGTTCCAGAAAAATTCAGTGTGTATGAGGGTTTGATCACAAAATTTTTGTGTGATGCTTAAGTGGTTTCTCTTCCTTGGTGGCAAGTAAGTCTATTCATCTCTTGGCAAGAGATCTAACCTTTATGGTAGATCTATGATCCTGAATTTTTTTTTAGCATAATTACAAGTGGCATTATATTTCTTGTGTGTGTCATGGACTCCTTCAGAGGTAAGAC
This sequence comes from Picea engelmannii, assembly GCA_009831015.1. NCBI lineage: Eukaryota > Viridiplantae > Streptophyta > Pinopsida > Pinales > Pinaceae > Picea > Picea engelmannii. The sequence goes on from ML796818.1 coordinate 246,326, forward strand.
TACAAGGTAAGTGACTTGTTCAGTTTATTAGTTCTTTGTTTCTGAAGTTGATTATGTTATAGTCTGCTCATTACTTAGATCTATATCAGTTTTGGAGATTAGATCTGGTTTTAAGTTTTGATCTGTATAGATCTATATCAGTTTTTAGTTAGATCTGTTTTGATCCATATCAGATCTTTTAATTAAATCTGTTCTGTAGCTTGGATCAGAACTAGTGTTATGTTTTGATTAAGTCTAGATCTAATGAAATTGAATTTAGTTGAATCAAATTGTTGCTAGTTTAGATCTGAGTGTTACACACACTTAGAATTTGTTTAAAGATTCAAATCCAATCATTGTTCTTTTTTGATCTGATATTCTATGTTCATTGGTTCAGTATTGTAGTGATTTACTGTTCTAATGTTTTCTATCTAACTGGAATTTAAAGACAGTTATTTTTCTGCTCTTACTTCCCTAATTCTAACATGGAATCAGAGCTTAGGGTGTAGGATATAATCTTGAGTCTGCACAGATCCACTAGTTAGGGTTGTTTTGCAGAGATCAACAACATCTAAACTAATTCAGATCTCAGCATGGCCTCCACATTAGTGAAAGTTGAAGACAGACTTATAGGGGCCTCCAACTTCAATGCTTGGAAATCCAGGATAGTAAACATTCTTGAAGAGAATGAACTAGAAGAGCTGATTACTAGGGTTATTGAAGAACCCACTTCAAACACAGCCAAGGCAACATACAGGAAGAAACAAGCCAAGGCTAAGAGAATCATTTTTTATTCTGTTAAGGACAACATGATGCCCATCATTGGTCACCTAAGGACTGCTAAAGAATGTTTTGATGCTTTGGCAAACCTCTATGAAAAGAAAGCACCAACTCAGAAAAGAATATTGAAGAAACAACTACGTACTTTGAGAATGGGAAAAGATGATTCAGTTGCTACCTTCTTCTCCAAAATTGTTCAAACTAAAGATCAACTTATTGCAATAGGAGTTTCGGTTGATGATGATGACCTTGTGCAAACTGCTTTTGATGGACTTCCTGAGTCATGGGGAGTTTTTCTTGCATTTGTAAATGGAAGAGAAGTTCAACCTAACTTTGATAGATTATGGCATGACTGCTTAGAAGAAGAAGGAAAAACAGAAATGAGTCTTCACTTCTAAGAGATCATGCCCTTTCAACGAAAACCAAGAAATGGAAGCAGTTCCCTCAAAGCTAAAGGCAAAGATAAGAAACCTCAAGGTAAGTTATCCCACCTTAATCCTCATTTATCTAAAGTTAAATGTTTTAACTGCAATAAGCTAGGACATTATGCAAGAGATTGCAGGAATTATCCATCTCAGTAGAAAAGAAGAGGAAGATTCCAAGCCTCAGTTGCCACTGAAGAGGCTAAACCTCAAGAGGAGCCTCAAAGAAGACAAACCAAGGTTTCCACCAAAGAGTAAGAACAACAAAGAGAATATTATCTTATCTCAGCTCTTTCCGGCACCATTACCAAGTCAGAGGAGATTTGGTTAATAGACAGCGGTGCTTCTAGACACATGATAGGTTTCAAACAAAACCTTGCAAACTATCAAGACAAGAAATTCAAGGCAAAGGTAGAACTAGGTGATGATGACACCTATGACATAAAAGGTTTTGGATCTACCTCTTTTCGATTTCTCTCAGGTAATATCTTTCACATTGATGAAATTCTTTATGTTCCTGGTCTAAAGAAAAATTTAATCTCTGTTCCAGTTTTAGAAAGTAAAGGTTATTCAGTAGCTTTCTCCAAAGGGAAGGCCCTCTTGTGGTTCTCAAATGAAGATATAAACACTGCTATAACTATTGGAACTCGTGAGAGTGGACTCTATAAAATTTCAGGTCAGGTTGTTCAAGCTCTAGTTCACGAGACAGTAAATCCCTGCGAGCTTTGGCACAGAAGACTTGGACATCTCAACTACAACACACTTCCAGGTTTGTAAAAGATGGTGACAGGTATGCCGGTGTTTTCTTTTGAGCATGATAGTGTTTGTAAAGGTTGTTCACTTGGTAAGAATACAAAGAAACCCTATCCTCTCAGTAATAAAAAATCAAATGGCATTTTAGACCTAATTCATTCTGATCTTTGTGGGCCCATGACTGCCCCTTCTATGAATGGCTGTATTTATTATATCATTTTTATTGATGATTGTTCGCATAAAACTTGGATTTGTTTCTTAAAGAGTAAAGATGAATCTTTTAGCAGATTTCAAGATTTCAATAATCTTGTTGAAAATCAAACAGGCAAACACATCCGAGTTTTCAGAATAGATAATGGTAAAGAATTTGACTCCTTCAAATACGACGAACTTTGTCGGGCTTCTGGAATTAAGAGGGAGCTAACTGTGCTATACAACCCTCAGCAGAATGGGGTTGTTGAAAGAAAGAATAGAACTATCTGTGAAGCAGCGAGGGCCATGATGTATGATCGAAACCTACCTTTATCTCTCTGGGCCGAGGCTGCCAGTACTGCAGTCTACATTTAGAATTGATGTCCACACAAAGCCCTTGAAGCGAAAACTCCTGAAGAAGTTTTCACTGGAATTAAGCCCTCAGTTGATCATTTGAGAATCTTTGGCAGTCCAGTCTATATTCACATTCCAAAAGAGAAGAGGACTAAGCTAGAGCCCTCCGGAAAGAAAGGAACTTTTGTGGGATACAATGAAACCTCAAAAGCTTACATAATTTATATCCCAGGTCAAAATTTCATCGAAGTAAGCAGAGACGTGAATTTTCATGAAGAAGCAACTTTTCGTCGGGCCAAAGAACTTCCATGTGATTCAGAGGAGCAAGAAGCTCTACCACTTGATTCTCCAGATTCTCCTCTTCCAGATGAGCAGAGGGAGGAAACCTCAGAACTTCCAGTGGACCCCTCAAGGGATACTATTGAGTTTCCAATGGAGATACCTCCTGTTAAAAGGAAACCAGCCTGGTGTCGGGAAATATTGAAAGAAGCAGAAAAACATTCAGCCCCTAAGGGCACCTTCAGAGAAAGCAAGAAACCAGATAAGTACTCAAGTCTCATAGCTAATTTAAATACTGTGATTGATTCAGAACCTTCCACATTTGTAGAAGCCTCCAAACATCAAGTGTGGAAAGATGCTATGAATGAAGAATATGACTCTATTCTAAAGAATGATGTATGGACCGTAGTTCCTAGA
>ML796818.1:272758-287692 GCA_009831015.1 Picea engelmannii
GGCTTCAGCCTCCATATTATTCAGTCTTTCAGTTTTAGTACTTTGGCAACTTTTGAGCAAGCTACAAGCACTCAAACACACATTGCAATACTTAGCTCATAGGTCTAAAATAAATTAATTAGACTTAATAGGACACCATAACTCACCATCTTCACCATTTAAAACGGGGTCGGAGGAAGGTAACGGAATGTGTTAGGCCGGGGACAATCTCACGGCGTGCGACGTCCTTTACGGGAGTACTCTGATCTTAGGGCTGACCTGTGAAGCTAGGGTAGGCCTCGTTGCCTCATTTCTTGAGCATCCAGCAGTCACTTGGTAACTGGGGGAGGAGAGTTTTTGGGTTGACACCTAGATAGGGCTAAAAATTAATCACACTTAACCACATAATTTAATCTTTGATCTACAACATCAGCACTTTAATTCTATACTTGCAAGCACACTGATCTCATTATCTTTTTATATCATGCAAGTTATCTTTTATGTGTTGTAGAATAATCGCTTAAGTGGTTATATCTCTTATCTGGAATACTTCATTTTTCAAGTATTTCATCTATCTGGTATCCTTGTATCTGTGGTGTGATCCTTCAAGAAGTGCGCATCCACTTGGAGGCATTCTCTTGACTGGGTCTTGAGTGCTTTGCGTCTTTTGGCCATTGATAAGCAGTCCAACAGAATTCTATCTGTTGTGAGCATGTTTGGCTTGATGTGTTGATGGTTGTTCATCTTTGAATATCTTCTTTTCCTGCACATTTCAAGCACTTGTTAATATCTTGTATCTATTGTATCTAGCTTAGCCTTAATCTGTATATCTTAGGATTTCTTTCTATATCTTGTATCTAATCTAGTTTAGCTTGTATATCTCATATATTCTTTTGTATCTATCTGTATCTGTCTTGTTATAATTTTGTAATCTTTGTAACTTGTAATTATCTTATAACGAACATCCCCTTAACTTAGTTGACCCCTTGCCCAATCTTAGGCACTAGTCTTAGTTGCCCTAGGAAAAGGTCTGACTTCCGTACTTAGATAATTGCATCTTCCACTTGTTGTTTAACATCATAGGCTAGTTTCCCCCTGACCATTTAACCAATTAAAATCAACTCCTAGATCATTAAACTCTAAATCTCATCTAGTAACTAGGGTCTACCCCCCTTGGTTTCCCAGGAGTTAGCCTAGACGAAAGAGGTTCAAGTCAAAGTGACAGCATGGACTTTGAACCTAGTCATTGTGCCTCCAAGGACACACTAAGTGAGCAAGACTTAGCTCACGTCTGCAAGTGTGTATAAGGACGGCAACACCGACCATACTTACCACTTTCCATCATTGTTCCACTCAATTTCCTTATCTCTTGGGATTTTAGGGTGTATTGACACAAGAAGGGGTTGTCCCTCATTCTATCGGAAGAAGGAGCTGAAGGCCCAGAGGGATTGATGTTGGGTAAAAGATAAAAGCCTATGCATGAACCTTCTAGATGCTTCACCCAGGGATCACCCAAGAAAGCAATGAAACGCTTATCTTTGAGTAAAGGGGGACCCACAATAAAATATGATTAAGAATGCTTAAAAGGTTAGTTGGAGGATAGGAGGTCTCATCACGAGTCGACCTATCATGTCCATGAATATCTAGTGATATGACATTACCATCATCTGGTCACCAAGCCAGGGTAATGGCTCTCAATTGCATGGATGAGAGAAAGGGGGTCTCATCACGAGCCAACCTTCTCATTTCCACTAGGTGTTTGTGGGTGACATTGCCATTATCTGGACACCACGCCAGGGCAATGGCCTTCAACCTTTCCTTAAAATTATGAAAGAATCAAAGAATGGAAAATAATGGGCTTGGAAAAAGTGCATTGCGGACGAAGGTACCACACACCCTCTACAAAGGCACCCATGAATGAGACACTACGACCTCTTGTATGTCATGAGCCCTATGCCCATTGAGTCTTGACCCCAACCGCCTCACCCACTTTACATGGATTAGAGAGGGATCTCTTGGAAACTCTCATTGACCTAGGGCAAGATCTACCCAATAGGACACCTCGTCAACCCTCCCATATTCAAGCTTGACAAGTCGCATAATGTCTTTGAGCAATTAATTGTTTGATATAGTGATCTTTGATGCACATGCTTAGGTGACTCATTTATTGATTGGATTCACTTATCATGATGTTATGACTTGAGACCCTTGGAGGACGTGCTTATTTGTCTTTGCAGGACCTAGTTGATGGACAGTTTTGGAAAAACAATTCTAGCTTGGGCTTCCATGGGGCTTGAAGCCCACAGGTGGATGCCAAGGGCCCGCATGCCGGATGAGAAAGATCAAACTTGAAAGGCCTTAAATATGACTTGGATGATGTAGCCTAGCCCCCACATGCCAAATGTTTTTCCTAGGAGAGGCAAAACGTCACATCTAGAGGCATGACATCACCAAGGGGGGTTAGGACTTGGTGGTGAGGTGACATGCATTGGCACAAGGATGTTTTGAAAGAATCATGAAGGAAGTGGTCTTGATGATTGACAAGTGGCTTTGGGAAGCCTCTCCACTCTCCTCCATCACCAACGACCTCCTCTTAGTGCCAAAACGTCACCTAAAGGGGTGATGTCCTTCTAAATTAGGGTTTTATTATGTGCAAAAGTGAATTTTAAATGAATTACTTTGTTAAGGGGGAAAGATTAGGGTTGTTGACCCCTAGTCTTGTGGTTTACCCCTAAATATGTGGACAAGTCACCTTGGTGACATTTTGTATAAATAAGAGATCATAAAATCTCATTTTAACATAACTCTCCCTCTTGTGAGAAGACTTGATCTGAAATTTTTGCTACACTTGGCTTCTTTTGTCTCTTGTGCACTTGTTTATGGTTATCTTGATGAATGGTTGATGGAGGAGTGAGGCGCTAGCCTTGGATGAATGGTTTCTAACTTTTGTGGTGGATTGTCTTAGCATCTTTCTTGATTTTGGTATGGTCTTTAACTCTTATGCTATCATTTTTTCAAGTCAAGGATTGTTTTGCTAGGAGCTAAGTGGGAAGTAAGAGCATTTACACCCCCACTCTAGTCTTCATCATTTATTGCTTGAATTTCATTGATGTTGCAAGGGTTTGTTTGAGGAAGTATGAGGATTTACACCCCTCATTCTCAAACCCTAACTAGAGATACTTGCCTTGGGAAGTAAGAGGATTTACACCCCCAAAGAAGTAGCATCTCTAGTTCATTTACTTGACTCCATTAACCCAATTTTTTAAGGCACTAGTCATTTTTTTTTGCATTGGAGATATAAAATCATTGCCTTGAGAAACGTGAAATTTTGTCTTTTGAAAGATCTCTTGCTTGGAGTTGATTTACCACATTGAGAGGACTCTTCCCCTACTAGGGCGTCCCCTCTCTCCCACTACTTTAATTGTTGTTACAAAATTTAACCTACAGCCATTAAGGTTGCATAACCCTAGCTACTAATTCTCTCTTAACTCTTAAACTAACCCTAGACTAGCTCCTAATTTTGCACACTAACTCTACTAACTAGGGCGCATCTTTTGGGGTAATTGTTGGCATTTTTTGATGGTGTAATTTTCTGATAAAATTGAATGAAAGCTACAGCCATAACGCTGCAATTTTCTGCAGAAAATACATGTTGTAACAGCTTGCTTTATTCAGCCTCAAAGTGTCATTTTTCAGTCATAATTGATTGTCGTATTCATTGCTAATATTGTTGATTGACCTTATGCTTTACATGTTGATTTGAATGTCTTACTTGCTGATATAAACTGTCATCTACTGCTGCAATTTAGGGACAACAAGCTTAACTTGTTGATCCACACTAACATATATCATTGCAAGTTGGATTTTCTTGTGTCTCGGGCAAGTACGATCATCTGGAGAGGTACTACACCGTTGGGGCAACAATCACTTGACTTACAAGGCATCTCTTTCCACATCTCATTCCACTTAGACTTGACTTCTAGGGGTTTCACTTCCATATCCATTCATCTACATCTCATTCCCCCTAGGTTCACCGAGATCGCCTCCTTAGAGTGACCTAGTCACCCTTGAAGTGCGGGACCTACATCAAGGTGACATTGGGTGTAGGATTCCCAAGTTGTAGCACTTGCTTTTGTGGTTGGGTCAGGCTTTGCCCAACCTACAACTTGTGCTATAACATGTCTAAGTTTTATTGTAATTGTTGTTGTGAGTTATCTTAACTTTGTGTATTCTGATTTGCAGGCCCTGTGCTTGTATCAATAATATGGCTTCAAAATAAATTAGCAAGCCTTAGTGGCATTGCACATAACACTTTAACAAAAGAAGAGTATCATCCAGCAAAATAATCTTGGCTAGCAGGGTTGGAATTTGAAATCCAATCCACCCATCAAATTTGATGGTTATAACCATTTTATTAAATGTTTTAAGCATTTTAATTTACTTTTGTGACAGGTAACCCTGATTTCTCACCGTATTTGACAGGTAAATCACCCACCAGATTCCATCCCTGCTGGATACGCATGTATTATTTGAATTCAATGTGCTATATAAATTAGCAAGTCTTACCAAGGCTACTAAATTACCATGACAAGATCAAAACGAGCAAAATGTTTAAACAAACTTCATGACAAACGGAAAAGCTAGCCGCTGTCCAATATAAATGCCAAAGAGCAAATGAAAGAAAAACCCTCATTTTGAGTCATTTTTGCTCAGAGTTTTTCAGTGTCTGAGTTGAACTCTTAGACTCCGACCTCGTCAAATCGTTTGTAAAGCCGAGCTTTTCTCCTAACAGTCATACACATGCATAAACATATGTGTATGAAAACACATAGAGCTAGTCACCAAAGCAACAACAAGTTTAACTACATCTACATATGTTGAGAAAAGAAAACTCAAACCAAAAAAATAGATAGAGCTAAGTGTGAGGGATTTTTAAGTTTATCTATTCTACTGATTGCATTGAAGTCTTTGTTCTATTAAACTGCAAAGATGGCCATTGTAAACATAACATCAGACTCTTGTATGAAAAACTGGATACCATACGACAATGTAAGTTTGAGAAGATGATATGCAAAGCCAGTTCAAGAGCATTTAATGCTTGTTTCTCGAAGAAAAATGTCCAGACCCTGTAATCAAAATAAAGATTTTTTTGGTACATCGGACGAATGGCCTTATACTGTTCACCTTCCCCTTTTCTGAGAAACTTTGCTGGATCCTTTTGGAGAGTGCCCCAGGTCACCAAATCCTATGAAATAGCAAACTAATTTCAAATGCAAAAAAACTTATTGGGGGGCTGCCTGATAGTGATACAAACACGCTCCTCCTAGCTCAATTCAACTGCTGCTCCTTCAAAATTGGAGACACGAAAGCCCAAGGGTGGGGTTCTATGACAACTCCATGAGAATCGAGCTCATGAACGATCCCAAAGGTAAACGCGGTAGAGAAGCACCTCAACCAAAACCCATTTTGTCTTGGAAACGCCCCTCTAAAATCTTTACTGATTCTCCGCCATTATATTGAATCAAAAGTTTCCGAGGAAATTTTATGTTTAGCCATTTTCAGCTACAAGCAATTACAGTTATAGCAATATGCCTATGGAGAACCCAAACAAAACACTCAAGTATTATGAAGAAAAAATTGTACTAAAACCAACATACATTTTAATGGTGACTGTTGGACTAAAAGATGAAAGAGCGGGGCAAGGGGAAGGGAAGAAATTTGTCAGTTACCATTGGAAGTGTACCATGATCCTGCATGAGCAGCTCGCCGAACGCTCTCCATGTGCGATTCTTCTGTTGCACCTGCTGCTCGATCAACTATGAGACGTATATGTTACAACACAACATTCCGTTCTATTGGCCTTCCTTTTCGTAATAAATAATACAAATTTTAATGGTTATTTTCTAAATAGCTTTTAATTATAATAAACAGTAGAACATTTATAAAAGACAAACATCTCATTTTTAGACCCAGGGAAGCTATCCCAAGAATTGATAAAAAATAATTATTGTCAGAGGAAATCAGGAGAGTTCTAATATGCCTTACGGTTAAAGACTGATAGTAATTTAGGCGTACTACAAACGTTCGAGTTAGTTCGAGTTTTTGGTATTTTTGGCAACTATTTTTGGTAAAATTGGTCAAAAAATATACTTAAAATAGAGATGGAACTTTTAAATTACATCGTCTATTAACAACAGATTACGATATTTTTTAAATAATTTTTGAATAAGTTTTCACCTAAATCAAATAAATCTAAAATTTTCTTAACTCTAAAATTAGTGTTACAGTGAATTGAATAAAATAAATTTTAAAAAATAAAAGTATTAGAAAATAAATATATTTTATTTATACATTGAATTGATATTCTAAATATTTTTAATTATGTTTAGAGGAGCTTTATAATTTAGGAAAAGAGATGTTCATATAACATAACACATTAAAATAATAATAATAAATAATAAAATTTATATGGATTTTATTATATATATAGTTTGAATGAATAACAACTAGTTAGTCTATGGATCAATTTTAACTCCACAACTATCAAGCACCAAGAGGGATCAAATTTATAGAAGTGTCAACCTTTTTTTAAAGTACACAACTAAAAAAAAAAGTTAAAATTTTATCAAATTTCTAAAATACAAACCTTTTTTTTAAGTATACAAATTGAAAAAAAGTTAAAATTTTAAACATCAAGAAATTTGATCTCTACTAAAATAAATCTAAATTAATTAATAATAATTGTATTATTCATTCATGTAACAAATTTTAAAACTTTAACATTCATGTAACAAATTTTAAAACTTTAACATTCATGTAACAAATTTTAAAACTTTAACCTAAGATATTCAACCATGTAATTTAAATCCATAGTATAATTGAGGTAGATTCACTTGTCCTTAATGATTAGACTCAAAATTGACTATTGTTTCCGCTTAATGAAAGTATGTTCAGTGAATTGCTTTAAGTCAATCATAGAATAAGAGAAGGAAGATTTGGAGCTAAACACCCTTTTAAGTTTAACCTGGCTTGGCTGAGGGAGGAATCTTTCAATCATTTGGTTAGATCGGTGTGGGCTGACACTACCCTTACAGTTCAAGGAGACGCCCAGGGCAATCTGGTGAGAAAACTTTCACATTTAAAAGTCGATTCCATTCTCTGGTTAAAAGAAAAAAAGACAAAGGAAAAAGCAGAAATGTGTAGAATAGAACAGAAATTGGAGGAACTACACCGATTAAAGGCATTGGACGCTCGTAAAGTCGATTTAGACCATAAAGTTTTTTGTTTAGAAGAAGCTCGCAACAAAATCCTTTGTGAGGATGAAGATAGATGGCACTTGAAGAGTAGAACGCTATGGCTTGCAGGCGGGGATAAAAACACTCGATTCTTCCACAAAGTTGCCAGTTTTCGCCGAAATAAAAAATTCTTGTGGGAAATAGAGGAAGAGGGCGGTAGGCTTCACCAAACTATAGCAGACATCAAATCAGCAGCGTATAATCACTTCAATGCCTTTTACCAGGAAGCGAATGTGCCCAACCTCAACGCTCAAATTGAAACAACAAGACTCTTCCCAAAGATGGTATCAGACGAGGAGACCAGAGCTTTAGAAACCCCCTGCACAAAGGAGGAAATATTAGAGGTGATCAAAGGCTTCAAAAAAGAAAAAAGCCCGGGCCCCGATGGATGGTTTGTAGAACTATACCTCCACTACTTTCATCTTATGGGACAAGATTTGTTGGACGTCATGGAGGACTCGAGATCCAGAGGGGTTGTAAAAAACCATCTAAACAACACTTTCATTGTTTTGATCCCAAAATCAAACCTTCCCCGACAGTTTGCAGACTTCCGCCCCATCTCGCTTTGTAATCTGTGCTACAAAATTATTTCTTAGATTATTGCCAGAAGGATCCATCCAATCCTCTCCCGTGCACTTTCTGACGAATAGCTAGGCTTCCTTAAAGGGAGACAAATTCTTGACGCCATTGGCACCGCTCAGGAGTGACTTCATAGTATAAAGACAAAAAATCTCCAAGCCATCCTCCTAAAGCTGGACCTTAAAAAGGCTTTTGATTGTATCAACTGGAATTTTCTACGTCTCATCCTATTACAGTGTGGTTTTGGGGTGATCACCACCAACTGGGTAATGGGTTGTATTTCCTCGGCCATCTTTGTTGTACTGATCAACGGGGAAGCTACTAAAGTTTTCCACTGTGAGAGAGGGATTCGACAGGGCTGCCCCCTATCGCCCCTTCTTTTCATCTTGGTCCTGGAGAGCCTCGGCATTTTACTCAAAAAAAGCCAAGCGGAAGGCCACCTAACAAGGATTAAAGTTTCGAGGTTGTTACATATTCTGCATCTTCTATTTGTAGACGACGTGATCATCATGACCAACGCAAATTTGTCTGAATGGAAAGAGATCCACACTCTCATTAATACTTTATGCTTTGTTTCAGGTTTGGAGATCAATTACCATAAGTCAACTTTCCTAGCTTCGAGCTCGGGATGATGTACTGTCTAAAATAAAATCGATGTTTGGCATCGACTCTCGAGACCTAGTGGAGGGGTTTAGCTACCTTGGGTTCATCATCAAACCATCCAACTATGCAACAAAGGACTGGAGTTCGCTGATTGAAAAGTTTGAAAGTAGAATCCTTCATTGGTGCAACAGATTGCTTTCGCTGGGAGGCAGATATGTTTTAATCAAGGCTGTCTTGGAAAGCCTTCCTGTGTACTGGATGGCCTTGGCTCACATTCCACTTTTTGTTCTAAAGACTCTTCGACAATTGATTTTCACCTTCCTCTAGACTGGCAGCAAACAAAACAAAGGCTGCCATCTCTACAAGTGGGAGGCGATCTCAAAACCCAAATCGATGGGAGGTTGGGGACTAAGAAACTTGCTTATCTTTTACAGGGCGATCTCGGCAAATACTCTTTGGAGAATTTTGATGGCTCTAGGCTTATGGAGCAAGGTAATTAAAGACAAGTATATCTCTCGCCAACCAGTTCATGTCTGGATCAGATCGGCCTCGACTACTTTTCTGAGAGGCTCACAAACCTGGAAACATCTCCTAAAATCACTTATGATCATCCTACAGTGGATTGCATGGAAACCTGGAAGTGGATCTATGATTTAAATCGGACGGGACTCCATCCTGGGCTTGGGCAATAAGTCCATGTTCTCTCCTCCTCTCTTGGCCCGATTACACAGTAAGGATTTTTATTTCTTGTATCAACTCATTCACACTCCCAGTCGCGGCCTGATAGGTGAAAATTGGATTAAGGGCACCTTTCTGAAGCTCGAATCAAATCTTGAAGTTGAATGGAACTGTTACACGCAACATTTAACTGGAGTAGGCATCTGCCTTCTGGAGCGGTCAGACTCCCTTATCTGGACGAGAGGGGATAATACAGGCATTTTCATTGTTGGGATAATTTGGCTCCTAACAAAAAACAAACTCCTTGTTTGGGATAATCTTCAAACACGTGGCTGGGCCGGTCCAAATTGTTGCATATTGTGTAAACTAGAAAGCGAATCGGTTCATCATCTATTTATGTGTTGCAATTTTATTTGCTTGGTCTGGAAACAACTTACACATGTTTTAAATCTAGCTGAGTCCTGGACAGGTACCACAGTGCCCCATTGCTTTCGTAACTGGCTAGCCTCCAACAAAAACCACCCAACGCTACCAACCTATCTTTGTTGGAACATATGGAATGCCATAAACACAACTCTCTTTGAAGAGAGGTCCCCATCGATTCCCAGGGTGGTTAACAACATTTTAGTAGAGGTGGCCATTCCTGGAAATCAAGCCAAAGACCCGCCCATTCGCAGACCAAAGATAACTCTTCCGACTGATAGTGCAGTAGCCTGGTTCGATGAAGTTGCACAACAAGGAGGCAATCTCTGCGGGGCGGGAAGAAAAATCCTCTTAAACTCTCACTCTTTTATCAGTTGGACCCTTAATTGTGGACAAGGCTCTAATAAGAAGGCGGAACTAATGGGGGTGTGGGCCTCTCTCATCCTAGCTCAAAGACTAGATATCAACGAGATGTTATTACTTGGCGACTCCAAAGTCATTATTGACTGACTCAATGGTCAAGCTAATCTCCAAGTGGCAGCACTGGAGTGTTGGAAAGAAAGAACACAAGAAGCAATAAGACACATAAAGAATCTTTCTTTCTCTCACATCTCCCGGGAGGATAATAGCAAGGCGGACATCCTGTCAAAAAAAGCGTTGCCAATGCCCCTGGGCCAAATTCAATATTCACAGTGGGAGGATGGCAACGAGGGTCCCTCCATCTCGCTAACTCTTTGAATGTCGTCTCAATTCCAGTTTTTTGTTTATCTTTTTTAGTTTTGTTGTGGATTATAATAGAGATCCAAGATAGGGAGTCTATTGGAATGGACATAAATTATCTATATCAAGTTATAGCGTGAAAAGAAAAACACATTCATTTTAAGAATATTGACTTGTATCGATTACTTGAATGTATATTTTTATATCCTTTTGAATATAAAGAGCATTTTTTCCCGTGAAAATAAAAAAGTGAATCATAGAAAATGTATTAACAAAAACATTTTTTAGGATTATTTTAAATGATTTTTAAAGTGAGAAGGTTCATAATTTAGGGATAGAGATAAAGTGTCTAACAAAAACTATTTTAATTTCTTAAAATATTATATAATCGTGAGAGAATATATTGAATTTTATAATGCCAAGGTGTTGTTACATAAACTTGGTCATCGTTTATGGATTTTTGTGGAAACTTATATGAAGGGAAGGTTTATTGTGTATTTAAATATAAAAATTTTATGTTAATAAATTTATGTATTTTAAGAGTTGTGTGTTATTGTTTGTGGATTTTTGTAGACATTTATATGAAGAAAGGTTTATTGTGTATTTAAATATAATATTTTTATGTTAATAAACTTATGTATTTTAAGAATTTGTATTTATGTATTTTAAGAATTTGTATTTAATTTATAGTTTTGAGATTTTTTAAATATTTTGCATATTATTTTAATATTAATAAAGTATAAAATAGATAATTATATTTGGATGTTGAAACAAACACTTGTTTTCTCAAGTCCTTATTCACTCTCTCGATTAAAGGGGTTTATTCTTCTTAAATCAAGTAGGACAGGAAGATTATGTCACTGGCATCATGAGATGGTTTTCTAGGGAGGATCTGAGCTTGGATGGCTAGCAGATCCCTGTTTGGACAACTTACACACAATCTAAACAGGTCCCTTGTTCGTTTCTCTAACCAGAAAGATCAACTTATCTGATCTTTCAGTTTTGGGGGAAAATATTACCCCCAACTTGGTTACTTGGCCCTGGTCTAAGCTCCAAATGTGGAACCTCCCCCTTGGTGGGGAACGCACCTCTGGAAACTAAATTGCACACCCAAATCAAAATTATTCATGTGGCTCCTCCTTCAAAGCAAGGCTCCAAACTAGGAAAATCTACATAAGCGGTCTTTCATTGGTCCTAGTAGATGTGCCCTTTGCAAATTAGAAGAAGAGACTAGCATACACCTCTTCTTATAATGCTCATATACTCAGACTGTTTGGAATGAAATTAGTCACTCTTGGGGACCTTCACTAAATTGGAATGGGGCACACATCTCAGAGGCATTACACATTTGGATTAGGGATCACCACAATCGAAATTTCAAAGCTCCCCCGCTAATTGTATGTTGGGGGATTTGGCTAGCTTGAAACCATGCTACTTTCGATGACAGAGATGGATCTCCATCCCACACAACCATCTCTTATCTCACAATCTTCTAATCTTTTCCACAAAAAAGTACAAGCCCCACCTCGTCGAGAGAATGATGGCCTCCATAAATCAACAAAGGAACCCCATAGGACTTCTTTGATGGGGCGGCACAAGGTACTCCCTCCATGGGAGGAGCAGGCAGAATTCTACATTTCTCTGATAGAAACTCCATTTCCTTTGTTGCGGGACTGGGGGAAGCAACAAATAACTTCAACAAGGTCACAACTCTCTACCTACTGCTACTTTTGGCCCTTGAAAAGAACATTAGGCAGCTGAACATTTTTGGGGATTCAATGTTTACAATAAATATCATGAAAGGAACACACATTTTGAGAAATTATTCACTTCTTCCAGTTCATGAGGAAATAAAAAGACTCTTAGCAGATTTTTTTCACATCACATTTACACATGTTTATAGGATTCATAACCAAGAAGCAGACCAGCTCTCAAAAGTTGGCTTGGACTTGGATATTGGATGTTGGAAGGTGAGAGAAGAGGGAATGGAAGGCACCTCTGAACTTCTTCACAACCCTTGGTTCACCCTCTGAATAACAACTTTGCACAATTACACTTCTTGTTTTTTGTGGATATATGAACAGTCATGTTAAAATGATGAAAAGATGGAAAATTTTGATGAATGTTATTGAAAATTTATGAATTGTAGAAGGCAGAACAACCATAGTATACTTGACAAGGTTATGTTTATGTTATTTCTTGAGGTTTCTAGATATATCGACAGTCCATTATTGCACTTCTCTCATACCAACACCTATTGATGGAATGCCAATGGCATATACTGTTGTAATTTTGTTTCCATAAATAAAATTACTTGCTTTTTTTCTTTGGAAAAAAAGAGATAATTATATTAAATTAAATTAAAGTTTAATTAATTATTATTAAAAAAATTAAGTACTATTTAATTGTTATTATGATGATGGAAATTTTATTTTTTGAGGATAATATTATGAGATTGCTCACTCTTCACGGAAAAGTCCAAAAGTGGTTCACCCAAAGATAAAGGTGTGGCCAAGTCACAAGAAACTACACAATAAGTCTAATCATTGTTTGAAGCCAGCTAGCACTTAAGACAAATCAACCAATTGCACTACCTACAATAACTTGTTTTGTGTTAATCCCTAGACAAAGCTCCATGTTATGTATAAAACCCCTTATTAATCCCTATATATTGAATTATTGCTTTTCTAATAGGTCGGCTAGAACCCTTCATTGCACCATTTCATCATAATTGTACCCCTTTGTCTCCTATATATATCAAGGAGATCCAGTGTTAGGATCATCTTATCTCATATGATATTGTATTTTGAAGTGGATATATTGTAAAAGGAGATTTCCCCCTCGAAGTGGACTGTAATTATTGATTTTTTATCATTTTTAAGGCATTGGATCGTAACATTTGGTATCAAAGCTCATTGATCCTAGGGTTTTTCTTCTCCAATAAAGTCATCTTAGAATTTTCGCTATAACTTTTTTTCTAGGACGATTCGAACCATGAAACTTAGGACATATCAAGATATATATGGTAACAATTGTAGCTTGTGGGTCATCATACTTTCGAAGATACACCCTGTGGAAGATAGGGTATCTGACTAGTCCTATTAACTAGTCTCAAACATGTGTTTTGGGTAAAATAGTCATATCTTCTTCAAAAATGATCCAAATTGAGTGAGACCAGTTGCATTGGAATGCAGAAAGTTTGTAGTATTTCTGGTACTTTATGGATATCATCCTCCATCCATCACATTGCCCTTGAAAGAGAATACAAAGGTTCAAGCAGTGGAGGACTACCTAGGGAACCAACAAGAGGTCCTCAAACTATTGAAGGACAACGTGGTTATGGCACAAAATAGGATGAAACAACAAGAAGATAAGCATCGCAGTGAAAGGGAATTTGAAGTGGGGGATGTTGAAATAATGTAACTGCAAAGTGTATTCTTATTATTATTTGATATATTATTCATTAGATCAATCCCCATTGTGGATTGATCATGTCGGCTACTTTAAAAGGACCAAATCCCCTTTTGTGGATTGGTCATATTGTATTGTAAAAGGCAAAAGAAGAAGTCGGCCCCAGTATATATCAAAGAGGCCCCGAAACATAATAAAGGTGGTTATAACCACCCAGTTGGAGAAGTTGGCTCTGCCAGTGAAGAGACACTTAACACGTGCCAGTCTTGTATAAATAAGGAGGCTAGCGCCTCACGTAGACACACAACTCACTTGCTCATTTGCGAGACAAGTTTCAGAATTGCGGTTAGAGAAGAAGGAGAGAGAGTGGTGCATATCTGGGAGAGGATCTTATGCATTAGTTTAAGAGATCTCTTGGCATTGTATTGGCTATCTATAATAAGGAAGTTTTGCTGGGTTTTCTTCCCCTAGAGGGTTTCCCAGGATAAATGTTGTGTCTCTTGTGATTGTGTATTTCTCAGTGATCCTGTATTATGCTATTGTTATCTAATGAAATGCAAAGAACTATAATAATGGCTTAAACATTAACATGGTATCAGAGCCAAGCTGAAGGAAGCATCTTTCACAAGAGTGAAAAACGTCACTGTTGTCGTACATGAAAATTAGGGCTTTTTGATGGTGAATCTTTTTAGCCCCAAAACGATCTAGAAAAGTGTGCCCTCCCCTAAGGATCACTTTGGCACTCTCAACGCACCTTTTTAGTGGTTGGATCTCCCAGAAAGTGAAACCCTAGTTTCACAAAGTACCAGAAAACCAGTGTACCAGAAGTACCAGAGTACCAGAGGTACCAGAAAACCAAAAGCACCAGTCCAGAAATCCGTAGATCAAATTTGGAGTAGAAAAAGTTAGATTTTCTCAGATCCAAACACACCAGGCTACTCGCCTCAGCCAAGTGCACCTCTTGGTAAGTTCAGATTTTGATTTTGAGCACTTTCATTTTTCGGTCATTTTCCTAGCTCCAGGTAAAGATGTCTGCAAGCATTAAGCTTGTTGACAAGCTAGAAGGAGTGGAAAAATTTCGTGCCTGGAAGTATAGGATTGGCCTCATTCTTGAAGAGAATGACCTAGCAAGATTCGTCAAAGAAGAAGTACCGGAACCCGCCGATGCTGCAGAAAAGGCAAAGCATCAAAAGGACACAATCAGGGCTAAAAGAATCATTGCAGATTCAATCAAAGACCACCTGAT